>VWPW01001239.1:1077523-1324705 GCA_013389825.1 Crypturellus undulatus | reverse complement strand
TCCAATGCAGATGTCTAGGCTTGGGTATATATCTGCTATTATTTATGCTGTATTTTTATTTCTCTAATGCTTAAACAAAAAGATCCAGCCAGGATCAAGGGAGGGTGTGCTGGTGCTGTATAGGTGCAGGAGGAGGCGGGATCCCAGCCCTCAGGAGCCTAACGTGAAGTTAAAGAACCACATTCTCTGCTGCTCTAACTGGTCACGGTCCCCTTGACTTAACAAAACTCTGCTTTAATGCCCTCAGATACCTCAAATGCGTGGCAAAAGAAAAGAGATGGAAAGGCAAGGATAACAGTCGTGAGGTTTTGCAGCTTAATAAATTCAGACTAGAGTACTGGTCTTGATATGGTTCTTTCAAAATCTCTTCTGTTTATTTGCATAAATTGGTGCAAATTTGTTTGCTTAAACTGCTGCAGAGCTCATTTTTTAATCACTGTCTCTTTCAATAACGTGTATATTTATTTTAATTTGAAACAGGTCCTGTTTTTAAGTGAGTAAGCTTTGTCCATGATGTATGCTGTCTGAAACAAATGCCAAACTACTGAAAACATATTTAGAAAGAAGAAATACGGATAAGTGGAGGCCTGAGCTGGCATGTTGCCTTCTTGGCCACATATGCTGGTGCACGTTTAGATAGTTATTTTTATTAGTGGAGATTTACATCCAGTGCTTATGGACCATATGCAGAAGGAGCGGCAGGATCTACAGATCAGAGTTGCCCTCTTCTGCCTTGGCTTTTTTTGATCTCTCCGAGCAAGCAGATAGATGGAAATGTGGTCTCCAGGCTGAGTCCCATGCTGAGGCACATCTGCTACACGCACCTTTTCCACGGGTGCCCCTAGTGGTTCCTGTAGGCTCCTGGGCAAAAACAAAACAAAACAACAACAAAAAAAAACAAACAAAAAAACCCAGAAATACTGCTCTGCAGAGGTTTGCACTTGTACTTGCACAGACGGCTGCTTCGCGTAGGGTGAAGATGCCGCCCTGCGTGTGGGTGGCCCTGGCAGGCCGGCCCCGGGGCGGGTGAGGAAGCTCGGGGGCGTTCGGGGCCCGTCCTGCGGGGATGCTACCCCTGGGTGCAGGGACCCCGCTAACCCCGTCCGTCTCTCTCTTTNGCGTTCGGGGCCCGTCCTGCGGGGATGCAGGGATCCCACTAACCCCATCCGTCTCTCTCTTCCCTGCAGTGCTACAACTGCGAGGAGGAGGCCATGTACCACTGCTGCTGGAACACCTCCTACTGCTCCATCAAGTGCCAGCAGGAGCACTGGCACGCCGAACACAAACGCACCTGCCGCAGGAAAAGATGAAAGATGCGCTCCCCCTAGCAAAGCACCCCACGATGGCTATTCTCAGACACAGCGGTTTTTGTTTCCAAGAAGCCAAAATTGTTTAGAATTTGCTTCCCATTTTGCACCAGCCTTTAAACACTTTTCGTAAAAGAAATTTTGCACAGTGATTTCAGTCTTCTGTTCAGTGCTCCTCCAAAATTTTGTCAGCGAAAAGAAATTTAACATCTGTGGGAGCTGGTTACTTTAAATAATTTTAAACTAGAGGATTTGTTGCATTTTCAGCAAATTTTAAAACATTTTTAGGTTTTACAGAGATTTTAATCTTTAAAAACAGCAGATCTAAAAATAAAAAAAAATGCAAGTTTAGCAAAAGGAACATTTGAAAACTAGATCTGAATGTAAGAACTACAGAACTGTTTCAGAAAAAAAGAAGCATACTACCTTGATGTAACATTTATTTCTTAACCTTGTTGAGCTGGTTTTGTTCAGCTTAATTTTACTGTTTAAAGGCATTATCTATTGGTTATACCAGTGGGTACATGATTGAATTTAGGGAACAGGGTTGACACAGCAGGTGCTAGTCCTGCGTATTTTTTCTTAAATATTTCCCAACTGTGTTTTATTTTCATTATTTCTTTTCAATATATAACTTTTATAACAAAATATTAGCTTTGATCTTGTAGTTTAAAATCACAGGGGAACTGGGGTAATCTTTTACTGAGCTGGATCTTAGAGAAAAATGAATATTTAAATTTTGAAGTTTGCACATTTCATCTTTGTCCTAACATGAGTGCTTGTAACAAGAATAAGAAAAGCCAAAAAGAAAAAAAAAAAAAAAACTACCTTTATTCATATGTGGAATTATGAGGCATACAAATTTCTTTCTCGCATCCCCCTTCAGCCTCGCCAACCCAATGTCATTTGATTGCCTATGATCTGGTGTCACCTGGTCCACCGTGACTTGATAGCAAAAGGAGAAAGAGCACTTAAGTTTCACAGAAGCCGTTATGTTTGTAGTAATGGGTCATTGCCTAATAATGAGCTCCATCACTGTACTCAGAATGAAGAATAATGCATGTTAATTTTCTTGTATTAAAGATGCCGTGATTTGTAAAAAGTCTGTATTTTGCGGAATGTCTGGATTAAGAAGCATTACCAATAGGAATGGATCGATAGTTGAAAAATGATTTTTTTTTGTTTGTTTTATATATAGATATATGAATTGCATCCATGTTCAGAGACAATTTTTTAAATAGATGTAAAGCTTACTTAAATAGCTTTTCTTTTAACGTGTCTCTCAGCATTTTAGTTTCTTTCCAAGACTGGTCTTAGACTGAGTCGTATGCCCATTAATCATCCAGCTATTTTTTGAGAAGTTAGATGAATAATTTGTAAATATTTATTTAGATCTTTGATATTTATTGAAAGCAATTACATGATGGAACGATGGAAGCTGAAGAATCAGGAGGAAAGCCTTTAAAAAAGTTTTCTCTAGGATTTGTCAGGGTCATTGTAAAGATTAAAATATAACTAAGACTTCTGTGAACTGCCATTGAAATCCTGATCTTTTTTACTTACAGTGGTGATGTAAGTTAATTGACTAGATATTGCCAAATAATGCCCAATATGATACAGAAATTAAGTGGTGAGTTGATTTGAAAACAATAGTAGGTAGATGGTAACTTGTATTACCATGGCTACATTATTGCCTGATAAATGTGTAATTAACTTTTGTCGCCTCTGTGTTGTGACTGTAAAACACTTCACAACTAAAAATCAATCCTGTTCGATTACTTTACAAGTTCCAAAAACTTCGATCCACCCCTATGAAAGCAAGTTATTGTGGAAATATTTTTGGTGTAAAATCATTCCAGAATATGTAATATTTAACTGATAGCTGCATGAAAGTAAGATTCGTGTTACTTTGGCTTTTTTGTCTCTGTTGACACGGTTGCACATTTCCAAGTTACTACAGCGTGAAAACTGTGTGTTTTAAAGAAAAAAAAAACAAAACAAAACAAAAAAAAGATTGTGGCCTGGTTTTGTATAAGTTTTAGGTAAAATTACAATTGATTGTTTTAGGATGATTTAAAATTAATTTTTCTGCAAATCATAAAGCTATATTAAAGTGTTGAGCTTAGCCACTATGCACATTGTAATTATTCATTGTGGCTGTCCAGTTTATGATGCATTCTGGCATTTTGTAAGCTGCTCTGACTAGCAATATATAGAGTCATTTAATGTGTTAACATTGGTTAATAAATGTATTTAAAAAAACTCACTGGAAGCGTCCTTGTTATTTCTGGCCAGTTGTGCCACGCTCCAGTCGTAGGCTTGCCTGGCACTGGTATTTTTACTTTCCCTTACTGGGAAAGAGCTTTAAAAAGAAAAGATCTGCCTTGGAAAAGTCTCCTCGTGTTCTTGTTGTTAGTAGTAGGGTGCAGGACCCACGTCTTGACAGGTAACTTGATAAAAAGGAGTCTTTTTGGTAAGCAAGATATGGAATCACAGGATGGTTGAGGTTGGAAGGGTTGGACTAGAGATCACCTAGTCCAACCCCCTGCTCCAGCAGGGACACCCAGAGCACGTGGCACAGGGTGGCATCCAGGCGGGTTTGGAAGATCTCCAGAGAAGGAGACTCCANCCTCTCTGGGCAGCCTGGGCACCCTCACAGGAAAGAAGTTCTTCCTCACACGGAGATGGAACTTCCTGTGTTTCAACTTGCACCCGTTACCCCTCATCCTGTCACTGGCCACCACCGAGAAGCGTTTGGCCCCATCCTCCCTGCATTCTCCCCTCAGGTGCTTGTACGTGTTGATCAGATCTCCTCCTCTCAGTCTTCTCCAGGCTGAACAGGCCCAGCTCGCTTAGTCTTTCCTCATACGATAGATACTCCAGTCCCGTAATCATCTGCCCATCGCAGCTCGGGGAGGTGACTTAGTAGTGCAGCCCCCAGTGCTTCCGCATGACCATCTGCCGGAAAGGGCCCATTTCACCCCCTATTGGTGTTTCACTTGTTTATCTATTCTTGCTGTTATTATATCTTACATAGGGAGGAGCAGCGTTTCTGCCTCCCGCTTCCTTTAGGTGGAGTGCGCTGCCCGGCTCCCGGCTGCTGCCTTTGCCCCCTCCTCAACACCGGAGCTGTGCTTGGGGTCTGTTACTCGTAGTTAGGGGCCACCCGGCCAATTTTAGCCTCCCCGAGCAAGCACATGTATGCGATCTGTGCATGTGCTGTCCAAATGCTTCCACAGATCATGCCGCGGGGCCAGCATCAAAAGCAGAAAGGGCCTGTGGCTTCTTGGTTTCCGCCTAAGGAAAATAATGAAGGCGGAGCAGGGGGACAACACCGAGCCCGGGGAGCCCTCAGCTAGGGTGCACGAAAGAGGCCCCTAGAGCTAAGACGTGCTGTAGTGATATGCATGTATATGCCACAGCCACTCCAATCCGACACGCTCTGTTCTCCTCGGATTGGAGTGGCTGTGGCTTTTTGGGTGCGCAGAGGGAAACAGGGAGCTCCCACACACCTAAATCCCCACCAAGAAGAATCACCTCACAAATCATGAAGCAAAACCCTGTGTGCTCAGGAGGTGCTGGCTGCGCTCGCTGCGGCAGAGGGAGCGAGAGAGGAGCCATCACAGACCCCTAGGAGAGCTGGTGTGGACACGCCATCACCCATCCCCACTGTCACAAAACCCGAGGCCCCAAAGACCCTGTTTTCTGCACAGAATCACTCCCTGGGACACGCTGGGACCATGAGACCTTTGCAGCTTGTCCAGTATCCGCCCATTCAGCCTCTACTCCCAGGCCCTACTAGAGGAGGAGCAGGAGGAGGCGGCGGATGTCACTGGTGTGTGTGTCCTGCCCAGCAGGGGCCATGGGGCGGCAGTCAGACGCGCTGGGGAGGCCGGCCCTCGCGTTACCCCCAGGCCTTTCCAACCCGCTGCTCGGCTCGGGCCGCGCAGCCCTGCCTGGCGCTAGACACTGCCGCGGAGCCTCGCGCAGGCCTGGAGACGGGCCTGGCGCTGCACCGCGCTCCATGCGCTTCACAAGGAGTGCGGCCGTGGCAAATAGCGGTGCCGCTCCGGGGTGCCTTATGGGCCCTGCTGAAAACCTGCCCCCTTTAATGCAGTGCCACACTCNAGGCTGTCACTGGTGTGTGTGTCCTGCCCAGCAGGGGCCATGGGGCGGCAGTCAGACGCGCTGGGGAGGCCGGCCCTCGCGTTACCCCCAGGACTTTCCGACCCTCTGCTCAGGCTCAACTCGGGCCGCGCAGCCCTGCCTGGCGCTAGACACTGCCGCGGAGCCTCGCGCAGGCCTGGAGACGGGCCTGGCGCTGCACCGCGCTCCATGCGCTTCACAAGGAGCGCGGCCGTGGTGGTNAGGATGGTCCCAAGCACAGGGCTCTGAGAGTTCTCGGTGGCCTCCAGTTCTGTGGCTCAGCAGCTCCCAACCAGAGCGGAGCAAATTGCCTTAATTTTACATAAAATGTGTTTGTCTGTCTGCCGACAAGACCGATCACAATGATGTCCCACGGTGCCTGCCTCCCGCGGTGCGTGGGCTGCACGGCGCCCGCAGACCCAAACCCTCCCCTGCTCTGCAAGGAGGCGGAAACCCGAGCACCGGGACCTCGCGTGCAGCCCTGTTGGTGCGGCAAGGCCCGCGCTGTGTTACACGGCCACTGAGAAGGGAAGTGTTTTCATTTAAAGAAATCTTGGTTGTTCATTAGAAAGGTTTCAAAATCAAGTAAATGCTAAGTGTAGTTTTATTATGGTTTGAAATAGCAGTTAAGTGCCTCCTGATCTGTTAAAAGCCTTTGCTGTGAGAGCAAAAAATGCTTCCAACCTTTGAGTGAAAAGTAATTACAGTGACAACTGCAGTGGGTTTGTTTTCTGCTTTCTCTTCACCAATGAAGTTGCTGTCAGCCTAGGGAATGGGAGACCTTGGTGGATGTGCCCAGTGCTGGGTCCTGGGGCTGTGCTGGCCACGTGGCCTCCCGGCGAAAGCAGCGAAGTAACATGAAAACCCCGCTGCTGCCTCCCGTATCCAGTGCCAGATCCTGCGAGGCAGCAGAGGCATCCTAGAAATGCTAGTGAACAAGTGTGTCTGCCATGGAAAGTCTCGTTCCTCCTGCTCGGCCGCAGCTTCCATGGGCAGTTGGTGGCTCCAGTTCCCAGCCGCCTCGGCTGCACGAATGCTCGTCGTGCCGGGGCCGTCCAGCGGGCTCTCCGCACCGTTCCTGCTGCCCCCCAGCCCTCCCGCTGCCGCGCGCGGGCTCACCCAGCCCCGTGGCTGAGCTCAGCGCGCGGCGGCTCATCCCAGCTCCCGGACCCAGTGTGGGCTCACCGGGGCAGCGTCTCCCGGCCCCTGCGGCCCCTTCACGTGCAGGGAGCTCGTCTCCGTGAGCCTGTCAGAAGGCAGGTGGCAGTTTTAGGCACCTGCAACCACACAGTCAGGAACTTTCAGAGTCTCAGAGCTTACAGCCACAGGTGCCATCTTATCTTTCCTGGCTTTGCTTCCCGTGGTTCGCTCTTCTGCATCAGTTGTTGTTCCTAAAACCGTCCATCTTTTATGGCTTCTCCTGTCTCTCTCTGCAGTGATGTAGGCTCAGTTTCTAAACCAGAGCATTAAAAATAAAGCACTCCTCTGACTCCATCTGCACAAATCCCCTCTCATTCACTCTCCTGGGCATCTCTCAATCTTTCCCACATGCTGCCATTTGAATTTGGAAATCCTTCTCTTCCTTTGTGCTTCCATCTGCTTCATCCCTTCTTCAGATCCCTCCACAGGACGCTTCCTTGCATGAAGCTGATCATTGTCAAGCCACCAAGGCATGAAATTAAAGCAAGATCAACTTTGTGGCTTTGGGATTAGGCCATTAACTGGCAATAGTTGCATAATATTTTGCAGTCTTTTTTAATTATTATTACTATTATTTGTGTTGTGCGATCCCGGAGGCAGAAGCTTTGGTTTTCTTTTTTCCCCTCAGTGTATCATGCAGAATATGATAGGGCTTTGGTCTTCTCCATGTAGACCAGAAAGGAAATGCAAGGGTGTTCCCATTACCAGCTCCGACTGGTGAGATGAACTACGTTCTCCTTGGGGAATGTACGGTTGATCTAAAATGCCATGCACTTCCCAACATTACAACAATATCATTCCCAACATCACTGCTAAAAAATGCACAGAAAGGGACCGATCGTGGTTCACTGGGTAAGAATGAGAGCGCTGCTGTTAGAAGACGCAACCCTCAGCGAGGTAGCCTACAAAGGCATGCAAACATCTGCACTGGAGAGAGCCAGGAGCCCTCCAAATGCAGCTCCTCCGTGGTTCTGTTTGAGATGACGGGGAGGATTTATTGTGTAACTGTGTGCCCCCTCCCCCGCCCTCTGGATGACAAGGGTGAAGGAAGCAGGTTCCTGGGCTGAAAAACAGGGTCGAGAAACGGAGCTCAACAGGCATCACGTGTGCAGGAGCACATGTGGGCCCCCATCATCGTAGGCTCACTGTGTCCGGGGAGCGGAGCAGGAGGCCACGCTGTCTTCAATAAAGCTTTTTCCCTGCAATGTGTCAGCTGCAGATTATTTTCTCGTTAGTGCCAGCATGACACTGGCAAAGCGATAGCGCTCCTGCTCCGTAGGAAACCGGCCTCTCAGCGGCCGCTGCCCTGTAAGGGCCTGGCGCCCGCGTGCCACCTCCGCCAGGAAGCTACCGTGGAGCTCCTCGGCAGCTCCAGGGCATCACAGCCGGCACTCGGCAAAATGGTTTTAAAATGTAGCTTGACGAAGCCTGACCCTTTAAAAAACATAGGCATAAATCATCAAACTGTGGCTTTTATATTAAAAGAAGTGATACATAAAAATGACCAGCAACACTTTGCTGTCCTGCCATCCTCTTCGTCGCCCCCATCCTTCCCTCTCCTTCCTGCGTTCTTTACGCCCCACTCTGCCCTAGAGAGGCCACGTTCACGCGTGACATCCCAAGGCCTTCTCCCGGCCTGCTGCGATCTCACCCACCAAAAACTGCGTTTCACTCTCTGAATTTCCAGCCCGGCTACCGAGGGAAAAGGCGACTCCAAATTCATCCGGTGAAATCACATCCCAAAAATGGGAGTGAGTCCAACCCTGGCTTCTGCAGAGGAGCTGTAGAAATCACCTCGTATTGCAGAGATGGGAATAAGCAGATCATGCTTCCTATTTTTTTTTTCAGCCACCCAAAGTTTCTACAGCTGGAGGCAGGTCTTAGCCCTGTATTTGCATCCAGCCAGTCCTTCATGCTGGCAGAAAGCTCCAGCAGAAACATCAACACTTGGATCTTTTAAGGGGCTGATTAGAAACTTGCCAGTAGCAAAACTTTGCAACAAAAGTCACAAATGTGAGGAGTTTTACAGTACTAATGCTTGTTATTGCTTCTCACAAAATGTTACCAAGCTTACAATAATCTTTACACTTTCAGCAAAAATGTGAACAGTATATTTGAATATATTAAAAAGAATTAAAAAAACATTTCACAAAAAACATTTGTTGCCATATGAAAGTCTTTCAGCAATAAATGCCCACACCAGTATTTAAACATTGTTAAAAGTATCATGATTCGTACTAATAAATTATGCAACAAGAGAGGTAAACAAAATAAAATTACAGTATAGCTGTCAGCATTCCTCCACAGAGCTCATGCAGCTCTCGGAAGCTCATTTTCAGATGACTAATTAAGAAACCAATATTTTCAGAGCAACAAAAATAAAAGCTTTTATTTGTTCATTTGAATATAAAACAGGCGTTATCACAGATGTACAAAGCGTACTGGTGGTTTAACATACAAGAAGGTTGCTGTCCTTTGCACATAAAAATTTTTGTTTGAAACTGTGATTGGCTGAGTTACATGAATTTCTCTAACCAGTCACCACACTCTATGAAATAACGCTGCTAACATTCAACTGATAAAAGGGACAGTCTTCCCTCGGGTAAAGTGTCAAGCAGGATTAAATATATATAATAAACAAGCACCATGAGGAATCTGCTCCTGTTTGATTAGTTTTGTGTTTAAATGTTCATTGTGTACCCTCTTTTTTGTGCATGTGCATCGAGTTGATTACATGGTTTTGTCTGACTTCAAAAGCACAAGGTCACAAGACAAACATTTTATACATTCTCATGAATGGTTTATCTACAGTACGATTTCTAATACAGAACAATCCTTCTTTATTGCTCAGTCTGATGGTGCTTAAATGTTTCCTTCCTTTTGCTTGCACAACAAAACCAGAAACTCAGTTTATCATTTCTCTTAACTCAGAATTTAACAACCACGGATGACAGGTTGCAGAAGAGAGCTGTTATTAACTGTGTTTCACAACTGCATTGCAGGTCTGTTTTCTCTACAAATGCAAAGTTGACTTCGCGAAGGTTAAAGTGATGCCTTAAATGACAGCTGAATTTGGTTCGCAGTACTGAGATCAGCGACAGCGGGACTTCACAAGTTAGTTCACACACTGCAATTATGTTTGTGATCACTCAACATCTCGTCTGAAACCTTACAACAATTTGCCATTACGATTTTACTCTTTTTAGGGAGCAGAAAATGAATCTGATGATAAACTATAGGGTTGGTCTTCAGAGCATGAACAGGGATATTCACAGGACAGTGGAGTCGGGAAGGATGGTCTGAAATAAAACAAGGTTGACGTGGTAAGATGCTCTGTACTGTACATGCAGACTAAAATGTCCCTACCTCTTAAAAAGATTTCAAACAACCAGCATTGAGACTCAGAAGCCAAACAAAACTATCATTAGCAGGGGTCCATTTGTTGTACAGACAAAATACGTCCCTTGGACGCGCTAAGAACATGATTACACTTGCCCTGCAACGATCTTAGTCATGCATACCCCGTATGAGAGCCAGCACAGGAAGGTATTCTGGACACGAAGAAAAGCATTCTTGGACTGCAGCTGGTAAATCCCACTCTTGCTCACAAATTGGTCAATTCGGTTAAAACCACATGAAGGAACCAGACAGGTTAAAAGAGAAAGGGCTGCAGGGAAGACAACAGAACTGGGAAATCAAACCCCTCTTTATCCAAAGGTAGTAAAATGAAGGCAGCTGTGATGCATGTTTTCCTACTCGTCTCCCACGGGTGGCCTTGGATGGGAGTGCACGGGACTCCGTTCTTTAAAACAGGCAGTTCAGTTCCTCTGTTTGTTTTTATTAATTGGTTTGGGGACTAGTTAGCAGATGCCGGTTTGTGCCAACTCCGGTGCAGTGACTGTTCGCTCCTCTCTGGCAAGGAATAAATTAAAAAGACCTTTGAAACGATCGTTTCCTGTAAATGTAAACTGGATGCACTGGCCACCAAGCTATGTGATCTAGCTGAGAGGCAAACTGATAACTCTGTGCAAATAACCCCCAAACTCTTCCTTATAGCAATAAAAACACCAACTAAAACAATGAAAAATTGTGCAACAAAGTTCTGCAGCTAGACAACAGTGCTATTCCTCAACCTGCCTTTTCTAAGTCTAACAAGTGTATGCACATGCCAGCACGAATATTTATTGTTGCCTCCATGGCAAAGAAAAAAGAAATTATTTTAGTGCATTTTTTTTTTTTTTAGTTTTAAGTTCATTAGCTGCCTTAAAGGCAGCAATAATTCCACTTGCTGGTATCTAGAGGATTCTTTTAGACAGGGATACTTAGCAATCCAGGATTGCTTTTTCTTTCTTTTCAAAAAATTTGTGAGTAACATTTGATTATCTACAGTGGGAGACACCATGCAAGTGACAAGTACTGCATTTTAAACTTTAAAATCTTTTGTCATTAGTGAATTTATATTTCATATATATATATTTGATGTGATACTATCCACTCAAGATAATACAACACTTTGTTTTTATATTAGCAAACATTTCAAGAGTTTAATATTCTTGAATGCTTTTTCTCTTTTATACTTCTAAAGAGATCAAAATAAATTAAACGTTTTGTACATAATTACAGAAGAAGTAGTTAACTTATTTTATCTTTTTAGTTTAGTACAAAGATATTTGCAAGTTCATTGCCGAAATACACCTTATTTATAAATTTCTTCCATTTTAACGCCAACTGCAAAGGCTCTTCGGCCTTTGTGCTTTCACCGTCTCCGACAGAAAGCTGCTAGAGTTCTAATTGGAAGGTGCTACTTTGGGTATTCTCCTCGTACCACTACGTAGGTTCCTAACAGGTGGGAAGCTAAAATGGCTTAAATTAGTAACGGATCTGTATTCATCAGCTTTTTTTTATGACATATTAAAACAAATGAACAAAACAAGTCTTTGTATTAGTATGCAAATTGTTTAAAAAGAATCCATTTGGAGGGCAGAATTAAAAAAACATCTACTTCAGCTTACTTAACGTAAAATACAAAGCCACATTTACTCAGAAAGCAGTAATGTCCAATAAGCAAAAAATAAAAAAAAAAAGTTTAAAATGGGCTTTTCCAACAAACTGAAGGGCCTTACACCATAGTCCTTCTGTTCTAAAATTTAGTGGTAAAATAAAACACTTCACATTTTATTTCCTGCCAATCGTGACTGCTTTGAAAATTCATAATAGAAACAGTTCCATTTTGATGAAAGTCAGCATCTTATCTGCACTTTTTTTTAGTGGACACCAAAAAAATTTATACATCTATAGTAAAGTCCATGGAAGCTTTAAGGTACAAGACTACATGTTGTAGGCCACATAGATGGGATCTAGCTGGTCTGCCAAAAATCCGTCTCGTAGGTGCATACGTTGTTTCTCTCCACGGGAGTTGATAGGAATTACACCAATGTCCACAACCACCACCACCCCTACAATCAGATAATGTTCCTCAAGGACCACATTGGTGACCAAAGGAACCAGGTCCAAGGCTTCTTGCTCCGATCCATCCAGCTCAACTACAACAACCAATAAATTTGTCCAGGTAAACACCGCACTGGAATGAAAGGAAAAATAGCGTTAATTCTCTTTCCTGGTTTCAGTCCACACTGCATACTGTGTTTCTTTGAAGCGTTATGGCAAACATCCAGCCCCATTAGCCCTCATTTTAATATTACTGCAATATGAAACATTTGACTAAACTTTACAGAAACTTGAGTCTAACATTTCCTGTCATGTAAGGAACCCGTAAGAAACAGTCCCGTTCCGTTCTAAAGCCAGATACGGAAGACGTTGTCCTTCCATGTATGGGAGACTGGAAAGAAAGGAAGAGGGGAGCATTTGTCCCTCTCTCCCTCCTTCCTCCACCCTTCTTCTCATCCGTCTCCAAAGCCCAAGGAGTCTCCCAGGAGGACAACAGGGCTCAGCAGTCCTTGGGGTGTGTAAGACAGACAGATCGTTGCTATTTCTTGCTCTACTCCCTCACATCGGTATTAATATTCTGCACACACAACTTGGACAGCAAAGCTGTGCTCTATCCTTCTTTGCTCTGTAAAATCAGGGGATAGTTACCCAGAACTACCTTGAGCCAAAGCAGCATCTGAAAGATGATTGTATTACATACATAAGATAACTTCAGAAAAGAGCAACTTACCCTAAGGCCAATGCTTTACTGAGGCAAAAGTGCACTGTTTTGGTCTACTAAGAGAATGCTGAAAACCCTTGAACTTTGGTTTACTTTGGTTTATGTCACTTTACCCAGAATTTAGCTATAAAAGTATGTTTTATGTTGAGGCTTGAAAGAGTAGCTTTAAGAAGAAAAGTAATTCTTTTTTAAATTTTATTTCATTTTCAGATCCCATTGAAGTATTGTTTGATTAAATTCTTTTGTGACTATTGATTTGGAAAATTAATGGGTAGTCAAAGGACGGCTGTGCAGTCTCCTTTTGACTTGGTACAGTTTTGAAACTAATTCTAATTTGTAATTATGTTTTTGCAGGAAGTCTAGTAAGTTTTGACTGATGTTGACTATTAACAAAATGAAGTACCTGCCTGCACAGGTGACTGTGAGGTCCTAGAATTGGGACAGATGCCTGTGCAAACATCGAAATTAACATTACACATATTTTAACAGAAAAGCCTGGGAAATTTTATTAAAATATTAGTTAGCACTTGAACCCATGCTTTAAATTACTGTTAGCTTGTTACCTGAGAAAGAAATTAATTGCAAGACTGAGGAGCAGGTTTCTAAAATATAGGTTAGGGGGAGCTGGTGTGAGTATAAAAGACTAATTCCTAGAGTCGCTGATACTTCTAAGAGGGTCCCTATACTATTAAAAGTAATTTCACTAATCATGGTTATACTGGTGACCCACTGGTGACCACTGTAAGTACAGCAGACTTCTGTGTTCCCACCATTTGAGATGAAGTTATATTAGCCAGCATATATCTGTTGTGAATATATTGCCCTCGTGGCCGTGAGAAAAAAACAGAGATCCAGGAGGGCTGAACTTTCTCAAAAATCGGAGTGTTCTCTGAAGATGCAGCACAGCCAACGTGCACAGCTGGAATGGTCCCTGCGGTTGTTTCCGCTGTACTCAGTACTTCAGGAAGAACGAGGAGGTAGTTGAAACTCCTCCAGAGAAACAGGCCACAATGTTTTCCTTCTCTAAATGGTTTGTGTAGCTTTACCTACTTTGTCATTGCGTGCAAGGGAAAGCACTTCCTTCCAAGTTCAAAGATGTCAAGTTCTGTTCCTCCTTCAAGGGTTTGAAGTTTAAATGAGTCAGCACCGAGCGCTAATTCGGTTACATATGCATACTTTATTTCCAAAGGTACCCTGCATTATTAAAACCACTTTTGAAATGCGTGGCCTAGTTAGCCTTCTCAACAGAAATAAACTGTGTCTCTTTCTTTTGGCTCCTACATATCAAGACACCCGGAGTTTGGAGTCAGCGGGCTGCCGATTTTATACTGCTAAAAATTGCCAAGACAAAAGAATAACTTTAAATGACCTTTTGGATAGATGCTCAAGAATAGAAGTTTCACAGAAGGCTCATATATCCAGTCAACAAGTCACTGTTTCCCTTAACCGAGTTATATGTCTCAAAATGAGCATGTGTTTCTTTGAAGCTGAGGCTATTTTTAGAATATATTGACTGGACATACCCAGCACTTTTTGTTTGAAACAGATATCAATGCAGTTAAATCCCTGATGGATCATCATAACTGAAACAACAGTTGCCTCCAACAGAAACAGAGACATATGCCACCATCCCAAATAAGGCTTGTACATGGTATGGTATGTATGAAAAGAGAGGTTAACTGACTGTTATTTTTGGGGTGTTTGCCAAAGACAAGCGGAGGATCTAGAAGAATTTGAAACAGAAATTAAATGAGAAAAATCAAGAACAGTCAATTCAAGCACTATGACTAAAAGCTCCAAGATGGTGGCAAAGAGGACCATTAGTCAGATCACTGGTTAGGAAGAGGTTGGGAACTGTGAGCAAAACAGATGCTGTTGGTCTGAACTAGTGTGAGACATCTCTGAGAGCACCTCAGAGAACATTCATCAACAATTTCTCTTACTGGTGATAACAACCCTAAAGATCTTTGATTTTGGCTGTGCCTTTGGGTAAAAGGTAGTAAAACAGTATCCCATGACGTTTTCTGAAACCTCTCTCCATGTATGTGCCTTGTACATTACCATCCAAATACCAGGCGAGGGAAGTGAATGACCATTGGATTTCTTACTCCGGGGTAAGAGAGGGGCCATTGCAGAGGCAGCTGAGATGGCATTTGCAGGTACATTTGCAGATCTAGCTGCATCTACATCTAACTCCTCAAGGAAATCCAGTGACCTTTCTCTTACCGTGCCTTACCCCAACCCTTGGTAGTTGCTACTATCCCACCAGGATTTCCATGAAAGGGAAGGATGGAAAGATGCCTAGTGAGCAGCTGGTAGTTCTTGAACAAAGAAACATATTATTTGACAACTGCAATCAGTGATGACCATTTATGCAGTGTGATACAGCTACTTAGTTCTGCCACTGCTGATACTGATCTGACAGATTTAAAGAAGAATTTCACAGTATCCTTAGAACACTTGTATTAGTCTAGATGAGGACTTGACTATCGTACAGCCTGTCTAATGCCTGGCTTGCCAGAGATGAGACCTTACCAGCTATAGTCAGACAAGCAATTAATGGCCTTAATTCCAAAAGATATTTAAGGAAAAAAAAAAAAAACATGGAATTTTGATTAAAGAAATCAGTATCTTCTCTGTGATTTAAGTTCACTGCTACAGGTTGCACCTTGTAGCTGGGACTGAAAAGAAACGTGGAGGATCACATTGCTGTGACTGTTGAGCCCGTGTAGTTTTTGGTTGAAAGGAAAGGAATTGAGCTGGGGTTAGATCAAAAGGAAACAACTACCTGATCCTGTCTTCTGATGCAAGACTAATGAAAAGCAATTTGTTCCTTCGTCAGCTTCAAGAAATCACTACCTGCAGTGTACATTTGATGATATGATACATTAAGACAACACCATTATTAACTTACTGATTTACTGATTCAGTTTCCATTGTGACCTTGATCACTTCTTGATTTATTAATAACCAATTCGAAAGTAAGTGTGTTTACTAATAAAGTTTATTAGTGTGTTCACTTATTTTTAATGTTTGCTTGCTTGCTTTTTCTAATAAGGCTCTTAATGTTTACACTTACGCTGGTTTGTTTGTTCTGATTAGAATGTAAGTCTAAAACTCCAAGGAATAACTACTGACTTACCTGGGAGCTGCTTGGCTCTCTCTAATTAAAACCTTAATTCTTCATGCATACTTAAAAGCACAAAAATAAGCGTACAGAATAATCTTAACAGAAAACACTCCTACTCGATGAGATCTGTGTATGAGAAGTTTCAACCTAAAGATGTATTTACAGTTGAGTTTTATAATTTTTATGAATGCCCTGGCAGACCATTTCCTGGATCAATTGAAATATTCAAGAATACCTCCAGATATTATATATACTTAGCTTTACATAAGAGCTGCACTGTTATATAATCCTTACCATTCTGTGATGCTCTTGTGTGCTCTAATTACAGAGGTCTCAATATCGATTGGATGATATCTCATCCCTCGTAACTCCATGGCTTCATCTAATGCACCCACAACATAAAGTGCATCATGGCGTTCTAGTTGTAAGGAAAAAGAAAATAATGACTTTATTCTTCAGTATATTAAATTTAAAAAATGTTCACATGAATAAATAAATACAATAAATATGGCGTGTATAAATTATCCTTAAATTTCTGAAACTGCAAAGCAATTTCAAAATGAACATTCTGCATTACTGCAATGCAATAAACAGCAAAAAAAAAACAAAAGACAGGAGCACAAAACAATATTCTGATTTGAAAGACAGATGCCTTTATCAAAATACAATGGAACAAATTCCTTTTAAAAACAGATGTGAACAGACTCTTCTCCACTTTTCAAGGCTCCCTAAGTAGCCAACAAGACTCCCTGTTTCCCTGTCTTCCTGTTTCTCTCTCTTTCTTTTCGAGCAGAAAGGAGCAACCTGACCCCAGCAAGAGTAGTGCTGGGATCTCCTGCAATAGCTTTGAGAATTCCAACACTGATGCGTCAGCTGAAGCTGTTTATCCATAAACTAGAAATAAATACTCCGTACTAGATGTCAATGTGCTCATTAAGACGAATGGCAAGCACAGAAGAATAGAGTGGGCTCTCCTTCTCTGGGGGATCTTCCCAACCCGCCTGGATGCCACCCTGTGCCCCGTGCTCTGGGTGTCCCTGCTGGAGCAGGGGCTTGGACTAGGTGATCCCTAGAGGTCCCTGCCAGCCTCAACTGTGCTGTGATTCTGTGTGAATTCTTATTGACTTAAGAAACAAACGAGGCTGAAATGAGACTTTTTAAAAGATATTAAGCCAAAATTAAACTACTTTATGCCATCCATGAAGGAAACAATATTCACTAATAGACTTTAGAGTATATAGTGAGGAGTTTACATTCATTTGGGTCGTTGCATGGTACTAATGCAATGGCAAGATTACCTCAACCGAGTAATGTAGGAAAGAGAATTTTCTCCACGGGAATCTAAAAACAGGAGGCCAACATGACTCTTAGCAGCTCCTTGCCAGGGGAAGATTTAAGCCATTTGGATGCTGAAGTTGTGATATCCTCAGAGAATCCTGTGTTTTCCCAACACAGGACTGGCTTATCATTATGGCATGAGAAAGGTCTACATAACTGAAATTAAATCTCTTCAGAAAGGTGTTAACAAAAGCACACAGGCAGCAATCGTAAACGGGATTAATTACCAAAAATGCTTTCAGATTAGATGAATTTGCTCTGTGGCTGAGTAGCTGCTATTCCAATTGCCCTGACACGGTAGCTCCGGGCTCCCTCCCTAAGTGGCTGCAGCGTCACTGGTAACGATGCTTTCCCGGCAGCCTTGGCCACCCTTCGCCAGCCACTGCCCTGCCGCTGCATTCTGCAAAGGCAGCAGCAAAGCAGCCTCTTCCCAGGGCAGACCTGCACTGACTTTCCGTGCCTGGCAGCACTTGTTTGCTTACAGGATAAGGATGTGCACAGGATAAGGAATATCACAAAACCAGAAAGCAGGGTCCTGGAGTCACAGTTCCCCGACAGAAAACTAAATACTCTGTAGCTTCTTTTGCAGACTGCTGCCTGTATTAAATGTCAGTAACCTTCCTCGGCAGCTTTAATGACAGAGGAATTCAAGAAATGGACAGCTTCTCTTAATTGCCTAAGGAATTATCCAGGAAGGACAGGGCTTAGGTACACAACAAGGCTTTCTGCATGCATACGAATGCGTTCCTGCAGATCTGGCAGCAAGACAAGAAAGAAACTAAGATATTGGTTTTTTTTAAAAAAAAGCATATTTTTCAAGTTTAAACTCCAGGTGTATTACGGTGCCAAAAAATGACTGTTTGAGGGATTTATAGTCCATATAGAAAATAGAGAGGAAAGTAACTAGAGTTTCAGCAGGTAAAACTTATCCACTGGTTTTCTTTCTGACTGTTGCAACAGCGGGACGTGTTTGAGAGCACAGGCTTTACAGCATGAACGTGTTTGAGAGCACAGACTGAGAGACACAGTGTGGCAGCCTCAAGACAACCCATGACTTTGCTAAAACTGTCCAAATTTTGTGCACAGAGCTCAGTGGGTGGCAGGAAACCTCTTACCTCCATTTGCATCTGTAAGTTCTGTTCTCCTCAGGAAGCCCAGATAGCCAGTTCGAGCCCAAATAGTCTGTGTGTCTCCAAAGCTGAGTCTTGAATTAAAATGATCTGATTGCAAAGATTCATCTCCATATATGGTAAAATACCCACTGGCGTTGTGAGTGCTGTGAACCCATATCTAAGTTAAAAGCAATTATACTGGTATTAATTAAAGTAGCTTTCCAGAATGAAGGATTATTGAAAATTCTTGATACAAATATTTTAGTCATAGTAGATAATACTATAATGCCTTCTGACACTGTTTCTGAAATAGCAACTGACCCAGTTTCAGGCGCAAGTGTGACCCAAATGTTACCCGCCCCAGAGTGCAGGTCAGGGAGCTGCTTCTTGGATGGGGCCGCGGGCTCCAACGCTCCCCCGGCACTGCCCTTGGCCTGGGGCTGCCCTAGGGCTGCAGAGACTCCTCAAAGCAGCCCAGCTCCAAGGGCTGCTTCAGCTATGGCCATTTCCAGCAAAGTCCATAGACCACTGCACTCTTCCCAGTGCCCCCTGCTAGGATCAGTGCATCCATCACCAGCCAGAAGGACCCCTTCTACAGCAGCAGGGGTGGTGAGGTTGTTTACAGCACGAAAATTAGGGTGAAATGATTTCATGGGGGAGTCTGGGGAATGTTCACTGATAGGGAAGGACTCATTTAATCTAATTTAAGGCATCATGGAAACATTTTCCATTTCATTGTGATGAAATCTTACAAATAAATCTCACAGATCAGACTGCAATTTTAATTATGACTAGGCAAATTCTTTATTTTGTTATTTAGGTCTTTAATTGCTCACTGAGAATAAATATTTTAAGTTTTTTTCTCTCTCTCAAAACATAAAATAAATTGGAAAAATAGATAGCCTTGCTCATCTCAGTTAATGAGAATGCTTTTGGGCATTGAAGCACAATGATTATAAAGAGAATAACATTAGAACCCCATCTAGCTGAAATTACACTAATCAATATAGTTACTTTTTCATGTAAGGTTTCATCAGAATTAGTCAAGCATCAAGAAAAAATGTAGTTAAAAAAGCAGATTTTTTTTCAAAATTTAAATAAACTTGAGCTATTATCAGTATAACAAAAATATTAATAGTGTTATAAACATCTTGCTTTAAGCTTTATACATTCTAGAGGTCTGTATTACTTACATTCTAAAGGTCTGCATTACTTACAATTTTCTTACCTAGCATTTAATAATACACGTTATGGGAAACCTACATACTTTAGACATACAGGAGAATGGCTTTATCCCAGCAATTTAGTTCAGAATGTACAAAGGCAAGTTTTCAGGACTCACCTCACCAAGGTGAGAATCTCCTAAGGGTCCCTTGGTTTCTGGATTAGCAATAATGATACGTACTCCTGGGAGGATCTATTGGAGTAAAGAAGGAGATAGTGAGAAAGCAAATCATATCTCTTTATGCAATTGCATGCTGATTCTTCTTCCTCTCAAACCTTCACAAGGAACTAGCAGTTATCCTACACTACAAAAACCCTTTCTAGTAGCACATAAAGAAATGAGTTACAGAGAAACCCCTATCCACATGTATCCTTCGTGGGAAATAAAAAGCCAAGAACACCATGAAATCTTTTAAGAAGTTGGCTCTTGCTAGTGCCTTCAGACATAGGTGATCCAGTCAGTACACAGGTGCGCAGATGTAAACCCTGGAGTAGAAAAGGGAGCATCCACTGCCCACTGCTTTTTGCAGAGATGAAATCAGGAAGCTGCAGATGAGCATGCACGGAGTCAAGGGCAGTCACTGTTTCGGTGGCTTGGTGCAGGAGCTGTGGGACCTGCTCGTCCCAAAGGCAGAGCGTGGTCAGCAGTGACACTCCATCACCAGCCCATGGGCACGTGGATGGATAGTGGCAGAGCTGAGAGAACCTCCTGGGTTTCTGAGGGCCCATGCATGGTCTCATGATCCACCTCACAAAGCTGCTGCCCTCCAAAGCATCCCCTCTGCAGGTGGTCAGCACCTATGAGTAGAAGATTGGTGATCTCAGTCCAGTTCTCAATGGAGGAGCATGGGTCGAGGCATGGATAAGGCATAGATAAAACTGCCTTTACTCATGCTGCATGTGTTGCTCTTTCCAAGACTGAGGTGAGGAGGATTAAATTCCTTCTTACTAGTGGGAAATGAGTCCTGCATAAGAAAAAGAGGCATGGATAGCTTCTGAGACAGCACCCATTAATCAGTGTTACTGCCAACGTGCTGTAACTGCACCAGGGAAGACGACAGGTCTTCAGTCTGCATGACTGATAAAGCCTTTCTGAACACCCCCTGAACACAAATGGAAATTTACAGGAAATATTTGCCATAAAGATGTTCAAATCTTCTTTCAGTACTTACTTTTCCTGATTCCATTAGGGGCAAACTATGTGGAGATCCTCTTTCCACTAAACGAACTCTGTAAAACATATGTAAAAACAATATGCATAATACGTGGTTGCATTTATTTGCTTTTTATTAACATTTATTTCTAAAAGGAAAGGTTAATAGTTGCAGAGCTGAATGTTATTTTTGGAACAGATGAAGCTTATATCCTGTAGAACATAATCAGGCCCTGTATTTAATCTTAGTCAAGACTTATGGCTGGGGAAATAATGAAGAAAAGATGTGTGTGAACATTTTCTTGAATATTAAATTCTTCAAATGTATTTGCTGCCCTTTATTTATTTTTGATAGACTTTGTAAAGTGAAGTCCATGCACAAATTTATTTACAATAAAAGGGATTTTAAAATCCTGATTTCCCACAAGAACATCATAAATGCCAGGGGAAAGAAACATGAGCTTGGGAGCTGAGTGAGCAACCACATTCCATGAGTAGCTAATAGTTAAAATCAAAATCCTATCTACATAACCAGCTTGAAATCTGCATCTGCAACATTTTAACTATTTTCTGGAGACACTACTTGATAAACAATTCACTCAGCTAAAAGTCAAAATGAAAAATGCAATTACTATCGGTGTGAGACCCCTGCTCAGAGGGCAAATTTTTAGTCCTTCCATTTCCTTTGCGCGGTACCCACTCTCCCACTGAAGGAGCAGAAATGGCAGCTCTCCTTCAGGGTCTGGAAGGAATTCCCTCATTCAACCTTTGAAAATAGACCTCTGGGTAGAATGAGAGCGTCTGTAAAGTCCTAAAGGATCTGCTGAGCTCAGCTAACAGTTGCTGAAGAAAACCAACAACACGTAGCTATACGGGTCCCCTGAGCAAGACGCCTTAAAAGACCTGGCAGCCCGTGCTGCCCGCTGCTGCCCGCTAATTGCCTGCTACCAGTGTATTTTCATAATCAGCCAGCCTAAACCCGTTCTCCCATCAAAAGCGCTCTTCTTACCCCACTGCTGTGCATGGAGGAGCTTGCACGTGGCCAACGCAGAGCAACTCTGCGAGGCAGCTCTGCAGGCCCCGCTCTCGCGGGGCTCTTCAAATGGCTCCGCAAATCACAGGCATTTAAGAGGATGCAATAAATGCTTTAAAAAACAACTCCGCGCACACTGAAAAGAGTAACTATTGCAAAATCAGTTGTTAGTGTAACACCTGTGTTTCTACCTTTTTATATATTTTTGTTCTATAAAATTCATACTGGTGTAGAAATAGAAATTGTGTTTAGTTGAACTCTTTGAAACAACTGACCTCTGCGATCTTTGGACATGCATTTGCAGAGAAGTAATTTTTCTCTGCAGAGGCACTATTCATCATCTAGAACACTTGGTATCTCTTTTAAAAGACAGACCCAATTTCCTATTTACAAACATTTGCAAAATACATTTAATTGTAAAAAAAGGGACAATTTGAAAACCTCAGTTAATGACTAGCAGTAAGAGTGATGGTGCAACAGAGGTCAGGAAATACTTCATTTGACTGGGAGATGTGGGTTAAAAATAATTCTGTTTTGTTAACAGTAGTAAATAGCTGGGGCAGCAGAGGGGTACATCAGAGCTGTCTATTTTTTTGGAGATCCCTCTGGCCTGTGCCCCTTTCCCCTTAGTCAAACATGCCTCAATGAAGTGTAGCTAAATTCCAAGCCTGGTAGAAATTACATAAAATACAGCTATGCATTAACAGTCAAAGAAGTGACTACTGGAAATGAATCAATTTCATAAATGTGATCACTTCTCATCAGCATTTGCACCTCCCACCTTCTCATTATCACCAGCATATTTTTCTAGTTCTTTCCCCCATCTCTTTCCTCTCAGTGCATCTGATTTTTGAACACATGATGATCCAGAAGGTGCAGTTTCTCAGTTTCTGATTCTGTGAAAATTCTTCTCCCACTATGTGCTTTCCTCCTTACTCCCTATAGAATTGCCACCTCAGGACACTAAAAATAGGAAAGATAACATTTCTTTATGTTTTTTGCCCTGTTAGTGCTCAAACCAGTGGACTCCATTTAAAAGACGTTTCAGCCTGTTCCTGCAAAGCTTGCAATACATTTGGGAACATCCTGTTAAACCTCTAGCAATTCTGAAATGACAAAGAAAAGAAACATATTTTTCCACGAAAGAGATTTAAAAAAATAGAAGCACAACATCAGATTCTGATGTTACCAACTCCTATGTGCATACTTAATTTTAAATGCCTAATAGCCTTATTAGCCCTACTGGGACTATTTCTGTGAATATATTATGGACATTATGCAATAATTTTTAAAATGAATTTTACCGGAGCCTCATTATAAAATAATTCAATTGTTCCCATTCCTCTCCCAGGAGATGTACATTTTTCCACTGACACAGGGAGCAGCCGTGAGTGACGCCAACCTCTCTCCTCGCCCCTCCGTGGGGCGCACAGCATCCTTGGCAAGTCCCCAGTGGCAGCGGAGGGAGTGCAGGGCCCTCCATGGCTTTGCAAAATGCAGTGATGCCCGCGATGCTGGTGAGGAAACCCAAGGCTCCTCGAGCCTTCTTGGGGCCATATTAGTAAATATGCTCCAGATTTGCATTTCATAATNCCCGCGATGCTGGTGAGGAAACCCAAGGATCCTCGAGCCTTCTTGGGCTCCAGATTTGCATTTCATAAGCAGTCCAAGAGGGCTCTGGGCACCAGAGCTGCAGAAAGGGCACGTCCTCCTTCCACGCCGCTCACCGGATGCTCTCCGTTGGGACAGCCAGGAGTTACTGCACTGCTATAAAGCGAGCAGCAATGACGGTATAGAGCAAACCTGCAGTCCTTGCACAGTCTAATGTAGGGCAGGTCAATTTGTAGAATTTTCTGCACTGATTCCTAACAATTAATCTTGCCTCTCAAAAATGTCTTTCGTTGGTGCTGTATAGTTCAGAGAGCTGCCCACACTCCAGGTCTGGTTAAAGGGAGCTAGTACATTGCTACGACGCAACATTCTTGATGAAATTTAATACATTGGATGGATTTCATCTTCTCTAAATCTTACTCATAGAAAAGTAGGCCTTTTTCAGAATAAAATTGGCAAGCTATAACTAGCTGGCACTGTAAGTGCCATACAGCAAAGGGGATATTAAAATACAGTAACAGATTCTTTCTGCCCAACTATCTTAAATGAAGCTGCAAATTTTACTCCGTCTGCTTTGTCTATTTGGTATGTCAGTGATTAAAGCACTCCAGAATGTGTCCCACAAGTTGCTGCTATTCTTATCAATTAACAGGTTTGTCAGCAGGACTATTAAATGCTGATCTGGGAAGCTGAGGGGTCCAGAGCGTGCAGACTTGCACTGATCACTGCCAGGATGCGAAAACGGGGGGAAAAACCTGTCAAACGTGACTCTGCAGCTGCACTGAGAAAGACTTTGGGTTTGTGACTCTAATAGGGATGGAAAGAAGCTAAAATATCACTCCAGTCTCACTCCCTGCCAAAATAAGTCTGTTCCCTAGAGTCACTTCCCCAAGCTTTGTCTGCTCTTGTTACCAATATATCAAGTGATGGGACTTTTTCCACTTCCGCCTGAGTTTATTTCTCAGCCCAAAGTATTTCCTAGTCAAGAATCTCTTTGCTGGGAGGTTTGGTATGAGTCTTCTCAGCTTTCTCTTGCTATTTTTAATTGAGTTGCTATGTACAATTTCAAATAGTTACTCCCCCTTGCTTGGGTTTCTTCTCTTTCTAAAGCGGTCCCAGCTAAGCAGTTTACCTTTTACCCTACCTCTTGCCCAAAGAACTTCCCGTTAACTTTCCTCTTTGCTTTGGGGCTGCTTGCAGAGGCTTAGCCCTGGCTCCTGGCAGGGAACTCGCACCCCTCGCGCTGACCGTGTTGTGCTCCCTGTCTCCCACCTTGGGAGATGCTACCTCCCCATCCAACCTGTTCTCCTTCCTCCTCCTGGCTTGCGTCATCTGTTCCCGCTGCATGTTGCTTTGCCACCATGCCAGCCTAGCAGTCCAGTTCCTTTAATTTATTTGACTTCTTTAATACCAGCTCTTTTGCACACTGTTTTCCTTCGCATGATGCAGATACAGTCTAGCATATATTGTACATATGCTATATATACATGTATATATGAATGTGTATGTATATACACATCTATGTATATGCATCTATGCATCCACATAGGCATACACACACACAAAATGTCACTATATACCTCTTAATTCTCCTCCTTGCCCATAGCCTTTTGGTGGCAGTAGAACAGAGCTGGTGGTCTCCCTAGTTTCATTTCAGCCCTATTTCTGACTGTTTCTTGCTGACTGTCATCTTACATTAGCAGTAGCCCCTGTGGGGAGAAAGGGCATCTCTTCTCATCCTGCAACAAACCGAGGTTTTGAAAAGTGTTGTTTACTAAACTGCAACAGAAAGGTGAAATATGGAAACAAGCTGTGAACTGAATCTGTAAAAAAGGTTGCAGGTCAGAAAAAGATGTTATTTATGCTTAGTTTTTCATTTTCTTTATTAGCTCTTGGAATTACAAAACTGTTCAATCACTAACGTAAGCAAAAATACAAAAATTTAAAATAGGGTTAAAATTGCAGTGCCTGGGTAGGGCTGCTGCTGAGAAAGTGCTGACACAGCTTGTTTGGCTCTTCTGTAGTAACAGCAAGGATGCGAACTGCAGGCAAGCGAGGGGCCCCGGACTGGGGTCAGGGCCCTTTGACACTCAGGACTTTGAATGCATCTTTCTCTTCAATCAAAATATTTTTACATACCGCATGTCCACATAAGCGGTTCCAGAATTTACAAGTCAGTGAGCTCATTGTACCCCAAGGGAAGTAGGAACCAAAGAAGATCACAAGCTCTGCCTTCCAGCATGTAACAGCCCAACAAATAGCTGGCTCTGAAAAGGCAGGAAAATGGCAGAGCTGCGCGCTTCTGCCAAAGGGAAAATCTAGATAACGAAGAAGAGTTTCCCCGTATCATGCTGATTTCCTCAGAGCAGTTTACTGCCCGTCACACGACACATTCTGATAACACACAAAGACTGAAGGGAGACTGAAAAAAGGAGTTCTGGCATAGAGGCAACCTTCAGCCATCAAAATGAACAACCCTTAAATCTTCTTTACATCCAGGATGTACTTTTAGAAAAGCCTAATCTGACTAATTCTATAGTCAACAAGTTCAGCTAAAGAACCAGTACTAAATCACTTCCTCTAATGTAAAGACTGTTCTTCACTATAGACCTGGATTACCCTTCATGTCATGAATTCCCTCAGGTCAAAAGAAAGCGGTTTCCAATGTTACAGGAGGCTGAAGCAGAAAAAGAAAAGGAGCAGAAAAGAGAGAAGCAGAAGCACAAAAGCACTGTTTCAAGCCAGTGCAGAGGACTCGGCCTCCTTCTTGGTCCCGGCTCACACCTCTTCAGCCACATCAGGCAAAGTGTTGCCTGCTCCGTGCTTCAGGTTCCCAGGTACAAATACGGGCACGAGGCTGCTCCCAGCTCTGATCTTGTCTATTTGGATTAGGAGCCTCTGAGAACCTGTTGTTTATCGCTACTGTTTTTTACAGCACCTTTCATGATCACAATTGTCATCTGCTGATTCTGTTTAATATCACATGCTTTCCGTGTTTTATAATCCTTTATCGTCTTAGTTCTAACTGAGAAAAAGAAATAGGAAAAATACATAGGGCAAGCTTGTATTATAACAAATGTGGGGACTGAAAACCTTTTATTGTAACAGAAATACCTTATCTGCAACTAATAAATGGTGGAAATTATTTTGTATTCATTTTTCAGTTTCTAAGGGGCAATTTCTGAAATCAAGTCATTTGCTTTCGCCGGCACCCGGACCTTGCTACAGGCTCCAGAGCGGCACCCTGCGCCCATGGGGAAGGACATGCAGAAATTTCCCTCCCCTTAACAATCACTGGAGAGGCTTCCTGCGCATGGAGGAGTTAACATGAGCTATTTTTTTCAACTGAGTTAATACTGTAGCTCAGCACTTGCAAGCAGAGGGCCGTGTATAGCGGTGCCTTGTATGTCCAAAGGCACTGAAAAGGGACCAGCCTTTACGCAGGAGGCTTACTGGGAAGTCCTGCTGAGCCTTGCAGGAAATCTTCACATAAATAAGCTCATTTTCTGTGAACAGACGCTTCTAGCACATATAAATCTTAATGAGGATTTGTGAGATTGGAAATAAGATATTAAAAGCTATTGAAGAGAGCAACTTAAGAGGATATTACACCTCTAACATAGAGAGTGAGCTTGCAGCTCTTACAACATGTACAGTTTCACCCCTCCAAGTTCTATATATCTGCATTAAATATATGTTTTTTTCCTTTTAAAACAGGGTTTCTTAGCTGAAATGCAACATGGGAAGGCAGCACTTCTCTCTCCACTCCTGACAGAGTACATGCACCCTGTGTTAATCACTGCAGGCATTTTTAAAGACTCTTTGTTTAGTGCTTTATTACTGAGTGAAACAAAGCAAAACATCCTTCAAAATATAGTAAATTATCTGTAAAATTCAAATATATAATACATCTCATCCTGAAAGAGAATTTAAGAATGAAAACTCCTGTTTTTGAAGAGAGCCCTGTAACTGTATGGTTAGACTCGTGGCTGGCTCTCTGAGAAGCATGGCTTGTAGGATAGAAAATTCCTTAATTTGTATTAAATCTCCTTCAGAAAAGTGACTTGCCAGCTTGCTTTACTACTTCCTAGCTACTGTAGGGTTAGGTGGAGAAAGCCAGGGAGCACAGTACACATTTGCAGTACATCTCCTTTCCTGCATAGCCAAGGCTTTTTGTACTTCTTTCTATTATATCCTCCATACATATCACAATCTTCTCCCCTAGCCCCTCCAGAGAAGTATACCTTGGAATTCCTCTGACTCAGAGATGAAGTATCCCAAACCACATCCTCCTGCAAAAATCATCATTAGACACAACTCTTTTCATTATATTTCTCTAAAATTGTAATATTCTGGTCATTTGAAGAAGACCTTAGCAAAGAAGAAGCATCATTGTTTCAAGGGAGAAAACACATTAAGTGCTAATAAAAATTTCTTAGAAAGCAAAGAAATTAGTTTCTTGGACTCCTAACCTTCTAGTTTAGTATGATAGCTCAGACTGATCAGGAGAAGAGGGGTTGGTTTTTCATCTGAAAATTATTGGATATTCGCCCCTTCCTCTTCCCCTATTGCTGAAGTTGGTTTATGCCTGGAAACTTGAAGCATCTTTCAAAGCTCTTAAAATAACTGTATTTACAATTCTTGCCATAACTCTGGATCCTCTTGCATAAACCCTTATACAATGCTGAAAATAGTTTGCTCCTCTTCAGTTACCCAAACTGTCAGCTATTTTCTTCACTCCTGATTTCCCAGTCCCACAGAGACCGCGCGAGTCACTGGGTTTGTCCCCTCCGCTGCAGGATGGGAACTTTTCTTTGCACCACAGAAACCTGGACCTTGCCTTTAAGTTAGGATTTCAAGTGCTGGTATCGCAATTCCCCGGCTCAATGCACTTTTCTTCCTGGGAGATTCATCTCCCATGTGTTAGAGATAGTGCCATCAGGATCTTCGAAACAGCAAATGTTTACGTGGCAGAAACAAAAAATAATACTGGCAAAATGCCAAGGCTATCTTTTGCCAAGACTGGCAAGTGTATAAAAACTAGGATGGTTTTGTCAGTACAAGTGGCAGCTTAAACTCACTTATGAGATTCTGCAAGTTAATGGGCAAAATGCCTAGCAGCTGAACCTTCCTACAAAGACACCTTGAATCAAACTGCACCACAACTTACCATCCTTAAAACTGAGAAGGAATCAAGGTTTTATTTTAAAGACCTCAACTCCTCCTGTTCTCAGTTCAGAGTTAACTCTCCTATGGACACCACAGGGGTATTAAGTGGACATTTCCATCATGATTTGCTTCTGTGATGATAATAATAATAAAAAACAGCTGAAGCAATAGGCAATTTAAAAACTACAGGTGATGTGTGACACTTGGAATTAAAGCTACCCACACCAGAAGCTCCTTGAAGCTAAGAGTGACCTGAGGGCACTGCTGGAGGTAGTGCTTGACACAGCACCTTCTGTAGAAGGCCTTGTTGCCCTCCTCCTCCAAGCTAAGGATGGAGAAGCACTGCTGGTTTTCTGAGGTGACTGCTGAGCTCTATGAAGAGCTTAACATGACTTCAAAATAGTCTACATGCTCCATCTACTGCACACCTCTGTAGAGCAAAAGAGAACGATACTGCTACTGCAACACTGCTGTTACTCTCAGTCTCACATGGGTCCGTGATCAAGGACTGGGATTTACCTGTCGCTGGATTCTGTACACTACCACCCATTGCAACACCTGCATAAAGCATCACTCCCCAGGCCACCACAGAACCTTTTTTCAAAGCTTCTCTTTTTTCGTCTGCCAATGGTAAATTGCTTTCAAGTATGCTTAGTCAAAAAAGGCTTCACAAAAGGTAACTATTTTACTGTCACTTGTCATCTGCATGTCTCTGCTGACATGTTCCCTCCCAGTCTCTTTTCTGTGCTATGTGACTATAAAAGGCTACAGAGCACTGCTGTGGGTATAGTTTAGATAATAACCTAGCTAAACAGCTATTTTATCTGGTAACCCCTTAATAAAAGAGTATGTTTCAAGGTAGGTGGAGAAGAAGTGTTTGAGAATTAGAAAAAAGCTCCTGTGGTTTTGTTGTTGGATTTTCCTCAAAACAATATATACACAAGCTGAAAGTTTCCATAAAATACGGTAGAGCATGATAAACAACTGACATCCAGAATATAAGGCCATTTTTTATTTTTATTTTCTTACTGCGTGAAGTCTGAAATGTTGGGATATATTAAAATGCAGCCAAAGTTTTAACTGATTGCTTTTGACAGAGCCTGCATTTTAGCTATTGAAACTAGGATCTCTGCAACCAATCTACAAAAATAAATCAAAGTAACTGTTTTCACATATCTTCAAAACACTGCAACTCTTCTTTTCTTGAAGAATGAAATTTAGATTTTCCAACCTCTGAAAACACTTATGTTAAGGCTATGGTGTCCACCACCAAATTTGGTGGAAGTTCAGAGCTCTCGGACCCCACCAGTCCAGAAAGATCAGATTTAGCACAACATGGAAATGACTTCCTAAGAAATTAACTCTACTAACCACACAGCTAGTCTACTAATGACATAAGTGTATACAAGGATCATTTATTTTTCATTTTGAGGAGGTTCAGTAATTTATACTGTGCTTGGAAGATGTCAATGACCACATAAGACAACATCCCTTTTTGCAATTTCACAACCTGTTTGTTTAATAAGTACAGTGGGAAATCAGATGAAAATAATTTGTTCTCCTGATGGAATGGGAATTTTTCAATGCAAGACTTTGGCTATCACAAGCCACACCATGAGTGGTAGCCAGTCGTGCGAAAAATAACTTGAACCAAGCTATAATTTGGCACTTCCATTCTAGCTAATTTCCACTCTACCTGGCAAGTCCCTAGAATTGGATTTGGCTCCCTGCTTGGTGCCAGCTGTCTCAGAATATGTCTGTGACCAAGAAACTGCCCATGCAGCTCACATGTAGTTGGAAGGGCAATCTAGCCAAAGACAAAAGGCCTTAATAAGTACAATTCTCCCTTCTTCCATAATTACAGAACTACCTTGCCGAAATTAGAATAATTTAAACCATCACTTAATGCAAGTATTATTTCACCAACTGGAATAAAGAATTTTAAAGCTAGGATTAGTAGGATATGAGAAGAAAGTGGTGGTACAGAAGAAAAATGAGAACCGTTTTTATTAACATTGGTCAAAACCCTTCAGGCCAGGTTAGTACAAAATGTGGATGTAGTTCAGTAATCGGTGTAAACAGAATTTGCAGCCAAAGTAAGAGAAAAATATTACAACTGCATGCAAAATGATGCCATCCAATTCTTCATAAATACTATATCATAATACAATAAAGTGACTTTATTGGTGAATCTTTCCCTACAAAGATAAACCTGTAGTCCCCGAAAGCCCATAAACTGCCACCCTCAGCTAGTAAACTGAGAGGCTTGACCTTTTTACCAGCCTTTGGATGCAGGAGTAGATTGAATTGATTCTTTTTCTTTTGTCCTTTTAAAATAAACTATAGATATCAAAGTAGATTTATTCCGTGGCAGGACAACAGCTCTCATAATTCTGTTTTCTGTACGTATAAGGCTTCACTATAGATACCAGACTGCAAGGAGATGCTTAGCTTTACAAGTCTTGTAAGAAGTTTGAATTTTAGCAAACCACACACTTTTAGAAAATCACAGAGATGACAAGTACACAATGTGTTGCCAACAACAGCACACAAGAGCTGGACACTGCTCCCGCTCCTAGCACGTTACTCACTCTCCCACCTATTGGAGATGCCCAGTACAATTTGAGATGGCAGAGGATGTGCAGGACACCTGATCTGGGCCAGCCAACGCAACACAGGAGCTACGGGAGGCTCTGGCCAACCTCTCTGCAGGTTACCAGGGCACAGGTATTTTGATCAAAGCCGTTATGGAATAACAACATTGCCTTATGCTGTAAGTTTGAAACACACTCAAACCTGATTATTAACTTTTATAGAAGTGAATAGGATGTGAGTATTTGGGGCTGAGCTACATCTGCTTTTTATAGTAACCAGAAACCATTTCGCTCAAAGAAATAATGAAATAATGATGTTCCTTTTTTAACTTCTGGAAATATTTTCTAAAATGTAAACCCCAAAATTCTCATTATAATTTTTTCCATATGGTGTGGGACTGGCTGACCTGAGGAGTCTCAGTAAACTGTTACTATATTCTCTCACAGCTATGTAAAACAAACTTTTAGTTACTGCTAAGCAGTAGTGACATTCAGTTCCACTGAAATGGTTACAAACAGAAAGTGTGAAGAGACTATGTCAAATAAAGTTGTTTTCTCCCCTAATTTATGACTTAAGAATCTAATTCTAATTCCAAAGGATTGAGTAAATGAGGCAAGGCTTTAATCCATCAAAATAAAATCTACATTAGCACAATCTGAGAAGCCAACTTTGAAGATCATCATTCATGTTCTGCAGTCACTAAATATAAATTAATGCACTGCAAAGTCTGATCTTGATAATGACACTAGCTTCTCCATGATATACTAAAGCACGCAAAGAGCATAACCATGGTATATGCAACATTTATGAAGAATAAATCTTATTTTATCTATATAAAGATAGAAAAAATATATACAGATATATCTGTACTGCTTATAAATATTATTGAACTATGAATTATTCTTAAGTATTTTTTAAAAATATATGTGCTCTTATGTATTTTTCTTCCACAAAATACTATATGTATTTCTTTTGTCTCTTCATTAAAAATTAATTCCAAATAAAGCGTTAATCTATATTTTTTCTCCCTCCCCTCTAAAGCTACAGCTTCCCTTTAAAGTAGATCTTTTTCCTACACTTGGATGATGCTTATGGATACGTGTCTACATTGTGATCAACTTAACTTTTCCTCTTTCAAAGCTCTGAGAGTAGAGCAAGCATTATAGACAGAATAGGACTCATCTTGATGTTTTTATTTGCAAATTAAATGTTTAGTCTATTTCAGTCATGAAAAGTTCGTCAACAAAGAAAGAAAGATATCTTAAAAACTGATTCCTGCCATGCTGACAGAACAGAGACAGCTGGGATAAACTGGTGGCTTGTGTTGGGACAACAGAGGCCATATCAGGGACAGCAGAGGTTTCTGAGGTGGCTCTTGGATGTCCACTTCTTAGCTGGCTAACCTCAGATGAAACACAGGCCACATATAAACACTCCACTTCCTTTTCACAACCTAAATCTTTCATCTTCTCAAGTAAATCTCCGTTCACAAGTGCACTGTAGAGATGTGGGGTCACTTAGCCACAACAGGGCGTTTTTTTTTATTTCCCTTGGGTGCCTATGAACACGGACCATTTCTACACAGCACTGCAGCTCCTGGGCTAGACAGACCAGGTTTTCTATGGCCGAATTATGTATCTAGATGTGTGCTGGTAATAATGGCATATAAGTAATGGAGCATAAAAGTTGTAAAAAAAAAAGTAAGAGATTTGAGTGTCTTGCAATTCCTTCATTCCACCTGCTGAGCTCCCCAAACTACAAAAAGAAACTTGTATGTAGATCTCACTGAAAGATCCCATGCCCACTTCACACTTAATGGAAAGGAGTAACCACACACAAGCTCTGTCAGTCTCGCCCTAAGCTGCACACTTAGAGATCAGGTGGATCTCTAAGTAGATCTGATCTAAGGTAGAGATCAGATCACACCCTGAAACTCCCCACTCACCTGGCAGAAGGCAGACCCAGGTGTCCCAGCACGTGCATGACACATCTCTGTCTCTCTGCGGGCTGACACTGCGACAGGCTGGGGAGCAAGTCTGCACCATCTAGGATGAACAGCTCGTGCCCTGGTTGAAACTCAAGCCGCATCCACAGTGTGTGGTGACAAGCCTCTGTTCTCGGATTTATGAAGGTTGGGGATATTTAGAGTGGCAGCTTGGGCCTGCACCGCCCTGGGGTTTTCACCCTGCAAGCTGACCCAGTCACTTAGGAAGAGCTAAAGTTCACACTTACCCAAGGGGAAAAGATCCCTGCTGTTATGAAAGGAGAAAGAACACTGGAGCAAAAAAAAGCCCTATTTGGATAATGATCTTTAAGGTACTGGTGAACATTTGATTAAACTATCACTTTTTTCAGAGTTAATAGAACTTTATTAAAAGATAATGTTCCAAAGAAGTCTCTCTGCTAGTCTTCTGAGTGTAACACTGGAAAATGAAATATATTTTCATATGTGCGTGGGTATTTTCTAAAATTAGACATAAAATTACAAGTTACCTTCCACACAGAAAATTTCAGAGCTCTCTCTACTAGCACTGGTGGTATATTTTAGTTCCCATTTCCTGTATACAGTCCTAGCTTTAAAGATAAAAAAAAAAAAAAAAAAAAAGTTATGGAATGGGGTTGCTCACAATGGCTGAGCTCAATCAGCCATTGCCTTGTAGTCTGACAGCATGAAGATTTACAGCAAAATCATCCTGGGGTCTCTCCTCTGGTTAATTCCTGACCAAGCAGAAAAAACACTGCAAAGTTTCCTGGCTCAACAGGACTTGGTTTGACAGGGAAAGGGTAGGCTGCAGTACCTGAATTGAGTATCAGAAAACCTGGAACACACTAAAAGCAGGGCATCATTTGATGGTTGGACTAGAGGATCTCCAGAGTTCCCTTCCAACCTTGCCCCTCTTGTGATTGTGTGTGATGTGATTAGTTATCACAGCACCCATGTCAGGTGCCTCGGTGTTAAGACAATTAAAATTAATTAATTAAACAGTTAACATAAGTACCTATTTCTGCTCACCGGTAGGAGCTGGCACAAAGTATTTAGGAGTATTAGCAATGTTCTGTAGGAACATGAGGTGTGATTAAGAAGCTTTTTTTTTTTTTGCTAGAAACTCCATTAAATAGTTGTACTATAGAACAAAGAAAAAGGTGGTCCCGACCTGTCGTGCCTCAGCGCCCTCATATCAACATACACTGTGGTTGGGTCCGGTCCAGATGTTCCCTGTAAACAACAACAGCAAACAATGAAAACTTGAAGGCTAAGAGGAAGAAAGCGCTTTTACGTTTTCCTTTCTTCTTTCACCCCCAAATTACTGAACATTCATTTCACTGCTATTCAGGTTAACAAAATGACTATTTATATTTAAGCTGTTATCAACCAAAGCTCAGCTGTACCATATCAGGAAGAGCACCAGAACATGTACCTACCGTGAGGGAGCTGCTACTTTGTGGTTTGTAAAAACATCAAGCGGCCATACTACTTAACCAAACAAATGACAACACAGGTTTTACTTGCTACAGAAGGCCAAGTATTCAGCACATGGATACATATAAAAATATTAAACATTTTGCCATAAAAAGGAATGCAGAAATTGCTGAGACACAGTTTAATGGCAGAAGCACATGGTCAGGAATGTGAAGCATGATTTACTGAGAATCTTCTACACATGCAACAGAGAATACGTTTGAAGCTAAAGATATTAAAGGTAGCACGCATGACATGACCAGAGTGGACTGAAGATCTATAGGCAATTATTCTGTTCCTTTTCAGTCTTCCACTGCATAGTTATATGCTTATTTTAAGTCACAATCTTGAGTTACTTGAACAACAGTAGGCTATTTTTATAGTTTTCTTTCATCCAGTTAGTCTTCCAGGCCTCTCCACCCACAGCTTTGCTGCAGTTTTGCAGTCTGAAATGTCCCTTTTCCAAGACTTTCAACTCATCACCTTGTGAACATCATCTCTATTTCCAACGCTCTGCGCTAGGGCTCTTTCCTTTGCTGCATACGTCATTTCACTGATAAGCAAGCGCTAGAAAAAAAAACACAACTGCACTTGGGAACATCAGAAGTTTGGAAATTATCTTCCCAGAAGATAAGCTCACCTAACCCTGGGAACCTACAGCTGCAGGAACTTCTTTATCAGTTATTTAGCTTTTTACTAAATAAAACATCAGACAACTTTTCTCCTGCTTGGATTATATTGCATAGTACTACTTTTAACTTTAGATTTATCTAGGGCTAAATCTTGTCTTTCTGCAATGCTGGCTGGCAGTTCCACAATTTGCTCAGCACAGAAAACTGTAATAAGGTTCCACAGGAAATTGTAATAAAGTTCCACAAATACAAAGTTTTGGTACCTAAAGGGGGAAAGAGCTGCTACTAGCATTTTATAGTTACTGTACAAACACTGAGGGTGACCCACCACCAGAGGAGAAAGGAGTAATAGAGCTGCACATGCATGTTAGCCTCTTTAGCTTGTCATACACAGTACAAGATACAATAACCTCTCTAGCTATTAACGACACAATTTTCAGTCTACTAATATACTCAGCAGTGTAACAGACTAGTGCTGAGTGGAGAAATTATTTCAAATATATGCAATGTTAAAAAAAAAAGACAAGAAAAAACTGGTTATCTTTAAAAAAATAGAACTAAACCTGAATTGATTTATAAAATAATGGACACAGTCAAGTTTGAAAATCAAAGACAATCATGATGGCATTTGTTATTTTCAGTGTGAATGAAACAGTTAAAACAGACAGCTAATATTTGATGAAACCTGCACCCAGGTAAGGCTATATTCAACTTGTTGGTGTTTTAAAGAAGGATCTGAAAATCTCCAAATCTCCAGACTCAATTTCTAGTCTGTCCCACTGTTGGAAGCTGATAGGTGGGTATTGAGGGAACATGAAAATCCCCTACCTGCTCGGCCAGCTTCCCCAGCCTGTGAGGCTATAGCAGCAGAAATAGCAGGGATGAGGGAGAGAAGGAAAGAAGGTAACACAAGACAAAAATAATAATAAAAAATGGGAATGAAGGGTGGGAGAAAAAAAGAGGAGAATGCAAAAAGCAGGGAGTAAAATAAAAAGAAAAACAATGTCAAATACAGGAATCTTACAAATTAACCGTTATACCATTAAAGGTTAAAAAAAGTAAAAAAATGAGGTGTCAACATTTTAGTAGAGCAACAGAAGAGACAGCTATAGACTGCTAACCTTGGACAAACAGATTTAAATGGTTTTAGGACGCTGCAGACAATGTTGTTAGTGGAAAACATGTGTCTAGTATACTGCTTTTCTTGTGAAGAAGTCAGTCAATATTATGGCCCTGCTATTTTAATGTGCATCCATTGAAACAGCATTTTGCTAATAAAACAGGTTTGTAAGCGATGTCCTCTGGAAACCATCAGTAAGCAATCTTTTGGGAAAAAAATTAGTAGATAACGGAGAAAGAGAGAGATACTTACACCTTTTTTTCATACAAATTAATCTGCTCCTAGGGTGAAATAAAATCAAGGCTTCTTGCACAATCTAATTACTGTAAGACCATAACTAAATGGAGTAACTTCATAGTTCAGTAATTCTTCATCCTTAGTCTATTTGCCATGATAAACAGTGTAATAAGTATACAGAGCAGTAAAATTAAAAGCCAACAAAATCCCATCAGTTCCCCACCATATTTGATAATGCAGTGTGGAGACAAAATACAGGTGTGACTCGTCCTCTTTTTCACTAAGCTGCTACCGCCATGGAGAATACCTAACCCAGGGGGGACTCTGGAGATGCAGGGGAAACACCTATGTTGAAGAGTGCAGTGTAACTGCAACAAAACATGAGGATTGCTAAAACCTCGCAGTTACTAATGTGTCACGGCTGAGTATACTGCAGATCTGGAGAGAGCTTTGAGAGGATCAGAGCATGTATGGCTTGTAAATAAAAGCTCTAGAAAGAACAGCTCAGGTCTCAGCACCCTCTTCCTGGGACCAGCCACAGCTTTTAGCACAGTAAAACCAACTGTGTTGAAAGAGGCAGACTCTGAACTCAGGCCTGAGTGACCAGTTCAACTTGCCCTTGCAAAATGACATTGCCAGACAGAAACATTGCAATACTGGCAGCAGACAAAGAGCTATATAACTTTTGTTGCATCTGACACAATACAGAAAGTATTTTTCGTATGCTATAGAGTGTATAAAGTGTGTATATGAAAATCTCCAAAGACCATTTTCTGGCCAAAAACTAGTTGAGTGTAGGTCATTATATATGGGACTAATCTCTTCCCTGTGCACAAGCTGCCAAAGGCAAATTACTGCTGGCCCATGCAATCTCCAAACACACAGGCATACACAGGCTAGGAGAGCACTGCAGGTCAAAATCCTGCTAAGGACCTCCCTAGAAAGTTAGAATTGTGGATAATCACTTGCCAGCATTCAGCTCACACCTAATTTCCACTGAAGGCAAAGGTCTACCTGCAAGCTCTTCCCTAATCTCCTCCTCAGTGTTAAAAACCATGAACTGGGCAACTAGAAGTTCTAAGAGTTATTTTTTCCTAAGATTGTGGCCTTAATATTCATAGTTCTGCATCTTTTGATGGATGTTCAAAAATGGCCTTTTTGATACAAACATAAGAAGGGCACGTACTTCATAGCACGGCTCATCATAAAGGCAACAAACACCAAATCTGAGGGAACTCTCCCAGAGCTGTGCTCCATAGGTTAACGTGAACCATCGTCTAGAGCTGCGACGAAGAGCACAGTCCCCCCTGCACCCTTCTCAGAGCAAGCCCTTAATGGCAAATCCCCTTATTACTTTGGATTTGGATGGTCCTCAAAATGTGTGACATGTCACTAAATAAAATGAAGGGTTAGCTTTACCCCTAAATTTACTAGTGAAGTTTGCTTTGCTTAGCTTTGCTAACAGTAGGGTGGGATTCATTTCATACAACTTTGGCCATCAAAGGCAGGAAGTTTTGCCAGAAACTGATAAATCCCATCCCCACACAGGCACCTGAGGAGGCTGAATGAAGCTCTCCTTGGAAGCATTGCTCCCTTCTACTCACTATAGATGGGTACTGGATAACTTGGGTCACTTTCAAGTGACTAGATGCCACTGAGATTAAGTGAAGAAAGATGAATCCTGCTCTCCTGCTCCAGCTTAGGCAGATTTACTAATACATTTTCAGGGTTTACTAAGGAAAATGAATAATTCATAGAAGTTTTTGCTCAACTGAAATAAAGTAGTAGGTCGAATAAAAATGAAAATATTTATTTCAAGTATTTAAATGGAAATTAGCTTACATTCTAGAGAACCATCTGTGCTTTTGTCAGAAGAGGGCTACTTTTCATGTTTATTCTTCCCTCTTTTGAGAATGCTAAGACGCTAGTTAATGAGAATTAAAATATGCTGGATGCAATCATTTCATCTCAGAAATCCCTGGACTATTATCTGTGACTATACAGCCATAAGAGGTCAGACCATAATGGTATTTGAGTGCCCAAAGATGAAGATAATTATTTATTTTCAGAAATGTAGCTCTAAAAATCTAGTCCAAAGTGACTGCATCAGAAGAAATACAGCAAATTTGCTGTAAATTTGAGAGGAAATGAATACAAATGATAATGCATTACTCTGTCAGTGAGCCTAATCTTGAAATTATGATTCATTTGGTAAGCTAAAACTCTGCTGTACCAAAGGGATTATCATAATGAATTTCTTTTCAAAATAAACTTTAATAAAAGGTCAAATTCTGCTACAAAGTTTTTACACACTTACATACATGTGAATATGTATATGAGTGTGTATATGTTTGGACACACCTCCAGTTAAGACCACCTCCAAGCTGAGGTGGAGTCTGCTCATACAGAAGGCAACCTAGAAAGATGTTTGGCTGGTAAGAGGCAAAAGCAATAATAAAGTATGTTTAGAAAAACAACTAGTAGACACAACTTTTAGAAAGAATGTAGAGTAACATGAATTACAGCTATTGCTCTGGGAGATGGTGTTGTAGGAACCTGATCTGTTTAACTATGCTACCTGGAAGAACAAATACAAAGCCAGATGCTATTGACTCAAACACCACAGAATTTTTTTATGCAGTGTTAAAAATCTAGAAATCATTAACCTTTTCTGCAATACATTGGAGACAATGCTAATTTACGGAACATTGTTGACCAAGGATTAAAATTCATTCTGTTCAACCACCCAGCAAAAAGAAGAGAACACAAGCAATGCTGGAATATTACTACCCATAAACTCCCAGACTTTTTGGAAAGAGTTCTCAGCCTAATTAAGTACATCTTTGGCAGTGTCTAGTACCAGATGCTTTAAAGGATGTAAGTCTGTATCTTTATATTCTGTCTCAAAATTACATGTTTTGCAGTCATGCTTATGAATAATGTCCTCAATAATATTTCAAAGTCCTTTAAAACTACTCTTGGCATAGATGCTTCAAAACCTATCCCACCTGGAAGGACAATGTTAGAAAATTCAGACTGTTCTGAAATGGCTTTTTTTCATTTCAACCATGCCATTCTTTAGAGAATCTATTGCTATTTGTCTGTTGGTTTAAGATACAAAATCCTAGTATAACTAAATGAAGTTATGAACATCAAACACAAATAAACGCTAAGCTAAATTATCAGACAGACTGTAAATTATCTCACTCAAAGCCCTCATTTTGCACTATTCTTAAATTCACCGTCAATACCATTATAATATTCCTTTGCGTGATTGTCCTTGTGTGATTAAATTTCAGAGTTTGATTCAAAAGCTCTTTAAGAAACTTGTGCAAACAACCAGCTAAGAAGCAAATTTCAGACAAAGAGCTAACACAATCGTAAGGTAGATACCCATATTCAAACAAAAAACCCAGGCAAACTCCAAACCAACTGTGACTTCCAAATTCTCCTAAATGTATTTGGCTTTGCTCCAGCGAGGCTCATTTTAACACAGCATTAGATCTGGCTTACAACTGTTTAGGGCTATTGCCTCATTTTATGCTTGTCCTGAATAAATGACTTCTAACTTCTCAGTGAATCTTATAAACAACCTGCAGACCACTTCAAGCCAGAATCAATCTCCCCAGACAGGGAGACTTTCATTAGTGGCAAGCAAACTTCCCTAGCAGAGAGGGATGTTGTACTTGTTCTCTACAGCATCCTTCCTGTCCATTTCCAACATGTCCCATGGCTCAAGCTGCTCTTTAGAAAAACCTGCAATGACGGAGAAAGCCCCATCTCAGCTCCACACAGGAGCTGATGGACCCCCTCCTGTTGGAGAAGTTAGAGCATTTGGCATTCAGTGTGGTCTTTCCCCTCCTCTATAAAAGATTAGTGGGCACTTCAAAATGACTGGACCTTTAGGAAAAAAATAATTAAAAAAAGGTAACAAAGAGCTAGCCCAATTGATTTTCCTTCATTTTTTCTTCTAGTTGAGGTCAAGCAGGAGGCCTAACTCACTGCAGGTGACCAGCTAAGGCAGTGCCTGCTGTGCTGCTCCCAGCTGAGCACTAACCCTGGCCGGGCTCCTGACCATGAAGCACACCAACCTTCATTTGCTAACTGGGTCACACAGGTATCTGCTGTATTATCCTGCTTGAAATGGCAGGCTCTAAAGATTTCAGCCACACAGCACTCCAGATATTGAAAAGGAAATGAAGAGGCCTGTATTCCCACCAGAAAACTCTCAGATGAAGAAATCAGAAACCTTGAATCAGTATTTTTTTAGGTGAAGTCAATGACAGAAATATGGGGGAAATGTTGCTTGATTTCACAAAGTTTCTCTAAAAAGACAAAATTTTTCCAAGACTATTTCTTAAGATTTATTAGGCTAAAGATGAACTTGCTCTGAAGGATTCAGGTTCTGCTTTTGAGATTACAAGAAATTTTCTTGAACTTCTATTCCTGTAGAATATGTATGACAGTAATTACCAAACATCAAACAAAAGAACTCTATCTCTGAGTCAGAAAATGACTTCTAACCCTGTTCAAGCTTTATCTTGTCATACGTATGATAATAATAATTAAATTAGCTTAATTAGCCCTGGGCTGAAGGGATACTGTGTTGATAGTCAGAAGAAATGGTGATGTGACGTGGCTCCTGTATTCACTTCTGATAGTATTTTCTGATTCTAATTCATGTTTCTGCTGAACATCAAGGTCACTTCTAGCCATGATTCTTTAGTGGTGTTTAACAGGGATAAGACAGGCAAAATATATTGTTCTGTGCTAAAATAATCACCTATACGTGTCACATTTTTGGATGGTACCTCTCCTAAAATAAAAAAATTCCTTACATAAATGATAATCTGGAAAAAAAGAATAGCAAGTGCCTTGTTGTAGTTTCACTGAGAAACGCTATTTCTCACTTCCATACTTAAAAAATTATGTACGTTTATGCTTACGCATCAAGAATTTCTCAGTGTAAATCAGGGCTAGCTGCCAGAATTAAATGTTGAATGTACCATACAGAATGTAAGATATCCTGGGGAAACGGAGTTTGAAGAGGTGGGGGAATCAGCTGGAGATCAAATGGCTGTGTATCTTCCAAGCCAATGCAGAGACCAACATGCTAAGATGACTCTTGTACATATAAAAGCATTAAAAAGTTGGAAACCACATTACGTCTCAGTAGGATGCCTGTCAGACTATGTTGGGAATAATATATACAGTTCTGATAGCAGATTTGAAAGGGCAGAAAGGGACCAGGAAAGAGTCATAAAAATGAGATATAAGCCAGGAAAGCATATCTTAAAATTCTTCCTCTATTTAACAAAGACCAAGATGTGATTTAAAGTAATGAGAGAAACGAGATTTTTACTGTAGATTAGAAAAGTGTAATAAAATGAAAAGTGGATGAATCAAAACCCAGAGAAATTTAAACTAGAAATAAGGCGAAATTAATTAAAAATATAACATCTTATAAAAAAGCAAGTACATTTTCATCATTTGGAGTCCTGAAAGATTTAATTATACACTGTAGTTCAGCCTAAAGTTACTTGCTTAGTGTTCTTGTCATTGGGTGAAAATCTAGAGGCTGTTCAGAAATTCAGACTAAACAGTTTGTCCTTAAAATCAATGATTTAACAAAGATTTTTGAAGAATTCAAGTTAAATCTCAGATTCCCCCTGAGGACTTTCTTCTGATTACTGGGGCAAAATAGAATGAATGCAGAAGATGTTGCAACATAGATTTTCATTATGTAGGTCCTAAATTGCACACATAAAATATCTATATAGTTAATTAAATAAGAATCAGAATTATTCTGTAAACAGAAAGAATCCATTCTCTAAAGTACACTAAAGTAAGCATCTGGAAGCTGAACTTTACATTGCAGGACTAAATACTGTTTTTGGAGCACGTAATATGTATTCTGTCACTACCATGCACTTTTCTGAATTACTGTATTCATGGGCAGAGTAAATGCTATGAATGCAACATGCGGGATGAACAGTGTTCACTGACAAAATAACAGCAATTTACTATCTGTATATGTAAGAAGAACATTAAGTACCACATGCAATTTCTTATTATGTCTAAAACCAAGCAGCCAAATACAATTAATACTTTTTACTGAAAATGAAATACAATGAATACTGAGAACGAACTTCTCAAAACTACTGCTTTTTCAAGCTTAAGGTGTGAGAAATCTTACCTGCAAGCATATAGCCAGGTTAACTCTACAGCCAAGTGATGTGCTGACAGCCCGTGGATGGAGCCCAAGGTCTTTAAATAATTTTGAAAATGACTGAGTAAGAGCTATTCGAGGTCGTTCTTCAGCCACTACTACACATGTCCGTACACGTGAAAGGTCCAGTCCCCTTGCCTAAAAAGAAGCTGAAATGTAACAAATGCCACAAAGGCGTAGAACTAAAGGAAAAAAAATAGTAGTAGGACTTAGATCTAGGAATTCTGCCTCAAAGAGGAACAGAGGCCCAGCTGCCAGGATAATTTCAACCTTTCCTGAAAGCCAGATGGCCAGGTGATGTCTAATATCCAAGAAGAGACATATTTGCTTGGCACGTCCACACTAGCATTTAAAACGAGTATGCTAATTCTGAAGGGAAGAAATGCCATTTCCCAATAACACTTCCCAGCTCCAGTGAATAACGGTAAACAGGAAGCATTAACTAGCCTTGGAAAAAAGGATTCGGAAATTATTAAGCGAGGGTGGTAAGGGCTGGAGACAACATAAACATCAGTAGCTTGAGCAGTCATTTTTTTCAGTAGCATGCTGGAAATTCCAGATTTCACAAACATAATTTGCTGCCTGGTTTTTAACAGTAGTAAAATAGATATAGAGATACACACGCAAACAGAGAGGACAACCCCACTAAAGAAATACAGTACTTCTGAGTATGTGATTATTTAACTGTAAGGACCAAAACCAAACTAGTGCCTCGTACAACATGGAAAATTCATAAAATTCAATGGAAAATATCCTAATCCTGAGGCCTTTTGCACTTTTACACCTCCACTTTCCAACATTTGCCTACCGACACAGACTGCAACGCAGATCAGAAAGCGTGGGTAAATAAAAGCCTTTCCTTGATGTTTAAAAGCCTTGTGATTTGAAAGAAGATGACTGATATTAATATATAGCCTTAGGCAAGGCACAGTGGAAGCTGCCCTCGCCCACTGCTGCCTTTCCTCCTTGCTGCAGGCACGCGAGGTGCTCGGGCGCGGGGCAAGCGGCACGTCGCGCGCGACCGCAGCATCACTCACCTTCAGCGACTCTGTTTGCGAACCGAGGCCCTTAGTACAAAGCTCCATGACCGAGTAGGAGCAAAAAGTGTCTCTCACTTTGTACTGACTCACGGCCAGGAGCCACAGAGCAGGATTGGTCTCCAGTTCTGAGGGAGGAATCAAAATAGACTGGTGTCCTGAATAAACGCTGCAAAGATATATAAGACTTGTTAACAGGTGCTAAAAGCTTCTTTAGCCTTTAGCTAAAGGATGCTAGGACCCAAAGTTTATTAAAGCACTGAATGAACCTTAGTAATATCTTACAAGTGCTCTACAGCTGAGAGAGTTTAACATTGGGGGAAAATTCTGCTTTTTGCTACACTGTCAGAAGCTATAAGAAATCAACAGGAATGTAAGCAGAGCAGGATCCTAAAATACTGATTCACTCCAAATGCCAGTGGGTTTAGTGCTTAGAACTGTATGGAAGAGAACAAAACAGCTGGGTTATTAATTCTGCTAATAAATGGTATCACAATATCAACAAAAATTATGTGTTGCTGACAAATAATTAAGATTCAGCAATTACCATTTAAGATACCTTGATTAAAAGAGTACTTGATTACTTAGCATGGAAATAACTCTCTCCTGCTGAGGAGAGCAGGAAGTTTGCAATCATTTTCAAGGAAGTAAATCTGGCCCCAATCTGACAATAAATGTGGCTTTATATTTTTTCTGTGAAAGTTTTATGAACTTTTAAAAACCAACTATCCAACATCTCTGGTTTATTGGATATCAAGGGAGCACAAGTATTGAGAAAAGACAGTTATTAGGATCCCTGAAGGAAAGAGTTCTGTCAAAACTAATTGCTAAGGTACCAGTGATTCTCCCAAAACAAATAAAAATATTCCCAAATTGATGTTTTTATTTCCTCTAGGCCCTATGCTGATCAGCCATATCCAACAGGAAGATTTACCACCACTTTTACAGTTCCCCTCACATTTTAATCAGTGATTTGTAGATCTTTCAAATCAGAACAGTCATAACGTAAAAACCCCAAATCATAGAAGTTCTGAAAAAGGACCATAAAGCCCCGGAGATTTATGACGCACATGAGAGAAATCCATTTGTGACTTGAAAAACTAAAATGCCAGCTTGGTAAAATAAAGCTGACACTTTCAAATCTGAGTGCCTGAGGTAAGACACCAAATGAAATTTTATTTTCCAGAATATTAGCATCTCCATAACACTCGACATTAGGAAGCCCTGTGGTTCTTGGAGAGGAGCTGCTCTCCCAGCTCCTGTCCTTGGCGTGTGGCTCTGGATTATGGCGCCTTCAGAAGCGGTACCATTTCGAACAGTGTGTTTGACCTGGACATCTTTACACGTCATAAAACCTCTACAAATCCAGCTGCAATGGCTGTTAATAATCCAAACATCTAGGACTCTGCTGGAGTATGAGTCAGAGCATGTCATGGAATAAATATTAACTACAGTTCAAATAATTTCATTTATCATGCAGTAAAATCTTTGACTGCTTGTCCACCTTTACTCCACTCTTCATGATTCATGAGCAGTGACTTGCCATGAAGAGATGTGTTCTCAATCACAGTCAAAATAGCAGCGATAGCACAGGACAGTCAAATGAAGTATTTTGCTTTTATGTTGCTTTTATGGGATCAGACTACAGTCTAACTGAACTCCAAGTAAGTGCTTTATAAGCACTTGATAAAGATGCTGGCAATGCTACCAAAGCCTGGTAGGAGCTTGCCCTGAGCTCAGCTGACAGATCAAACCCAGCTAGGGAGTAACAACAGATTTTACTATAAATATTGCTCGACTCTTTCTTTCCTTGCCAATTCTATGAAGTTTTTCAGGGAAGGCCAAAAGGTTTTAAGGCTAGGGCTCCACAAACAACTGAGGTGTGTAACTGGGCTGGCAAACAAGTAATACTTTTAAATAAATGAGAAGTTGTAAACACTAGGTTAGGAAACTCTGGTAGGCTCCAACCCATATAAATANACAACTGAGGTGTGTAACTGGGCTGGCAAACAAGTAATACTTTTAAATAAATGAGAAGTTGTAAACTTCTCATTTATTATGTAGGAAACTCTGGTAGGCTCCAAACGATATAAATACGGTATAGAGAGATTCAGCATCTACCCGTTCCCCCTCCCTAAACCCTTCTAGGTGCTGCAACTGCTATCGGGGGAAAAATCTGCACATTAAGGCAGGCTGCCAGTGGTGCAAACACGGGAGAATTATTAGATTGATCTGAATCACATTAAGCTCCTGTAAGTGCCACTTGGCTCAGCAAAACATCCCAAAATAAAAACAAAATCAAATGGACACACATTAACTCTGCCCAGAGAAGTGCACTCAGAGGACTTACCACTGGAAATAGTCCAGAATGGTGGAATTTGGGAATACAAATTCACACCAAATCAAAATCTTTCTCCCTTAGCAACACCAATCAGTGGGTGAAGTGGCTCCTGTCCTTGATCGAGGTTATGTTGGACAAGTAATAAACATATTTTTGTTCTCTCTTAGACTCCCACCACCACCAACACAACATGAAGGAACCTGCATTTGGCTTCTTCTTGAGGCTACAACATGCATTTTCATAACCAGACTAGATAACCACAGGCTCGGACTACAGAAACCATTTTAATTGGACAGAAGCAAATTAAGAGTTTGATAGCACCTTTTCTGAGAGCAAAAATCTTTATAACCCCCCAGAAATACAGGAGAGCTCAGAACTAAAATTCAGTGCAGCAAAAAATATCTTACAGGATGGATACTTTCTGTGGGGCAGAATCTCAGGTGTGTGCTGTTCTTGTCATATCAAAACCAGTAGCTTGCTTGGAGAAAGGACGACCAGCACAGGCCTTGCCTATCTAGGCACACACATCATCTGATTTGCAGGAGCTGCCTGAGGAGCTCACAGACACCCCAGCTCCCCAGCTGAGCTGTTTTCTGCAGCATCTGGCCGCCCTGCTGCCAGCCATGGCCGGGCTCACCTCTCTGAACACATCTCAGAAATGCTGGGCTGGCTTTGTTGAACTATCACAAGCAACAAAATGTTCCTATCCACGCATCCTTGCAAATTCAGATGGTATCCTTCCACGCTAACCCCAGAGAGGCTGAATGTCACCAATGTGTTGAAGAGAAATACTCCCTTGTATGCTCAAATCAGTTTGAGAGGTTAGAGGGTATCTCCTTAATGTGGATGACATCAGTCAAGCAGAGACCATTCACTTGAATAGGCTGCAATTGAGGAAGGTTCCTTTGGAAGGTCATGGATAAAGTTAAATGTGATCCCCAACGGGCACGAACCTTTCCCATCACACATTCCAGCATTGTCTCATGCAGGGTAGAGATGTTGGAGAGTTTTCTTTGTTAATCCTGAAACAGTGGCAGGGAATGAATGGACTTTTTTCATTTCACCTTCTTGAAACAAGGCAGTCATCCAGAGATGGTTAAGCCACTATCCTTCTCATACCAGAAACAACAAAACTATGGTGAATGCTGTGTCTTTGGGGAGCACAGAGGGGACATTAAGGAAATATATTCGCTGTGGGAGTAGTAGTTCCAAGTTCAGAGGAAATAATTCTGAAGGTTGAGAGTCAATCCTAGCAATTTAAATATAAATTATGGAAGCTAAAATTGCCATTCTGAAATGGAAATGGCATTTGAGGCATTGGAATCTGTACAAAAATCAAGCTTTAGTTATTTAAATATTGAGGACTAAAGCAAGAATCTTTCCTCCCCTGTTGCAGAAATCTGTTGCCATGAAAAGCAACAGATGCAATCTCTTGATGTAGCAGTCTTGTAACAGAAGACACACCTCACTGTACACAGAACTGCAGGGAATAACTGAGGCATCTGGACACCTGCTTATCAGCCTCCATCATTTCTAAAAAGTGCAAAAGGAGCAAGCAAAGAAAAGAAGTGACAAAAAAGGCTGGACTAGACGATCTCTAGAAGTCCCTTCCAACCTCAGTCATTCTGTGATTCTATAGAGCACCCCTGCCCCATCTTGTCGAAATGACTGGATGCAGACGCAGAGTAAAATGAAGTGGTAGCTGAGGTGGGAGATCAACCTTTAGAAACAACCTCTTTTCTTAGAGGACTGCAAAGCAATTTGGAGAAAAAAAAGTATTCAGAACAGGCCCGAGCACTTCATTGGTGAGGGCGGGTAGAGCCATGCCGGAGCCACGCAGTAATGAAAAGCCTTGTCTGTCTTCCCTGGGCCAGGGCTGCACAGGAATACTGCAGCCGAGTGTCCCAGGATGAATGCTGGAGTGCCGGTGCCATCTGATCGTGGCTCCGGGGCCGCCGGTCTGCATGCTGCCTTGGCAGCCGGCAGGGATGCCTGGCAGTTGTCTCAGCAATTAGCTGATCCACCGGGTCAGAGATTTACCCCATGTTGTGTTGGGGAAGATCTACAATAAAGTCCGAGGCTTTGTTACAGCTCCAGAAATTACAGCAGGGTAATTAATGCGGACAAATGGCAACTTCAATTTGGAATTGTATTTTGGCAGACCAGTAACATGCTGTTGCCCTTGCTCCTTGTTGTCATTCTCAGTTGATACCAGCTGCTTTTCCACCAAAATGCAGGAGGCAGGTAGGTACTGCTGAACCGTCTTAGAGCTATGTATTTCTTCTCTGTATTGCTACAGGAGATGCTGGATTTAAGGGGATGAGCACCTGATATTTGTATTTAGCATTTGGGAGTTTCCATACACCTAAAAAGTAGAGAGCCTCAGTATCCTGAGGAAATCAACACGTGTTAGCCTTCATATTCACCTGGATGAGAGCTCGCAGGAAGGACAGGACAGGCCACAGAGAAGCTGTCTGGGCACACACCTAACCTAGGCTGCCTCAGGCTGGGGCTGTTCTGTGATAACGATTCCAAGGACACCCTGCTGGAGCACGCAGCCAGTTTGGAGGGGACTTAGTAATCTCTTTTTTTTAGCATGTATTGCTTTGCAAGGTTTCTTTTCTTTATTATTTTACACCCTCTGTGACATAAAATAATAAATTAAGAAAAAAAAAAACACACACACACTTTGCAAAGCTATGCAGTCTGCCCCAGACTTACCAAGGAAGGGGCTGGCTCTGTGCTCCAGCAGGGCTCCCTGGGCAGCTCTGAGCTCACAGAATGCTGCTTTCCGGGGCACAGCAGAGCAGGGGGCCAGCACAGCAGCTAAGCACCTACAACAGGATAACTGCTTAGCTCTTTTCTTGTGCCTCTCCTGGTCTAGTTAGCAAAGGACAGTGTGGAAAAATAATTTATTGGAAGATTTCCCTGCTTGTCATTTTAACTGCACCAAGCACAGGAGGTTTTTTTCCCTTCCTTTTGTTTTCCTCAAGTGAAGAATTCCTATTTAAACCTCAAAATCCAAAAGCTGCTCAAAACTTGGAAGATCCAGCTTTATTTCCACATGCCATTAGAAGCATTAATTTAGTTAGTGGGAGTGATGACAGACAATCATAACTTGACAGTAAATTCCTCTGAGATAGAATCCGGGCTCTAAAATCACAAAATGGTTGAGAAGGGACCTCTAGACATCATCTAGTCCAACCCCCCTGCTCAAGCAGGGACAACACTTCCCAAAATGTTAGGAAGTATTTTGGTACTCTCAACTACAAAGAGTAAAATGCAAAGTTACAAAGTTTTAAGTTGCCAAGAGTAAGTATCTAGTAACCTTGCAATGTATCTTATACCATTAAAAACATATCAAACATCATTCATTGTAAAGTAGCAATGAAATGGAAGTTAAGTTTGTGAGTGGAATTAAGCTGTATCTGATGTTAGCTTTCTCTAAATGACAGCCACTATTGAAGCAGGCTGCAATTTCTACAGTTTTACTGGAACAGGAGATGAGTGGCAAAGCAGAGACGGACATGGTGGCTCACGAGATTGGAGTGTGCCTGTCCTGATCTCAGTTCTTTCAACCTCCCTTTCTTTCTTTCTCTTCTTTGAAAATGACATAAAATTTTCCATTCCTTTTACGAGCCACAGAAGAGCCCAGACCTTGATTTCTGGCCTTCTCTCACGCGCTCACTGCCTTACTGCAGTAACTCTCGCAAAAGGTTGACTACTAGCAGCACTGAGAAGGGCATAAGAGCAACACTGTTATTTGTTGCACATGTTTACAACAAACACAAGTTTCTGTGAGAGGAGGGGAGAGTTGGAGACACCACAAAAGTCTTGCTTTCTGGACAAGCCAACATTTCATCTGTATTCTGCTGATCTATAATGATGCTTAGATGCCCCAGGTCCCCCGTTTTCCAATACAGAAATAAGCTCCGCAGCTGAACTCTGCCCTCCTGCTTTGACAATCTTCTCCTGGGGTTAAGTTGCTGGATGCATCATGATAGATTCAACATGGCCAATGACTCTGGCCCCACAGCTAAACTAAAGCCTAAAAGTACCAAAACTAGGACATACTGCAGCACATTTCTTTGCAAGAGAAAAGTCAGATGACTTAAAGGTATCAACATTTTAAAAGCTTACCTTAAACAGAGACCCTCACCATTTGTGAAATGTTTTCTGAGTTTTTTTTTGTAGTCCCAATATTTCTATTTTGTATTGGAGATAACACATTGAAATACTGCAGTTTTTTCAGAAAAAAGTAATCCCTAATCACTATGTAAAATTTGAACTAATATTAGTTCTAATAAATCAATAAATACTGGCCAAGAATGAATATGGTAATATTGATAATTTGAGGGGCATTTTGCACTTAATAATATATATTTTAAAGAGTAAGGACCTTAATTGTTAAATAATGTTTTCATGGGAGAACTAGTAAATTGGCAAAAAATTTATACAGTTATATTTTTTATTGCCTTGAGTTATCTTAATTTGAGCAACTATAAGTGGCATACTGCTAATACTGAAGACCTTTCATCGGTCTTCAGTATTGGTGTGTTACTGCACCTCTAACATGCCTCAGTAAAAATATGCTTGCTGACTATTCCCATAGCTCTTCCCCTTTACATCAACATTAAAAAAAAAAGAAAAAAGAACGGGAAAAAAAAAAATCAATGCAACCACTTTCAGTGCTGAACTGTAACATCCCTGGAGTGCAGAGACTGAGAGAACTGCTGTGTTTCTAGCTTCCTATTAATAAAAATGGCCGATACACATTTCACTGTTTTCATTCTAGTAGCTTTACTACTGCCATTCAAGTATCTTTCTGTAATAAAATTCAATTTTACGCCTCTCCAAAAAAGAAACTGCATCCACTAATAAGGACGTCCCCAATATTCACTCATGCTTTCAGATCACAGAACGAAAAAGAAGAAAGGATTTGCTTAAGGCAGGGTACCATCTTCACCAGACGGAACAAGGCCGCCCCAGCAGAGAGGCCACGGAGCAGCCCGGGTCAGCGCAGAGCCCCACGGATGCTCTGCACTCCAGCAAGCCCTGAACACCTGAGGCCGTGCCCTGTGCAAGCAAAGGGCATCTCTGTACAGCTTTGGGCAGTGCCAATTGCCTGTGCTGGTCCCAGGGGCATTCTCTGCTTTCCCCATCCTTTTAGCCCTCGCATCATCCTGCTTTTGTTTGATCCAACACTGTATTTTAAAGGGTCGAGGAGAAACCTCACCTGCAGAGGCACCAGAGGACAAAGCCGAGGCCGCAGTAGGGGTCCAAGCAGATAGCAACTTCTCGGGAGGGATAGAGCTCGCACTGCAGCTTAATAGAACGGCAAAAGGCACTAGTGGCTGCGTGAGACATCTGAAAGACAACAGCAAAGGCATTAAAATGATCGACGAGGCCCCGCAGACGGCTCATTCCCCAACTGTGCCGGGTTTTTAAATCAGTTACCGGATAAAGAAAACAAATAAATATTGACTTAGTGCTCTGTGCAAGCATGCATGTGATTTATACCTAAGAAAACATGGCTTTCCTTCAAGAGGTCATCTAAATAAGCTTGAAAGGGAAGGCAGGAGAGAGGGAATGTTTGAAGCGAGCTAGGGAAGGTTTTGTGAGCGGCTCACATGGGAGCTCCAAGTAGGATGCAAAGCTAATGATGAGCTAAATGTGTGGGAAGAACAAAGGAAAGAATGGCTGTAGAATCTGAATGCACTTTGAAGTATTCTGTTATCATCAATAATATATTTCCAAGTACACTTTTCTTAATACAATAAAGAAACTTTTTTTTTCAATGAAATTGTAAATTGTCTTTGCACTGGCCAGCTCCTAATTGAGCTTTAATTGATATGGAAGCTCTCAGAGACAAAAACAGCAGAAAGAAGAAACAAAATAGATGATGGAAAAGGAATTCTTCAGATGTTTTTCTAGCCACTTTAACTTTTGTTACTGACAGCACCTAAATGCAACTGTGAGCTGGTTTCCCACAAACTCACCTGTTCTGGCTTAGAAGTTCTAACTATAGAGGGAACCAACTAATACCTCTTAATATTTGTCTTTTCTGTTGATAAGAAAGATATTTGTGTTAGGAGACAGCCTGGACAAGGTTTAGCTCACCTAAACCCTAATCTCTGCAGCTTACTGAGTGCATTGCCTGACATGCCATCATAGTCAGTGGAGGGGAGCAGACACCTGGAAAGTACCATTTCTGCAATGCTAAAGTAAAGCAGGGGATTAAAACTCTCAAAGTCATTTTTTCCCCATAGCTGACTCTGGACATATTCCAAGTGCTGTACAAAGACCAACCCAAACCAGGTGTTCACACTGTGAACATCTGCAGTTTGAAGTAATTAATTTTACTTTCACTGAAAGACCAGTTTTTCACACAGGATTAAACTGAAATCTCCATAACAAAAACTAGTGTTATTGTGTGAAGTTTTACACCATACAGGGTCCAAGCCAGTAAAAATGTTGAGAGTAAACATAAGGAACATAACATTCCAAAATGGTAACAAAACATTTATCATCTTTTCAGAAACCACTACAGAATGTTTATCCATTTCTTTAATTTATCACCACTGCATTATCGTATGTCTTAAAATTACTGATGATCTTTTTATAATTAATTAATCACTAGCAATGATCTAGCAGATGAACCATATTTACAAAAACCAGCTGAGTCTGTGATCTAGAGGCTTTGTAACCCAGATACATGAAGATAATTAAGAGTCCCACAAGACATTTATCTGCATTTCACATTAAGCAAATGTTCTTCACCTTTACCTGGCTCTGACAGGCGGAATCGTCACTGACTATCACCACCGACTATCTTTGAAGCTGTCCAAATACTGACTTTGCTTAGTTGGAAGTCATTCCTGCCGGTCTGAGAGGGTGGGATTCAGATTTAATTAAAAATGAATGACTGCATCTAAAACAGTCATTTAATGCTCCTTTTAGAGGCAATAAAGACATACATGATAATCCATCTGGTCCCCAAATAGGTGATTCAAATAGGTCAGATGAATTACACTGTAAAAGACCCTGTTTCTCTCTGATGATTGTAGAGGAGCCTAGTGACGTATCCACATTTGTAGGCTTGCAGCTATCTAAGATCAGCTGAAATTAATCTTCCAGGAGTGTCTGACACACAACCATCAGCCAGCTCAGCCCCTTAACTGCTAGTCAACCTTGGGCATGTCAGCTCTACCACTCTGTGTTTCAGATTCTCACCCGAAAACTGGGGATATCTGAGGCTTTCCCTATTTGCAAAGTATGTCAATAGCTTCTGAAAATAGATGGGTATGCTAGAGCCTATGAGTTTTTTAGCACAAGCAACAAGTATGATACTTCAGCAAAAATGCTCAAGTAATCGTAACGCTTGGATATAATAGACAGAAGTATGAAAGTAACACATAAGAGTAAGAAAGTGTTTTTTCTCTGCCTACAGGTTGGTGAAAACAAAACTGGAGTAATACATATGCTAGCAGCAAGAAAAAAACAACTTCAAAATATTATGGCTGAAGGACTGAAGAAAATGACAGAAGAGAGATCTACAAAGCTTTAGATGCCAGTGCATCATGCAAACCCATAAATGACTTTTTTTTTTTTCATTTCCTCTAGTATTGTAGCACATGAATATACCAGCAATGTCTGTGGTCCCTTAACCACAAGAAGAGAATATTGAAATCCCATGGCCAGTAGCTGAATTGCAGTAAGGAACAAATGAAGAACAAACCGCTGACCAGCACTGCAAAGGGGATGACTGAATCTTATTTCCTTCCTATTAAGGAAAAACTAGATACTTCTGTTGAAGAATGCTTTGGGCTGTTTACAGGGTTATCAGCACAAAATTTTCATTCTGAAAAGAAGGCACTAAACTCACTGCACACAGTACAACTGTCAGTATAGAAAAGCTAATTTAATGTTAATTGAACTGAATAATGACCACAAGGGAGGAAGCCATTCAATTTCTATTATAAGAATCAATAGAAATCACAAATAAGGAGCAATCTGCCACCGAAGAGTGATGTCAGGAATACTTTAACAGCTTTAACAGAGTGCCTACCTTTACCCCTGCTAGCATTCCAGTTGTGGAGACACTGAAGTCAAGGTAAGCAAGCGTCTCAGGGTTAGAAGGTTTGTAGATCTGTGCAGGCCGCTTCTTTGGCAAATCATCTAGTGAAAATACAGAAAATGATTACCTTAGGCCAGCCATAGATATACCTCTGAAAACCTGACCAATAAAATAAAACAAAAGAAGTAATAGCAGCCCCCCTTGCCTTAATACTCACCTGTATCTAGTACTGGAGGCCACGTTCTGACATCAACTGCGGCTGCTGCCTCTCGTGACCGTAACAATTTACATATTAATTGTGTAGTCATTAAGCAGGCAGAGCGACTCACCTAGTAATTTAACAAAGAAATAACAGCACAATGGGATACTGATTAATTCTCCAATGAAAGTGAACAAACCCATGATTTATTCTCTGCCGGAAGCGGACACAGGCTTTACATTTTCTGATTGGAAAGCAAAAGGATACACCAAAAATGAAGCTCACAAAGCAAAATCATGCGACTTTTACAAAATGCACGGAAACTGCACTTTGAGCAGACTGTTGCAATGAAATTAATGGTACCATAATATGGAGAATGTGACTTTTCCAACACATTACATCACTTATCAACATAGGATGCCAGTACATTAGACTGTGACCAGAACATTTTCAATGTGATGGAAATATATCTTGGTTTATAAACACTATTTTAACATAAACCAAAAGCTAACTTGACACTTATATGAGCATTTTTACTGTCTTAAGTCAATTTTATATATTAGCCATATATTTGTGATTCCTCTGCTCGTGATAAAGCACTGGGAAACCTCTTTGTAAATTGGCATAAGTAGTTCTAGCCCAGTAATTCTGCAAACAACACTAAGAAATGGAACGGCAAATTTACCGCAACTACCATCTGCACTGAATTTTAGATGGTATGTGCTGAAGGTATCATTATTTGAGAATATCTATTAACAATAGATAAATAAAGTAGCAATTACAAAAAATATCTGTTACTGATTGTAAAAGATTAACTCAATATATTAAAGCAAATATCCAGATAAGCATAAATATGTACTTTTAATCACTGAATTAATAATGGTGCTGAGGAAAAACAGAGAAGACATCCAAAGTTTGAGAATCTGTGCACAGAAATATTGCTAAGAGTACTTTTTTTTTTCTTTGAGAAGACATTTTATTGCACACTGAATTCCCAAGATTTAGCAGCCTAAGGAAATCATGAACTTTATGTGCACTAAATTTTACCAATTGAGCAGAAGAGATCAGCCTCTGTAGACAGTAACTTCATGGGGGTCAACTTTATGGGTCAACTTTATACAGTAAATGAGGAAATTAAAAGCATGCGACCACTGACTCAAGTTCTCCTTACTTTTTATAACCTCATGATTTCCCTGTATGGACACTCCATATATTTCAGACTAAAAGTGTAGAAAGCTGAAATCAAGGTTCACTGCACCATCTTTCACTCCAGTCTTGCCACTGTCATGATAAGGCAAATTAATCCTTAATCTTTATCTATCTGAATCTCAATCTCAGAGATAGTGAAGCCACAAAATGAAGGGAGTTTAAAGAGCTGCTAGCCCTCCCAGAAATTATGCTATCTGGAAAATCAGGAGGCTCAAAACAAAATACAGTATCTCCAGGCGAGGAAAATAGAAAGTGGGGCATAAACAGCAGGGAAGGTGGAAAGGAGAAGGAGTGGGACTGAACTACAGTTAGCAACTGCTCCAGACGGGATAATAATTATTTCCTGTCATCCTGCTTATGTTTTCTGTCAAATCAAATTATACTTAGGTCTGTGCTAAATTAGTCCTCTTACTAACACAGAATGAAGCCTGATAATGTCCAGTTATATCTTATTACTACCAATTCATCATCAAAACACAATTATATGGGCTAAATTTTGCTCTTAGAAGCAATTCTTACTGACTTGAAAAGGTGCTGTTTTGATATATAGTATGTCAGGATAGGCTTTGACCCTATCACACCAGGATCTCGAAAGCATTTCATCGGCAGTGAAGGAACAGCTTCAGTATTTTAATTTCTACAAGGTCATCCTTCTCCAAAATGAAAGAAAATCCTTGTGTGAATCAGAGCTGAGAGGCTTTTAAGTCAAACTGGCATTAATGTGGCTGGTAATTTTTGATATTTCATTTGAAGCCAGTCTATTGAAGAGAATGATTACAAGGCAGCTTAGGCCTGTCCAAGGATTTTCAGACATGAAACCAATCAAATCTAGTTTCATTATTAGACCTCAAAGGAAAAATAAAATTATACATTTTATATCACTTTTAACATTTTTAAATACTGAAGTTTAAAGTTGTCAGCAAGCAAATATTTAAAAACTAGAACCTTAAAGATAAGATGCCACCTTCTGATACCTCTACTGACATCTTATGGCATCTGATGCTAGGAAGAAAGCCACGGATTATAATTATCCTTAGTTCTTCCATCTTTAAATTATCAATATTGACTTAAAATGTTGAAATTACCTTTGCTTAACCTTCTCCTATTTCAGAGACTCAGAAGTCTATTTAATAGAATAGAAACTATCCAATATAAGTGTCTATCTCTTTACATCCATTTTATTTCCCTTGCTCACATACTCAATGTGGTTTTTATGTGCAACAAGACTAAGCATGATGAGATATAGCCAAAATAAAGTATTAAGTGGAAAGGCCTGAGTAAATGAAAAGCCTGATCCTCTCCTGATGACACAACAAACCAAACAATGTCTTCAGAACAGAACTCTGAAATTGCTTCAAGCTGCAAAATAACTGAACGCACAAAGCTGAGCACAAATCACCATGTGGTCAAGCTAAGCCTTCATGGTGCTTTTCTCAGCGGTCAGTATAGAGCTGCCAGGTGAGGAATCCCGCCTCTCTTGGCGAACAGCTCAACGAAAGAAAGTATTTCCAAAATAATTTCTTAAAGAAGTTGCATAACTGCAGTGTAAAGTGACAGCAAAAGTTGGAGGGTTGTTTGTTGACAAATAATGTCGACTCTGCAACCTAAGTCTTGAGTCTTTGGACCGAATATGAATCTTCGACCCACAGCACTCATTTAAGCTGCAGTTGCTGAAGGCTCTGCTGCCTGTGTAACCTGCTTGTGCACTTGCAGACCTTGCTCACCTCCACAATCATCTTCACCGTAGGCAACGTTGTCGCTATGTTCTGGGGATGCGGAGGTCGAACTGTTATTGGCACACAGCCCGCATACAGGCAACCATAGAATGCTGCAATCAGGTCTATTCCTGCATGAAGAACAAAACAAAAATCTTCCCTGAAAATCAGTCCCTTTAATTGCATACACCTATGTCAGCATAAATATTACTTGGAACTACACTCAGAAGGTTAAATGAGAGACTAAGTCCTTTAAAAGACTGCTTTTTCAGCCCCTTTCCAGTATGTGTTCAGCTTCACTGATTCCTTTCCATTGCACTGTTCTCCTGAGCATGAAATACCTAAGGTGACACACGCAGCTGGAACCACTCATCATGACTCAGGTGAACTGGTCACTTGTATGATCCCTAAGTTACCTGTTAAAAACACCAATTCCTACAGATTAGTTATATTCCTAAATTTAAATTTATATGTAAGAGTTTCAAAAAGAGTGATCCTCCAATAAAAGGATTAATTCCTATGAGCTGTATAAGAAATACACTGATATTTCACTTAATATTTTCTTTCTTGTGCCATTTTTAATCTCAGATACCTGAAATTTTCAAGAAAAATAGAATGGAGTCATGATTTCCCATCCATGTTTTTAACATAAAATTGTCATTTCATATAAATATTGATTGTAGGTTCCAGATTGTGCACAGCACACTTCAGGTCATGTTAGGAGGCTGAAGTGACCACTGCACCAAGATTACATGAATTCTACTGCTTCCTAGTTCCTTGAATCTATACATAGGCTACTGTAAGACAACGATGGGGACTGCTTTGTTTTTTTTCAGTGGAAAAGAATCTGGAGTACCGGCAGATTATTGCTCCTTCAATAAAATGATTTCCAGCAAATTAAAAGAATAAAAAAGAGAGTATATTACTGCTTAAATTTGAATGCTTATATGAAAGATATTTTAAAAGTACAGTTAATCTTAATGTAAATCCAAAGAAATAATACCATGCACATACACATACCAAAGAGAACTTACTTTAAAAATGTTTCACTAAATTCAAAGCAACGAACATGACGCAAATAGATCACATTTTGCCAATTATTACTTGTTTTCTTCATTTACTGGTGGGCAATACCATCAGTGAGATGCCAGTCTAAGGGTTCTTAAATCCCAAACCTTGGGGAGCATCAAGATCCCAACTCGGTCGGCTCTCTACCTGGTGGGTAAACCAAAGCCACGTGGTCTCCATCTTGTAAATGCCCCCTTTCCATCAACATGACAGCGATCTTCTCAGCTCGTTTATGCAGCTGGACACACGTTAGTGAGTTGGCTATTGTTCCCTGCATGCAGAAGTAAGAGAAATGTCACGGCAATGAAGATAATACAAGGCGGTGAACTCTATTTTCCTTCCTCAGTTTATATGTAACTTCTGGACGTGGTATTGCTGTTTATAAAGCCTCAATATGTCAAACAACTTAACTAAGGAAACCTTCAGCCTTATGTCAATCTGGAAGAAAAAATGAACCTTGCTGAACATAGAAACATGCCCCACTCTTCTTACTATATCTTCAAACCTCAACAGTGTTTTGTCTTAAGCAAGGACTTGACAGTAGTATATTAATACCAAGGCTATGTAACAGCTACTTTTTCCCTTGCTACACACAGCATTCCTGCCACAGCCTGGCAAGTGCATTTACAGTCTTCTGCAGCAATCTGAAGCAGATGAGGAGAACAATCCTGCAAATTGCACTTCATTGTCTGCATTCTGGAATGGGGCCAAAAAGCACAGCAGAAAAGCCTTAAAAGACAAAAGACTCAGGAGAAAAACAATACATGGTGACAGTAAAAAATAGCCTGAAACAAAAATGAGGCACGTGCATATGAATGAGACAGAAAAGAGGGGCTTTTGTTGAATTTGTGCAACTCTGGTCAGAATGAAAAAGAAAGGGAAAGTCTACAAAACCTGACTTTGTGAAGCAGTCCAAACAGAACTAACCCAAAATTATCACACAGTGAATTAAACTGGTTCTTGCATTCCCTAAAAACATATAGACACACAGACAAATGCACAAGTCTGTATCACAAAATTCACCACAACAGTTGACACCACAGAAGAAAAGTCCAAGAGGGACCATGCTTGGAAGACAGTTCCTGAGCTGACACAGCCGGGCCCAGGCTGGGTGAGGAGACAGCCCGGGGCAAGGCCAGCATTTCTCCTGCCTCTCTGTGCCTGCTCTGCGGAGGAGGAGCCTTTCAGCCTCCAGAGTTGTTCCAGCACACCTGGCACTACTCACAAACCCTGAATTCACTCCAAAGAAAGAGAAGAGCTGAAGAAATTGAGGAAATAAAAAGGTAGGGAAATATTTATATTTAAGACTTCCACGGGGATATACAATATACAATGCATCAAAAAGATAACTGCCAAAAGCTTCCTATCGCTGTCCTTATCCAGAGAGAGTCTTCTGTTTTATTAAATATTCTTTACACCCCCTCTAAACAACACTAAGAAAAAACAAGCATTTGGCTCCATTGCTGATTTCTCTTCCCCATGAATATCTCCCTCACCACCACAGCTTTTATTGATCAAAAGCTTTGGAGAGGAGAGAGCTGTTTGATAAGGTCTAGCACTGAGGAGTTAACACCATGAGTTATCATGCATCTCTTGGCATTTACAAACTTAATACCTCAACCTAATGCCTGTCAACACAGAGCACAACCTAATTGAAAACTAAGTGCCAGGGGCCCAGCAGTGTTCTCTGCCATCTTCAGCAACCGCACTTGTTGCACTGCGCTGCAAGCCAGTGTGACTCCATCCTCCTGGGCAAGAAGCTTCCTCTAAAGCCACGTGCATGATACAGATTCCCCACTACAGATGGCTTCTGGATGCAGCGAATGCAGATCTGGGCACCCATCTCACTGTGGACCTGTCAGCAGAAACATGCTTGCATCCCTCTTTTGTCCTTTAAACAACATTTCCTGTTTTCATATTCAGGGGAAGAAGGGCCATGTATTTCCCCAAATGCAGAGGAATCCCAAGTTCCCTAGGGAAAGGGAACTGCTGCAGATCACGTAGGTCTGTGCAAACCGATGGTCTGAGTTTGAGATTTCTGGCACTTACTGTACCAGTGTGAAGAGCAAGGAAGAGCTGGGCTGTTACACCAGAGGAACCGGCAACTATCCCCTCTGCGCCTCCCTCAAGAAGTGTTACAGACCCAGGGGTGTTGCAATCCTCCATCAAACACACTGGAAACAATGCACTGTGCTAAATTTAGAAATCTTTCACATTCTCAAAAACCTTGGGTTTCAGAAGAATACGAAACTCAGTAGATTTCTGTCAGTCACCACTGGCAAGTAGGGGAAATGCTTTAGAACAACGTGTATGTAAAATGTGCAGAGAAGACGAAAAGAGAAAAGTTACAGGCCAGTAGTAAAATTCAAGATTGATTATAAATCTTCCTCCCCAATCTGACGCTTCCTTCCATAAAACATGAAACCTCTGAAACAAATTTCATCTGGTGAGATGAAATAAGAGTACTATAAGAGTATTAATAAAATAAGAGTATTAAGGAGGTGGAGAAACTAAATTTCCAATTCATCTATTCTCCATTTGTAAGGAACAATAAATGTTAATCCTCGTTCTCTGCCTTGTGTCTTCCCTCCTACTCTTGGTATCCTTTTGCCAGGATGGGAAGTCTGGCATTATTTAAAGCTCAACAGCAACAGCCTGTGTGGAGGAGATGGGATAGTGCGTATTGCTGTGCCTGGCTCAAAGCACCTTTATTCTGCACTTAGAGAAAGGAAGACAGACAGAATAGTTTCTCAGACTTCACCTTGCCTTGCCACAGATAAGCAAATTATTAAGTTGCTATTATTATTATTATTGCTATTATTACTATTATTATTATAGGAACAGGTTGCCCAGAGAGGTTGTGGAATCTCCTTCTCTGGAGATCTTCAAGACCCGCTTGGACGCAGTCCTGTGCCACGTGCTCTAGGTGATCCTGTATGTGCAAGGGGGTTGGACTAGATGACCTCTAGAGGTCCTTTCCAACCTTAACAATTCTAAGATTCTATCTGTAAAGTTGAAGTGTTCACTTAATGGTTGCTATGTGAATTTAAAAAAAAAAAATCAAACAAATAATTTAATGAGTGGCCCCAATCTACTTTAGTATCAGTAATATAATAAGGTGTGAGGAAGTATATCCTGTTAAATATTACATGGTAATTCAACAGAGACTTATAAATGCTGGGAACCCTCTGAGTTTAGGGACCACTAGCAAACAGCAGAAGTTCTAGGCAGCAAAGGGGAAGAGCAGGGACTATTTGGAGTCCTCAAGCCCCCCAGGCACCACATGTGTCTCCTTGTATTGGCAGCCATGTCCACACTTACTGCGGTGGGGTGGTTTGAAATTAGACTTTCCTGCTCCTCACAGAAGCAGTTTGGGAATTATTGCTTTAGCAGGCAATCACCCATTCCTAATAAACTCAAATTGTGTACCAGGTGCCATGCATAAATTTATTTCTGACAAGTAGGGAAAGGTTGTGCCAGACTGGCACCTCATACATCTATGCAGAGAGATTTATTACCAGTCCTGTACAGACCTTGCTGAATTTGGGAGATACCTCTTCTCCTATTTACCTCATTTCCCCAGCACACATCTTTTCTCATATGGACCAGTTTCAAAGCCAAGACTCATTGTTATATTTAGAGAAAATGCTTTGCTTTTGTCAAGTTTGTGCTTTTCAAATCAGGGTTGTGAGCAATATTAAATACTGCTATTCTTGTCGGAATGAAAGAATTGAAACAAAACTGCTTTGTCAGTTCACCAAAACTTGTATAGGGGGGGGAAAGAAATAACAAATATATAGGGTGATATGCGTGATACAAAAACAAGTCATATTTTGACAACTGCCAATGATTATTAACTTTTCCTCTCTGCCTCAGTGAGCATGAGATATAATCGCTGAGTTTTAATGGGGAAAGAAATGTAAAGGTTGAGTCACATTCAGCCACAGTGTAAGCAGGTGCAGTTCAAATATCAGGGTGCAATTTTCCTTTTGATAATGTGTCAAAATAATTGCCTGAGAACCTTACCCTGCAGTTAAGTAGAGTGTAAAGCACATGGTCAGGAGTGGTCTGCGCTCTCCACTGTAAAACTTCTGAGAGGAAGAGGAACTAAAATAAAGCAGAGTGATAGTCACGATACTAAAGAATTTTTTGCCTTTAGAGAAAAGAACACAATTTGGTTTTGCTAGTTTAGATATGTCTTTCTTATTTATACTCTACATTTTACATTAGTACCCAGAAACAGTAAATAGGAATTCTCTTGGCACTGCATGTACTTGTAGTACTCCTGCAGTTATACAGACTCTCTGGAAGCTGAACCACTGCTGGGACTATGATATATTATCTATACTTGCAAAGCAATAAAATAGTTCTTGCTAATCACTCTGAATCTAAGCACATTTTTCATCCTTTAGCTTCTTCTCTTTTTTTTACTATAAATTCTTCATTTCTCAGATAAGCTTTTTATAAAGCTGCAACTTAAATTAACATGATCAAAATAATGAAAAACAAGATCAGGACCACATATCCATACATACAAAACATAAAGATCTTTCCTGTGGCTATTTCACATTTCTTTGTAAAGTGGGTTCTGAAAGAAGTTAATCTGAATCAGATGTGATGCCCTATGTATTGCTGAATCTGCTAATGCTAATTAGCTACATATAAGACACACCAGAGCAGCTTAACTCACCTTTCTGGCTTGATCGTTGTCTTCTATTTGCCCCAAGTCTCTACCACTGGCCTGTGCAATTCTTTTTCCAGAGACCAAATTCCCCACCATCACAGAGGCAGGGCCAATTTCTAGAATAAATCAGAAATGTCCTGAATACAAGAGAAATCCTTTACTTAAGATGAAAATTCTTATTTATTTTGCATTAAATGAAATTTTCCTCATTGCTACACATAGCACAAAGCCTTAAGACCATTTCAATCAAAGAAATATAAAACCTCTGAAATCTGGTGCATTTGCAGAGAGATCCATTACTAAAGAAATGTATTGTGGACACCAACTTTGGTTGATGGACCAGAGGCAGTGGGAAGATATATACGTCTGCATTCATCCCATCTAAATCAGGTCCTTAACTGAGGACTCCATTTAGCATGGGATTTCTACAATCAAGAGATACATCTGTCTGTCTTAATTTAAGAAATCTTAAAAAGATTCAGCTCCTAACTCAGGCATGTCCATGCAGTGCCTAAAATTAGATGGGATGTATCCAGACTTTGGGTCCAACATTCCTATTGCTCTCTTCTGCTCCCAGGGCTAAGTCGCAAGCATGTACGCAATTCTGTAACTGCCATAGGCATGAAGTGACAAGGATTAGGAAGGCAGATGGTGCATATGGTAACATATATGCAAACCTTGTAGTACAATGTAGAGAATAAAGAAAGAGAATTCAACTTTGGGAGAAAGGGAGATGTTGCATTTCATCAGTGTTTTGTTGGTTGCTGTAACTGCAAGATACCCATTCCTCGGAGGTCACTTACGCTCATGTTAATGCTTGTGTTCTGCTTTGACAGGGTGGATTACTGCTCAAGTGCCAGAGACATGAAGCTTGACTTTTAGACCATAACCTCTAAACTTTGACCAAATGATGGATAAGAGGTGTGCGGTGTATGTCTCAAAACATGAGACGTCTAAGCAACCGAATAACGTACAATCATCAACAGTGTTTACCCACTACTCTGCTTTAAAGAAATAGAATGCAATATGCTCTGGGTATGTCACAGCTACACAAAATGGAAGGACACGGTATCATGAGTTTGATTTCTGTCTTTCTGGCACTGCTTTTATCATTTATTGCAATGTATAATGTACATACCACATCTAAATATGTCCACTGCACTGACCCTACCTAACTCAGTGATTACTTTGGGATGCAGCAACACAGACCTACCCCAGGGAGCACCACACTTAATCAGCTTCAGTACTTTGGAGTCTTGTGAAGTTAGTGGAAGTCACTGTTAGACTGTGACATTCTCAGGATTTGCAAATTAAAATTATATTTTTGATTTCTGAATCACCAACCTGGCTACTCTTGCCAACATGCACTGAATTCAGTAGTAGATATTCCTCATATCTGAGGACTAGAGAGTGAAAACACTTCACATTCCAAGCATTTTTCAAGGTAAAAAATAATAGGCAACTAGGCTAATGTGAATGAATTCAGGAATGAATCTGAGGCCACAGATTCTGAAATCTTTGACATTATCTGGGTACACAGATCTGCAATCAAAGTTAAACAGTTCTAATTAATCCAGTATGAGTCACCAGACATAGGAGAGGACTACAGCAGGTTACAAGGGTCTTCTCAGTCTGTATGCAGTACCTTGCTGTACCATTTCATACAATACTCCTCATATTATACTGTGGAACTGTGGAAGAACCATATTAAAAGTAAACAGGGTGCTGCCTTCAGCTATACCTTCTGCAAGGATAACTCACAACTTCCCCTCCCCGCAAAAATCCCTTACCCTAGTTCTTTGTTTCAACACAGTCACAGCTGATTTTTAACTACTTGTTTCTCATCCAACCTGCTATTTTGTAGCAACAGTTCTCTTCCTCTCTACTTCCATTTTACAAAGTCAAATAAGCCAAGATTTTTGTGCTCTCTTCTCCAGTCTGAGTTCATCCTATCAGAACACAACTGGAAATTACAAAGAACTTCAGGTATGGTCTCAGCAGTATCTTCCACAGCGATTAAAGTATCTTAATCTTTACAGAACTTGGAGAGGTTTTTTGAGCATTTTTTCTTTGTATTCTTTGCAAAGCTACTTCCAGCTTCCCTCCAAACAAATGATATACTTAAACCACAGAGAACATTTAGCAGGATCAGCTGATCAAGTTCCCACCATTAGCGGTTACTTGATCTTCCTCCATACAACATCATGAACAGCGAGTACTGTCACAGGTCCCTTGCGCTCGCTTATCTCACCTGGCTGCTTTTGCCTGGGTTTAGGCAGGTTTGTTACACATGTGTGGGGACACATCAGCACGTTACAGGGATGCAGGGATCCTTCCAAGAAAAGTTGTTTGGTTTCTGACAAGTGGATTCCTCCCAGTGGAGTCTTGGGCAGAGTGTTTGCTGGTACTAGTGCTAAGCAGTAAACTCCCACTTGATGAATACTGTCAATAGCCTAAAAAAAAAGCAGGAAGCTGATTTTAACGAATGGCTAATTTTTCATCATTAAAATAAACACTTCTTGTTCTGAATTACTGCACAAAACACCCCTTATAATTAACTGACAGTACAAAGATTTGTAGCTAGTACTCAAGGTACTTCAGCAGTGCCAAAGATAAGGAGGTTTTTTTTCCAGTGGCAACAGGTGGATGGAAATATAATACTGACATCATTATAATCACTGCAGAGGCTATAAAACAATCAAAAACTTAGTGATGAATACACAAAAACCTAGGAAGAAATGCTGCACACCCATTCCTCAGGCACTCACTAGCAATAGGTATCCTGGAGATTTATGACTCAGATGAGCTGGCAATTCACATGAGGAAACTGATTTTTACTTGTGCACTTCCCAGAATTAGAATGCAAAGAAATCCCATCAACTCAACATCCAGTTAAGATTCAATAGCTAAGAAAAAATTTCAAATACTTCATAGTTCTCACCATACATCCATCACTCTTACACTAGTAGGAAAAATTGCAGCAAGTCAGCTAAGAAAAGAAAGCAACTTCAGAAAAACAAATCAGAGAGAGCATCTCTGAAAAATATAATTTAGTTTGCATTTGAATTTTAACAGTGAAAAAGCACACACACATCTGTTGCTGCAAAGATATAATCTATATCCCCAGACAAATCAATAATCATTTAGAGTAATTAACTTAAGCGTAAACCAATAAATGATTACTTCAATGGAGATTCCAAATAATGTTCTCCCCTTTGGATTCTGTTTGCTTCATTTTTACTTATTTGATTGCAAATTTTGCTAAGATAAAACAGTGGATCAGTTAATCATTTTACAAAAATTGCCGTTTTAGTAGTGTGAGATGTTCGGGTAGTAGCGGAAAACCTCACTGGTGGTCTATGTGCACCTTGTATATGAACGACTGAAATCTTGGGAATGGGTAGGTATAGATGAGAGCCAACAAATCTCAAAATCTCAAATTGCTGGCAGAAATATTAAGTGCAGAGACATCATAATCTCATAATCTTAAAGTTATTTGTAGGTTCTGAAAAGCTGTGATAAATTATGGGATTCTCACCTAATACCAGCTTTAAGAAAAAACTGTTAGAAGGCAAACAATCATCCTTTCTTATTCAAATATATGAGTGTGGCTCCTAGAGTCAGAGAATGGAAAATAGTATCCAATTCTGCTGGGATGATGGGTATTACATGTAACGATCCCACAGGGATTGAGCACCTTCGTAGCACAATATCTGAAAAAATGTTGTGGGTCATTCAAAATTGTCGCCTTTCAGATTTTGAAATCCAGCACAATTTTGAAGCAGGCGAACAATTTTATTTCACAAGGATAAGCACTGATGAAATGAGCCTTGAAGTTTTGAGACAAGGGTACCAGTTGACTTGTGACACAGCTGGCATCGTGCTTCTTGATGACATGGCTTGATTTCTGAAATGAATCTGTCCAGCCCAAAGTAAACAGTGAGACTGAATTTTTTATTTCTCTGTTTCATTGAGAAAAGTAGTTACAGAGTCCAGATCTGCTGAACTGTTCAAGCTAAGAAAACATCCCAGTGACAAAGCTCTCCTGGGGGGTGCTCCCCTGTTCTGCAGCACATCTGCCCGCTGGCCAGTGGGCTGGCTCTGGTAAAGCCCCCATGCAGGCTGGTACAGAAGGCACAGCAGAAGCAGCAGGACTGGCACAGAGCTGCACGCGGAGGGTGTTACAGAAGTCTCACAGCTACCATGAGAAACGAGGAGCAATTTGATACAGTTTGGTATCACAGACCCCAAGAATCGTGATAAAAGTGTGACACTGCTATGTTGCTCATCGCTAGCAGATGATTCAGTTATGTTCATTGCCACTTCCTGACATCTGTCATGAAAATCCATATCGGGAAGGAGGCACAAAGCATCCAGCATGTTCTCAGCTTCCCTTCTCTACCTCAGATCTCAGCTGAAGTGGAACCAGAAGCTTCTCGCTCACGCAGCGACGCGTGCCGAGTGGCAGACTTCACACGCAGATGCTGAAAGCAGCCACACATATGTGTGCTTTGCTATATGGCCTATCATTCCCAGACACTTGTGTGGCTTGCTCATTGCAGAATAACAGGGCTTGTCTTCTGGCAGGAGCAAGGACTCGCACTGTGCTTAGTGCTGAATTCTACTGCTGATAATGAAATAAGACACAATTCGAGCAGAAGCCACAAAAATGCTCAGCTGAGAAAAGCAAAGTGTGAGTCCAGAATTTCTAACTTTTCTTTAGGGATGCTTTCTCCTCAAAAAAAAAAAATTACCAAAGCATATAGACAATTTAAAAGCCCTTCAGTCTAAAAGAGGTAGCCCTTGTTTTAAAGGCTTTCTGTGTGATGGGCAATCTAAAGGATTCATCTTTTAGATCCACTGTGAACACAAGATGTCTCTAGCTATATGGAAAGTAGATATCTTTTAAACCAAGGAAATAGACAAATCTGTCTTGAGATGGATGAAAGCTTATTTGTTCAGTTTCTTCAGGCACATAGTCGTCAAAGATTTCCTGTCTTATTCACTATAAGAAATAGAGTAAAAGCATCACTGAACTGTGTAGGGTCTTTTTCTTTGGCTCTTGGGCAAAGCAAAACATATGTTTGCGACAGTCACCTGAGAAGAGTCCTTGAAGATACACAGAAAGGGCAGTAAGCAAGGGAAATAGAAGTAACAAGTGTCCAGTTGTAGAAAGAGATGAAAACTATTTAACAAGATATCAACAAATTAACTTCTTTTCCTGTTACTTGTTGCTTTTGAGCAAGAAATGGTTTAATTATAGAGATGAAAAATGATTTTTCTCTGAAGTATCTGATATTTTGCGTGAACATTACTTAGAAAAACCTTTGAGCAAGGCCATGACATTTGCCTTAACTTAGAGTCCAATATAAAAGGAGAAGATCAGAATTTTTTACCATAAGTGGCTTGAAGACCATGGCTCCTCACCACTGCTTTACCTGGCTTCTGGCCAACACGTCCACAAAACCAAGGCGGGTTCATTCTTTGTAGCATAGGCCTTGTATGATCCACCAGACAGCTAGAATTACGATACTGCATTTTTCTTCACTGTAGATTATTATATTTGAGCTAATCGATTACTTCCATTCATTTCAGGGGAATGAAAAAAGCATTTTTAGGATGTGCTCCACCCAGTTTGTTTCAGCCTTCAACATGAGGCACTATAAACTCCTAATTCTCTCCCACTGATTAAAAGGGAATCCAGAGATCTAGCTCAAATGAGCGTATCTACTTCTCATGACATCATCTCTAAACTGTACTGACCAGTGTCAGTAACTATTTGATAATGACTTCTGTAGCTTTTGGCATAAAATCGATTTATTTGTTATTCTTTGAAGCAATTAATATTATGGTAACCCTAACTACTCTATTCCCTTGCTATTCCTTCAGTTCATCCCTGTTTTCTTACTGCATTTTGTTTAGCAAAAGGATCACCCTCTTTCAAATGGGAAGATGGCATCTGCCAAGTACCTCAAAATTCGTTAAGAAGCTGAGACGAAGATAATGAATACAGTCAGCATCCAAAAAAGTCAAATTTGAGGAATGAATGTGTGTGTTAGATGTTTTTCCTGGACCATATATGCTCATACAACTCCTATGGACTGTCGACTCAAGTACACTCAAAACTCCTTTGGAGAATTTATCCACTCTGATTTAAAAAAGTCACATACCATGTCCAGGATTTCTTCATTTCATTATTTTTGATCACTAAAAAGTATACTTTCTCTTAATAAACTGAGGAACTGATACCATATGAAGACTGCAGTACCACTTCACAAGGTGATGAGAAAATCTTCCTGGATTAGGGCTTTGGTCCCTTGTACTCAGAAAGGAGTAAGTAGAGTAATATTACATTCTTAAAGAAGATGTCAGGTCAAAAATGAACAACTATTTACCACAGGCTGCAGTTGGTGTTCTCTGGGATATTCACTGGGAGTTATGTTTCAGAATGGCACTTTGTGATCTCCTTCTAAGTTTTTTTTTTATCAGAAACTTATTTTAATAGCTGAAGCTATAGGTGCTCCATGAGTAAACCCGATCTGTGTATAGAGGCATTGGTGGAAACCTCCTTGATGTGGAAGCTCAGTAAAAGGCTCAGTAAGACTTGCTGGTGGAGTCAGAACAAAGATGCTGAAAGTCTGAAAATTCAGTAACAGAAAATTCACTACTGCTGGTTGTGTTGATTTCTTTTTCAAGAAGTTTATAAATTTATGAAGCTTAATATAGGCAGTGAGAAGGGACTGGAGGAGCAACTGGAGCCATCCTGTTCTTCATGCTTCCACGTGGGAATAAAGGCAGTAGAAAAGGTAGACTGGATAAGAACCTTCACTCAGAATAATATAATTTTGTGTTCATTATGTGCAAGTGCAAATTAAGGTGGATTTACAAATACTCAAAGACAAATGTTGGGTTGTTAGAGGACCCAAAGATCAATAAAAAGAATAGAAGGCAGGATGAAATAGCTTCCAAATGTGCACAAAGAACACTACCTGGAGAACTCTACTCATCCACTGAAAACTGTCTTCCTCTGTGGAATCCGGCCTTTGCTCAGCAACAATAACTATCCTTTCATCGTGTAGCACACTCACCGAAAACACTGCTATTCTATAGGAGAGAGCAGAACAGTAGTTAGTGCCAGGACATATTTAGAAAACAAGATAAAACAAACTTCTAAGTTAATCCTCCATAACTGTGATTTGTTACTTACTACTCAGATGTTTGGTGCTTCACTTACTATTTTTAAGGAAAAAAAAGCAATACGAATACTTTTGCATAACTTCAAGCCTTGCCTTGTTCTAGAATTATATTAATAATAATTAATCTGAAGGTGTGAATCTTCTCATGTTCATGAGAAAGGCACTAAATCTGGGTCACCCCAAGTTTGTGGTTAAGCCTTTGTCATACTTTATATATCCATCAACCCAAGCACCTTCTTTAGCCCCCTTTGCCAAGAAAGCAATTGTAACATTATTTTGAGAGAGGAATGTTATGACCATGTGTGAGCACATGTTCCTGCATTAGCCTATTCAGATATTTTAGATGCCTTCTGTTCCAGCATCCTCGGAGGGTGAGTCGGAGATTAGTTGCCCTGTTCAAGAACTCCAGTACATTGGACATGTTCAAGTCAGAAAGGAAGGATCCTGCTGAGCCAAGACTTTCAGAATCAACTAACTGATGACGTGGCAAATTCGAAAATCGTAACAAATCACACCAGCAGCTCTGTCTGTTCTCTTCTCATTCTAGCCATATAAACATCGGTGTAGGAAAACTGCAAAGAAATTTCATATTATTGCTGTTTTACTGATATCAGTAACATTCAGAAAGTCCAGTGCAGAATCTGAATCTAGGAAAAACAATGATTTCTATTTAAAGGGAGAAAAGAAAGGACCAAACCTCCCCCTGTAGACGAATTTCATGGGTTCCACTGCCAGTGCTGTAGCTACAATATCATCAGCATTGTGTCTTCTTCCACTGACGACCATCAAACCATCCATTTTGCCAATAACAAAGACAAGTCCACCTGGTCCTATAAAGCCTAGTAACCCAGTCCTTATAAAAGGATATTCAGTGATAGGGCCACCCGAACTGGTCATAGGAAATACCTGTAAGAGACAGAAACCCAAGTCTTTAATCCTGCTGTATTTCAAGCATGCCCTCTCAAATGGCTCTTATAGAGTGAAATAAACAGGTCTCTGGTGATGCTCTTTTCTCTTCACTGACTGCAAAGGGACTAAGAGGGAACTCCTAAACACTGGTGTGTAATTTTCAGAAACCTGACGTTTAGCAAGTTGAATACAACTCTCGTTCCATACTCATTTTCCCTAACCTTGGCCTTGGAAATCATTTACAGTGTACAAAAAACAAACAAAAAAACCCCAAACCCATAAGTGATAATGAATAAAACAACACACAAAGGTAAACAAGCAGAAAGTAAAGCTATTTTAATGTACTGTACATTAGTGACCCTTAGAGCTTACTACATATTTATTCAAGGTCAATACTATCCTTACAATAGCTTGCTAATACCTTATGTTGTCTGTTTAAAAATGAAAATACAGTCCCATACAGAGACTCTTTAAAAGAGTTAGCTTGAACAGCAGGTGTACTTCCTAGTATGGAGTTCCACTCAGGACAATTTATCCTGTTTTTCTCATCATAAATACCAAGGCCTTATCCTTTTGGTATATGAGCTACTTTGTGTTGCATTCTGAAATAGCCACATTTGCCTATAGTGTCTTCCTTAAACTGAAATAGTCGAAATGCAAGTTATTTAAGTGGAAGACCATGAAAAGAGTGTCCTTCAAGGCTCATCTGAAAAGAAAGGTCAAATTCTTTTCTCAGATGCACAGGGATAACTATTACTGATCAGATTTAATGCCTCTACATCCTCAGCCATAATTCACCCCAGGAACCAAAAACTCTTTGACTCTCTATTCCCTGTTACATGAATTAGACACCAAGATAATAATAATAAAAAAGTCCCTATGGAAAAAGATCCTTTGGAACATTCTTTACTTTAAGAATGAATTGTCCCTGATGATTCAGTAGAAATTTATGAGCTTACAGTTAAGAATAAGTTTAAGTAAGTGCCCTGCTAAACTGCAGATCTAAGTTATCAGTTATAAATGATTGTTTACAGCAAGTACTTCAAAGTATTTTCTACCAAGAAATCTGTCAAATCTGGGATTACTGTTCACACTGGGGAATGCTAATTGCTCTTGTAGCACAACAAGTGGGGATCAGCAAACTTCACATTACAGAAGCAGAGTAGAATGCCTGGCTTCAATAGCACAATGGAAAGCTGTATCCATCAGCTTCCCCTAGTTACTCATGATATAGTGCTTACAACATTCAGATCTGCACACGGAAAGCTGAAGCCATTTTGCTGGAGAATTTAGCCATGTTTAGACTGAAAAAAAAATGTTTGGTAATATTAGAAGAGTGTTCTTTTAAAAAAATATATAAATGCATTATTCTTAACATTTTCCCCAAATAATAATGAAATAAGAATCAGAAAAAGTAAACAAAGTTTTCACTTTGATAGATATCTGTCGGGATCCTGTATAAAGCCTGTACTGCGCTTAATGTTAAGCTTACGCTTAACAGGCTTCAGTGCTCATTATCTGGCTGTAGTAACCAAGGACTGACCCACAAGCATTGATTAAAACAATATTCTCTAACAGAAAGAGTTAAGAGGAGGTTTTTCATAGAGCAAGTTCTCCTCATCTTACCTCAAAAGTATTTTTGGTCATGCCCGAGAGTCCATAATATGATGTACCCGTTGCAATAGCACATACACAGAGTTCTCCTATTTCATCTGTTTTACAGAGCTGAGGAATTCCATCTGGCTTCACTGAACACATTATAGCTAGAGGAAGAGCAAAGAACCTTAGAAAATATTATAAAACCAAATACAGAATAATATAAATGCTGTGGGAAAGACACTATGGAGGAAGTGGCAAACAAATAAATTATATGCAGATACTAATGTCTAACAAACAGTTCTTCAAACATTACAATGTTTAACATTAAACTAATATTTACACAAATTAATATTTACACAAAGAATGAAAAGAGCTTTATGTAAACTCCATTTTTACACTGAAAACCAAGATCTACTGTGTCTTGTTTTCTAAAGTATCAGTTGATTGGTAGCATCTCTGTAAAGTGTGAATGTGTTCTCAGTTCTACATACTGAAAAAACAGATTTGGCCCAGCTGGTGCAATACGAAATACTCTAGATGGGCTCTGGATCATAATTACACTCTTGGAGAGAGACAGGCAACTGGGAAATTCACCTCTCCCTGAGCAGCACCATATGAAAGATTAAAATATTCCATCAGACTAGCACTGCTTTGCTAAGAATTCGTCAGAGCTCAGCTGCTCTCTCCCTGGTTTTGTGGTGTTATGGAGGCAGCAGAAACTAAAGCAGAGGGATCAGAAAACCCTGGTTTGAGCAGGAGGGAGCTTTATGTGTGAGTCATGGGAATAAGAATCAAGTGTGCTGTTTAACTACCACCCCTTTACTATAAGTCCAGCATGAGCATAGAGTTTGCAATTGAAAGACAATATGGTGAACAGAGGAGACCAGAAACAAATCAATATTAGCACTTTTAAGTGCTAATATAAAGAATCATGAAGGGGATAAAAAGGAGTGTACTCTTCCCATCAGAGTTTGTAATAAGAAGTACATGATACTACATCTGTAACAGTATTTTATATAACTATTAGACAACAACAAATCTTATCTTCCTTTATTTTAAGTTGCTCAACTGAAATTCTTTAAGATGGCTGTTTTACATTTTATTCACTAATATTATCAGACATCCAGTTATGAGAAACTCCAGTACTATCTTTACCAGTCTCTATAAGATTTCACTTAAAATCTAGCTCGTATAAAAAAACCTTATTCTTCACCTTTAGAAGCACGGGCTTCATTCTGAGTTTATCAACATGAGCATTTCAGTTCAACAAATACTGTATCCGTATGTCATGGTTAAGGAACCGATGCTCTGACACAATGGAGGCTTTTCAAGTCCTGCTAATTTACTCACTGAGGTAAATACAGAGAGGAAGCCTCAGGATGTTAAAATTACGAGGTTTTGTTAGGTAATGGTTTTGGCCTAAACTTCTTTGAAGTATACCTATTACAATCCTAAACCCTGCTGTCGAACAGCAAAGAATCCCCATTGATGATTTGTACAGAAAATTAATTAAATTAATCCATTGATAGTGGGGAGAAATCCACTCATTAAAAGTTTTAAAGAAAGTTGTTCCAATCCTCACCTCCTGGCATCACTAGGCCAACATCCTGCACAGTAAGAACAGAAAGTTTTTCTTCAGAATCCACACGAATCACTCCATAAGTGAGACCATGCATGGAGAGAACTCCTCTGCCAGGGGGCTGATTGCTGTCATCTGTTGGCCTGGAAACACAGTTCATGAAATGAGTGGACAGAAGGCACTATCAGGCAAATGTAAACACTTCTCTATTCTTATTGGACCGCTATTGCACTTTATCATATTTATTTTAATGCATAAAATTTAAATAATTACCCCATGGATATTAAAACAAATAACACCTTCCTCATTCATGGTCACACTCTTGGGGACGCAGCATCTTTGCACGCTTTGAGCATTGGCTTGCTCAGAAAGAGTTCCAACATACTATATAATTCCACAGTACTGCACAAGCTGTGTGCCAGCTTGTTGCAGTATAGAAGTGCATGCTGTATCAGGGAACACAATTATACACATATAGTGTTGCTTGAGCAAACTAATGCTGACCTGGGCAAATTAGTAAGCCAGAGTTAAATGTCAGACTCTTCTAACTCCCTATACTGCAAATGCCAAACTGGAGGCTAACGTGGTGCTGATTTGGTTATGGATAATGCATCCATGGAGAGCAGACAGGATCCAGCTGTTTTAAAGGTTGATAAAACAGCCAATATTTACTTCAAGATTTTGATTTTTTCATGAATAATCTATTATAAGATGACTATTTCTTCTCTGACAATGTCCTTTTACATGACATTTCTCCTCTACTGCGCTTGAAATACTAGATGGGCCTTAGCCAGCTATGCTCATGTAAGACTGGCGGTGATAGGTACTATAAATTTCAATTAATAGGTTTTATGAGGCATATTTCTCAAGTGACATTGTCAACAAAGAAGGATGTGGGCATTCTTGAAAATGCATTAGAGCATAACAAATGGAGCTAGTAAACAAGCAGCTGTGATAAATAACTTTCCCATCATATAAAAGGAACTTTCAAGCACATTATTGATCAACTTTCTCTCACCCTTGCTCCCCAAGACAAATTTTATTATTCAGGACCTCTTAAACATGAAAGCAGAATGCCAGTCTCTACCAGGCACACACAGCTTCCCACAAATTTCTGAAGAGGAGAGGCCACCTAGACTTTCATATACATTTTCTAGAGTTATTTAGCACATCTAAAGACTTAAAAAAGTGAGCAGGAGATGACCCGAAAGACCCTGATTGTATACACAGCAATAGCGGTGAGAGGGAGAGAAGCTGAAAGCACCAGGCCTGTTTGTTAGGAGTGTGTTAGGGAACACAGAGAACCAGGAATAAGGAATGAAATAGGGAGCTAGGTGCTCTTAGAAGGCATCTTATCAAGAATAATCCTGGATCATATCTTATTTTCTCCTATCCATGACAACCACTTGAGAACATTCCCAAAATAAGTATCTCTGCCAAGCAGAAGGAGGGAAATCACTTGGAGAGAAGATGGGATACAAACAGCTCCATTTTAAAGTATAATTAATTTTAACACATTCAATGTTTCTAAGTGGGATTTGAAATTCTTTTAAGAATGCCTGCTAGTCAAAGGAAGATAAATCTTCGGATTAAGAAGGGAGCAACAAGACAAAGGTATAACTACACTTACTTCATGTGTTCAGTGAATGCAGGTAACCCACCACACAAATCTCCCCCTCAGTTTCCTTAACTATGAAATGGGGACAATGTGTATTTGTCAAAGCTTATTTGTTCATACTGAACGGTTGTGGAGCATTTTGAGGACAAGTAACACTACCATTTGGAGAGGCAATCAATATTAACGTTATTTTCTGTCATTAGCTTAAATAGAAACAGATCTGTAACTAAATTTTGGAACTCCCTTAAGCACGTGAGTTCAGAGTCAGTGTAGAAAACCAAAGGGAAAACCACAAATAACTTGACCATTTTTTTGCATGAGTTATCCCTTTAAATATTAGATTTTGTGCTTCATTCTAAGGCTAAAAAACCAAATACACTTTTTCTAAATTACAAAGGTATTTCAACAGAGCACTGGTTTTGTTATTCTGTCTTGTAGGAGGATCAGTAAAAATATACCGCAGATTTTGAAAGAGTTTGAGCATTACCAGGGAGTTTTCCGGATCTGTGATCTCTAGGGAGTCATTTTAATGCATATTTCAGCCGTAACTCTTTGGAACGTATATGATAATGACTTTACTGTCAGTGGAGATGGTTTGAGTAAAATAAGAAATACTAAAGCTTCCAAGTTCCACTGGTATTATCCTACTTTACAGAAAAGTACGTATTCAATAATGTTCATGCTAGTAAAAACAGCTTTGCAATTACCTAGTGAGGCACTGAAGATTTTTTTTTCTGAACCATCAACTATTTTATGTGCTAATATCTTTTTTATGTAAGCTCTCAATGCTTGTTAATGTAAAAATGGTTTGAGGCTGGTAGAGTTGACCTAAGTGTTCCCTAAGCCAGTGCAGTTTACGAAGGAAGACTAACTGGATAGGATGGATAATTTTCAGACTTCTAATATTAATAATGAAATGCCTGTAAGACAACCACATTCTTGGCTTTTGTCTTTCTTCTTGTGATGTCTTGTTGGAAAGTTAATTGAAAATCAAGCTAATTTTCACTTGACATTATAGCTTAAACTTTGTGGCAGGAAGTGTTTTATTAATACTATTGGAGCACTTTATAGCTTTATACTGCAAGTTTTAACATGTGAAAAAATTGTCATGGCTGTAGGAATACAAATGTAAAAACAAAGTACCAACTATTCAAGGGAAAATTCTGGCACCATTTTGCCAAAACAGACAACAGTTATGTAATTTACTGTTTGTCGTGACACTCAGGACAAGTGACTGCTTCATATTGACATCATGTACATAAGCCTTAAGTGGTTTTACTAGAGTTTATCAAATTCCTTTTTAGGCACAAATTCCACAGACTTAGTCCAGATGACTACCGAGAACCTATAACAATTAGCCAAAAAAAACCCCCCACAAATGTCATAATTCTATTTAAGCACACTATTTTAAAGCATGAATTTCCTCTACAGCAATTCTGTTTATATTCTCACATTTTAATTAATTTTATGATTATGGTGGCATTTTTCCTTGTCCTTTTACAGAATGAGCTTTTGCACTTTAATCTGCTTCATTTAAAATTCGACAATATTACAGAAGTGGGTGTTTTGTTATGAAGTACTATATCGTTATTCTCCAAATTCAACTTGTATGTCTTTGGACACAAACATAATGAAAACGAAAAGTGCCATTCAGAAGTTAAGTATGCAGATTCAATCTTGAATATCTTTTTTCATTTCTTTTCAAATTACCATAGATAATCCACAGTGTGTTTAACTGAACTCTTGTAAAACAGTACCTTCGAATAGCCACAGTGAGAGCTTCTGGTGAGCTAGCACAGGGACAAATGACCTCCTGTCTGAGACCTTTACTTTGGAAGACATTGAGAAATGCATCACAGGAAGAAATAGACCCTGCAGTAAGGAAAAAAAAAATCAGAGGAGAAAATAAAACTGAATTCTGAAGTGATGCTATTCAAACTGCAGACATACTTAAAGCACTTATAGGCTTTTCAGGACAAAAAGTTTAGAAAGGACCTACACAACACTGAGAAATAAATCATATTTGTTATAACTATATATATATATATATGTGTGTATACACATATATATATATACAGTTGTGTAAACACTAGAGAACAAAGATTCATTTTTGAGCATAAAGTCCTTTCACTATGTTTACGTAGAAAAGCCATTGCTGATAGATTTACAATACCAATCTCATTTTTTTGATTTGAGGCATATTAAAGATTTAAATTAGCAAGCTACTATAAAAAAGCAGGACATCTATACCTCACTGTATTAAATAATACAGAGAAAGAGTTCATACTACTAATTGCCAGGAAGTGATCCAGATGCAGTTCCCTAGAGTAGTATAACTATTCCCCCCAAATTTTCAGTTACTTCTACATCTGAGTGCTATCATTCAGAAGCAAATATTCGGATCATTTCTATAGCTCAAAGTTATTTACTTCAGTCTCTACATATGGCTGTCATGTCAAACAAAACTGGATTTACTGCAACTTACGTTATGTGGAATATCAAGTTTGCTTCAGGATTAGCTAAAGAAAAATACATTTTAAAAAATCCAAAATTAATTACTGTTCCCATAAATTGTGTCGTTTGCAGTAGACAAACCTTATACTTTGATAAAAGTTTTGGCCAATAAGACTGTGGATTGAAACTTTAAAAGCAAGACACGTCCTGTTCTCTGCTAGGCTGCAGAGGCCTCACTTACATGGGTTTGCTCCATCAGCCACTATGAGCATGCGCAGGGAGGAAAGGTTGATGTCTCGCTGGTCTCGATGCGCCACCAACGCCCAGTGCATGTCTCTGGATTTTACACAAGCAACTTTTGCTACAATAAGAATGAAAAGATTACAATTATACCATATCGAAGCTTTTTTAGCTATAGCTTATTAAAGTGCATCAGGTACTTGTCTTGTTGATTTTAACTTCAAAATGTTCCTTTGTTTATTCTTGCCCCTTACCTTTGTATTGACAGACTTTCTGTATCCATGACAGTGGATTCACTTTCATTAAGGAATAGGGAATACTTATAACATGCATCATGTTCATGACACTCTGAAATGAAATCAAATAAATGACTTTTACTCAGTAATCACAGAAATTAGTTATCTGTGTTATGGGCATGGGCATCTATCTTAGTTGCTCTATGCTTGCTTTATTGTCAATGGAGGCATTTCTCTTCCTGTCAAGCTACCTGCATTAAGACGAAATGAACCCATGAGTTTATAACGCTGTAATCAAGAAATAACAAAATAGGCTGATCAGATCATAACTTTGAAGTAAAAAAAATTAAAGGATTTTCCTCCTACGATACTTTCACCTATTTACATAGCAAAAATATAAAAATTATACAAAAGATAGCACAGCTTTTGAGTGAACAATGCCCATGTTTGCTGCATAGGTTAATATTAACTCCACATCTGAGACACTCCAGGACATAGGGATATTTTTGACCCACAAACATAAATAACAGCAGCATGTGTCTGAAGAAAACCGCATTTGCAAAGATTGAAAACTATTAAAAGTAATGGGAAAAAATAAAAGACAGTAGACAAAGTGCAGTCACAGATCAAGCAGATCAAGCAGGGAGCAATTTATTTTAACAGAAAATAAATGAAGGTTTTTTTTTCCTGTGTCCTGTTCAAGTGTTGTTAATTCAGTATATTTCCTAATAAGGTTATGAAAAGTTGCAGGAACTTAGGAAAAGAAAATAAGTGAAGCCAGTGGTAGTAACAAAATAAATCTCCCAGTTTGAAGCAGTCAATTGCTTTAGCAATTTCTCATTTATTACAACTGAACAAGCTGCCTGTAAATGAACTGCTGCCTTGCCTCAGTTACCACTTAAAAGTCATATTCTGAGGGTAACCAATCTATGCTTATAGCAGCAGGTTAAATGCTATTTGTTTTGGAAAACAGGCTTAAGAAACCAAGTTCCTGACACAGGTAAATATTCTGCTGGATTAGATATCTAAACCTTTGCAGGATGGAGACTACAAAAGATACTTCCCCTTCCAATCTGGCACAAGTGCTGGTACAGGAAAAGTAGTCATATGCAAGAGAGGAAATTCAGACCAACACTAACAGTAAAGGAAGCCACAGGAAAGCTCTGTCAGATATTTAGTTCCAAGAGAAGTGATAGAGCTGGATCTGTAATATATTTGTGGAAATGACGCCTAATAGGCTGTTCCTGCCCCAGAAGTTTTACTACTGTCCTTTGATATTAGAGGCAGCATAATATTGCATGAGAAATGTGTAGAGGCTCCTTGGGAACCATGTAGGGTCTGTCTGTCCAACTTGGGAGTCCCAAACAAAAGTGGGGACCCTTCAAGACTTGACTTCTATTCTTAAAGTGATGGTGAACAGCATACTGTAAGACATGAGCTGCTGTGGCACCTTTGGAAACCACTTTCATAAATACATGAACTGTCTCCCTTATCAATTGCAGAAGACAATCAAGCAGCACACAGGCAATTTTTTACAGGTGGAAAACCTTATCCACAGCTGTGCCACTGGATCATGTTCTGACAGAAGCAAGTGCTAATGCTTTTGATTTGTTTATTATATAAAGTCTGATCTCAAAAATACACATCAGTAAGATCAGAATGACATAGGAAAAATAAGGCCAAAGTGCTTGACATAAAACATGAAAACACTCTGGTATCTTTATTGTGATCACTGTGGGTAAGTGCAATAGCAAAGAGCCATGGCTTGTAATTCAGGTATTTTTTTACTTTCAAAGCAGAAAATTTTGTATGAGAAACCTTAGGACATCCTCTTGTAATGGCAATAAGCATACTAGCTTAGTCTGTTTTGAAATATTCACACAAAATAATAAAAAAAGCATACTTACTGTAAGAATCCCATGCCATAAACCAACATCCTTCTTGAAATCTAATACATTCACAATTGTTTCAGCTGTGCAATAAAAACAAAACACAGTTTAGTTTTTAGAGCATGGCACTGACTCAAGACAAACCCACTCAAAGGAAGGAAATAGAGTAAGCTCCAGTAGAACATGACTGATGACCTCAAAACTCAACTTTCAGAGTAAGTCTCCACTGCAGGATTTGTCTTGGCTAGGACATTATTTGTTTTCTCTTTGGTACTTCTCCTAAAGGTATTTTAAATATGTGTGCATGCTCTAAAGCAATGAAAAAAAAATTTTTTTAATCTAGAAGCCTTTAACACAGAACTCTGTGAAACATAAGAAAGGTGAGGAACAAATCACACTCCACACTGATTTCAGTGATGAGACAGGAAAGTGTTCTGCATACCTTCTGTGTATCCACATGCCTGTGTCAGAGCCTGGCAGTGCGTCAGCAGCGCAATTCTTGTCACAGTCACCCCAAGCACACTGCCATCTTTACATGTTTTGTACTAAAAGCAAAAAAAAAATAAGTAGGGAAGAGTCAAGGTCCATTTAAAGTGTTTTCTGTGTAGATGAATGATGGGCACATTTAATGACTCTATTTTAAGAAGGCAATTTGGGAGGTTTTTTGCTTTTATTTTTTTTTAAACACACTACTTGCAGATTGTGTCTCTTTTTGACTGAAGCTTGCCGAGCTTGATATTAGGAATCTCTCAGCTATTTGATTACAAGCATGGTGAAAAATAATTATAAGAATTCTATTCATGCTAATGCCTGATTAATTGGTTGGATTTAGCAGAGACTAAACTAGTTCAGTCTGCAAAATATGCACATTTTAATGTGTAAAATTTTATAGGCAAATTAATTAACTTAAACTTCTCCCTTTTGTGTCATATATGGCATGATATAAGAACTGCTAGCAGGATCGTTGTTGGTGCTGCTGTAATAATCTGCATAGGAATTGTTTTCAAGTAATATGAAAAACACAAGAGCTGCTTTGACTGCAGGAATATGGAAAAGTCATGAGAAAGCAACAGAAAAAAAATAGGAGAATCATCATTGATGACTGTGGTAATTTTTGCAACTCTGCAAGAGTTTGAAAACTGTTAGTGGCAATTAATGTAAATTAAACATTTATCTTTCATTATGATGAAGATAATTAGCAAGACTGACAAGCAGGCATTTCTGCTTCTTTAACTCAGCGTTCTGGCCATGAAAAGATAGGAAATGTCTTTGCTGCATTCATCTGAACTTATTACCTTTGAACAATCATTTAAATTCAATACAAGGATCACTGATTTTAAGACGTTTGAGTCGAAGCAGAGTGGGAGGAAAGGAAGGAAAAATAATAAAAAGAAAAATACAATTAACAGGATTGCTTGCTTTTCCTTCCTGGTGCTAATCTTTCAGGAGGGAGTGTGACCCTCAAAGCAACTATTGACCAGTAAGCTTTGCAATAAGAAGTTCCTTTTTTTTCAAAGGGCCTTTCCTGTGAGAGCTAAAGTTTCTTTTTGAAACTTGCTGTCTTTCTCATGGTTAGTTTGCAAGCCCGCAATGTGAACAATACCTAAATTGGTCGAATTTAAAATAATATTGTTGCAACCTGTTAGATGACATAAAAACACTGCTGTTAGAACCCCCAAAATGCAATTTAACATTTCATTAACTTTTCTGAAATCAATACACAGTATCATTTATTAGAAAATATTGCTTGTTAATAGGCTAAAACAGGATGTTCTTTGCTTCTCCAACCAGGGAATGAGTAATTATGTTTATCTAATCCAGAAGTGCCAGATGTAATGATTCAAGGAGAAGATGCCTCTTCATTAACTCACCTCAATGTAAGCTGTGTCATTGTTTGCATCCTTGATATGTGGGAACCAGTCGCGAGGCGGCTTGGAGAGATGCTTCGACTCCGTGACAAACCACAGCAGCTTTGGCCAGCCTGAGAAACGGTCGCAAAGGAAAGTCAGCTTTTGTTGAGCTTCTGCAGGATATGACAAGATAAAATTCTTCTCTGCCTAAGCTTTCTTTTTTGGCCCAAATGCCTGTGTGTCACCATTACTTAACGTTGCTTCTTTTAATCGTCAGTATCGTGTGAGAAAAGGAGACTTTACAGGACTGCTTTCTTAACGTTGCTACCAAAGACCGAAACCTTCTCAGGCAATTTCTGAAGAAATGGCTGGGCAGTTTAAGCTCTTATTGACCTAAATAGTTTATTACTACTCTCTTATTACTGCTCTGCCACCAGAGGTTACCAACCCCAGCACTAAGCTCTAGGCCTGAATCACACAAATGCTCCTCGGTGACTCCCAGAGTCTTAATCCTGCTGCCATCTCAGGTAATTCAGGTGCCAGCTGAGCACGCAGGGAGGCACACGAGGAGCCCTGCAAGCTGGAAAAGGGGAGACAGGAATTCCTGATAGTGAAGCAGTGAAATTAAGATGGGAGCAGCTCCCCAGCAGTCGGGGCTGCTCCTGTGGCAAGTGGTTCCCCAGGGTCCTTGCCCCAGCGAAGCTCAACCTCGCTGAAAGGAGACAAATGGGATGAATATGGTTGTTGTGAGCAACACGTGCAACCCCTAGGCCATGAGGACCAAAGGGTAGCTTACCTTTAAACTGGGGTATCTCCCCTGTGGGGCTTTTAGGCAGTCCTTTATGGCACGCGTCACTCGTCAAGGCCACAGTAACACCACAGCTCCCAAGCAAAAAACCTATTTGTTGGCTTCCGGCGTCCTAATAGGTTACAAAGTAAAAGCAATGCATAAAATTGATTACAAGGGACTCCAGGCTGCACACATTTTTATCCGTTAGCACAATGTCTTTGGAGGAAAATAGTCTCTTTCCTTCAAGCAACTTAACTTATCAGCAAAACTGATTTGTACATTGATAAAGCAATTCCATAATCTACATATTTTCTGGTCTGCAATAGTATAAATCATAAAGTGAACTCAAGAAATCAGATGACTTCCACTCTCTCATGCCCTTAGGAATGACAACTAGGAAATAAATTGAATTATAGATGCTTCAGGCTGCAGAAAAGCAACTTCTTTGAAATGGCCTCCTGGTTATGATGGGCACACAGTGCTTACAGTATCACTCTTCGTTGTCGACATATTCCAAGAGCAAAATAGTCAAGTGCCCATTAAAGAAAGTGCATTACGGTTTACTTTCATCAAGGGATATAGGCAGTGAGGCTAAAATGTCATTTAATGATTTTCAAGCCTAGGCCACAGTTGTCTGTTCCCACAGCATTATGTCTGCTTTACATCCAGTGTCTCTCCATGATTCTTTCATGAACTTTACATCTACCCATTAGGCTCTTCAGAGAAAAGCCCTAGATGTAAATCTGCACAGAAGTATTAACTCTTTCCTCATCAAATGTTTCTACAGAAAATAGCTGTCAGAGTCTCAAAAATCCCATCTAAATTAAAATATCTTTCAGATCAACTGTAGTTGCACAGGCAGCCATGGAAGTGACCAAAAATACAGTACAGTTGTCGATTTATTTACCACAGAATAGTATAATGGAAAGAAGGCCTCAAAGCAAATCTGATATTTTTTAATGAATTTTTTTAGACAAGAAAATTGCTCCTCATCATAGCCTTTGAGACCAGATGCTCAGCTACATGTAAGGAAGATCACCAACTTCTTAAATCATCCAATTAACTAATACTTAATTTACCCTCTCCTCTATTTAATCTCAAAAATGCTTAGTGATGTATGTTCCCCTAGGCATCTACCTATCTATTATATCTTTCATTAAAAAAATGGTATTCAAATGCAGGAACTGCATCCTGCTGTCAATTTTAAATTAAAATTAAAAATTTGCTAAAAGTATATACTCTATAAAAGGCTACTAACAAAGTTGTTTTGCAACTGTGCCAATAAAATGCAGATTTTCAGGCAACAAAGTCCCAAGTAATTTTGGGCTTTACAAGCAGAAACTCTCCTAACAAATTCCATTTAGAAACCCAGCATAAGCCAGTGGAGAGTGCAGAGCTCTCATCAGTACATCCCAGCCTGGGGGAGAGCATCAGTGAGGAAGTGCTCTGAGAAACTCTGCTCATAACAAAACAAAACAACAGGGTAGGAAAGCTGATAATAACAGTTTGGGCTTTCTAGATTACACAAGGAAGAATGATTATGTTTCTGCTTAATGCCATATCAACTGGTTTAGAGCGTGTAGGCTTAAAAATTATTCATTTACTTATAGTGTTCCACACACAAGCAGAATCATGTATAGTTTACTTACTTAATACAATCTATCCACACATCAGCTAATCTAGTAACATGCTCCTTTTTACCTCATGACAACCTCATTTCAAACAGCATTAAAAACTTCAGACCATTCTTTATACAGTTTTTTTCATTTGTAAGGATAAGATGGCTAAACAATTGCGTGCTGAAACACTACCAGAAAAGATTAGAAAAACGCTACCAAGCAGAGACAAATTGCAATGTCTTTCATAGACTTTCAAATCCTATTTCATGCCTAAATCCTGCTTTGCAAGAGAAAAGCAAACCAAGATGCCTAAGTGTGATAGCACACAGCTCATAATAGCCACTGGAGTTTCATTTGAGGATCTCACCCTCAACTGAAAGAGGTTCTCAAGGAAGGAGAATGTTTAACTCAATTTTGGAAGTTTTCTGGTGATCTAAATGCATTTGTCCAGATATGGAAAAGCGGAAAACAAGAAAAAAAATTGCTGTTGAAAAAAAAAAATCAACTCCTCCCCAAATATAAAATCACATTCTCTCACAGTTTCCACCACCACTTCACCTTGTTGCATCTCGTGGGGCTGGAAGAAGCGTCGGGGTGGAGCAGAGCCCAAGCGCACCCAGACCCTGCAGAGCTGGGGGAGCCCTGCCCGTGACACACACTGACCACAGTTTGAAACGCCACATAACACAGGTCCAAGGAAAGTGATCCAAAGAATTGTGGCATCAGGTTTGAGCCTCAACGCTGCCTTTGGAAGTGGCATTTTTCATCTCTTGAAGGCAGAACACTTGCTGGGGTAGGATAAATAAGGCCTGCACACACCTAGAGAGATGAACTGAGCTGGAAATCCTCCATGCTGCAGGTAGCCATTCAAGGCTCTCTAAAGACTTTTATTAAAGGCTCTCTAAAGGTTTCCACTAGCACCTGGAGGCAAGTTGTCCTCTTCCTGTTGCAGAGAGTGATAATTCATTGTCAGGATTAAAAAAAAAAAAAATCCCATGCGTGGCTGCATTTTGACACTCAGTTAATGTCATTTTTGTGACGTTTTGTGTGAGTGGCTAAGGGAAGGACAACAAGCAGGATACTCCCTCCACACGTGAGAGCGTCCTTATCCAACAAGGAAGGAAGAGGCGGCCTGTGCAAAGGTTGGGCTGATAAGAGTTACTCCTGTGCACTCCTGGAGCTCAGGCTGATTTAAAAACGAGAGTGATGTGAGAAGGCACTGCGAAGTGCGCTAACCCGGGCTGCTGCGACAACCCTGGTGGGAGCCCCATTCGTTCTGAATAAATTTTTTCTGGTAGAGACAAATAGGCCAAGCGCCAGATAGAAAGCTCAGCACTTTGGAACCAAACATGGAAAGGAATCAAGGAAACCTTCATTTTTTAAACCTCAAGTATCAAAGACCTTAATAAAAATTAAACATGAAGCAGATGCAATTTTCACAACCAGGTTTAAGAGGAGGGAGCCAGATGTCTCACCAGCCATATCTTTGCTCTCTGGCGATCATCTGCATGTGAAATCCTATGAGCAGCCCTAATGACCACAAGTCTTAATGCGAGCAAGGCAACAGTTATTTTTGGCAGGAGACACAGGATAAAATGCGGTATGTCCCCGAGGAATCTACCATTTCTTAGGTTTGAAAATGTAAAAATAAAACGTATGTACATTTGTTACATGTTTCTGGAATATTTGTATTCGTCAATGTATCAGGCACAGCACAATAGTAACTAAAACCAAGAGGAAACAAGGCTCATTTCATCTCACTTGCTGAAAATGTTTGAGTAGCAGGAAAGGTGTCAAGGTGTATTTCCTAGGGAATTACAGTGCTGCCTTCAAATGGAAGAGAGCACCGAGACAATTTCACCATCTGGGAAAAAAAATATTCCTCTCTGGCTACTGCTAAAGCTTTAATAACTTCTCAAAATTTAATAAAAAAGCTTTCCTGAAAAAGTTTTTACCCTTGAGAATTATGAAGCATCTATTTTTATTTTATTTTTTTTTAAAGTGTCCTAGAATGTATATCTCAAAGTTGCCTCTGATAACACTCATGCACATTCTTCCAAAGGTGCTGTTAGTGCTAACACCTGGAAGAAAGTAGAAGTGCTTCCAGAAGGACACACAGCATTAAATGTTCCAATCCAGGAAAAAGTGGTTTTGATGGAGAACACAGATTTTTATATGCTTGCCTATCATAGCATGCTACAAATCTTTATCATAATAATGTATTCCCAATCTCTCTGTTTCACATCCACAACACATGATGGCGCATGACTGTGAACATGTTGTGAGGACAAAAATGTTATTTTTAAGATCACAATCTCCTGACCATATCAGAAGAGAATAACTATATTCATAGTGCTCATGAAAGGGGAAATCGTAATATCCTGAGCACTATGATGAAAAAGAAATAAAAAACATTTTAAAAAAATCTTCTTGTAAGACAAGTGGGAACTCACTCTGTGAACTAGAACTTCAAATGTCAAAAATCCCCTATCATCCACGTGCCAGGCTTTGACAGCACATTCTACCATCTACAGTTCACAATTTGCATCGTACTGTTACCCAATTAACAGCAACTGACAGTTCTGAAGGAAGAGCTGCTCTACAGAACGTGATGAGAAGTGACTACTCATTTACCAATGTTTGGAAAACATAAATAAGGTATTTGGAGAGAGGGACACTCATGTAAAAAAAAAATATATAATCCAAGGCATGAGGATTAGTCACAAAATGTTTGGGGAGTGCTCACAGTAGAGGGATTTCCATAGCATTAATGCAGAGAAGGAAAATGAGATAAAATGTGCTGTTTATTCTATTGTTGCAGTAATTGTGGAACCTGATTGCTGCTTCTCCACTGAAGAGGTAGTTTTGATGTACTTCAAAGAAATTGCGTTTTCAGTTTCATAATTGAGATATGGACTTCTTGAGTCTAAGGAGTCAAACACATCCATGACACAGAATTCCAGATTTTTACTCATCACCAGTAATATTCTGAGCATAAAGCAAAACTGAAGAATGTTGAATGATTTCTGCGAGTTCAGTCAACCTACCCCATACAGCTGCTTGCCAGACAGCTACCCCATGCTCTGGGGAAGGACAACTAATTCCAGGTATTCAGTTAATACAAAGATGCAATATAGAAAGAAACAGCAAGAAGAGATGGACTGTCATCCAATAATGAACCTGAAATAACTCTACCAAAGTCTAAAATATTACAGTGTTGATATGGAGAATACAGAACATGTGCAAAATCATGGGCTGACAAAACAAAACAAAACAACACAACACCTTTTACTTCAGTATGTATATAGATGTAATATGCAAACCAAAAGAGAATCTGGCTTCAAACTCCACTGTTCAATTTTAAACTACCTGTCAGAAACAATTAACACAGAGCTGTGAAAAATTCTTCTTTATGGAATTGTAAAACAGAATTAAAGTTATCTAATTAATACATTTTTTTAGCATTAAAACTGTGTTCCCTGAATTAGTTTATCCATTTCATTTTGTTATTCATTGATCTATACTGGCCTATAATCTGTCAAAGTTGGTCTATTTGTTGGTTCAGATCTCTGTCTTCTGAGAGCAGACCAAAAAATGTATATTGCCAGAATTTACTGAAGCATGTAGGAGAGAGAACAGATAATGGGAAAGCAAAAAGAACAGCCTGGGCCTTTGTGTGATGACACGAGTGACATCCTCCCATGGCTGCCAGAAGCAATCCGCTCCCATTTGACCAAGCAGAGGTTTTCCTTCTGGGACTGCTCACAGAACATGATTTTCATCTTATTGTTTCCACTCCAGTTCCTGCTCCATATAAACAACTGCAGAAATATTTCCAATAGTAAATGTGCCGAGATTGCACAGGTTTATTTTCAGATCATAGATTGTGTTGCTTTTTAATTATACCACTGACACATTCATTATTGTTTTATCAATTTGATATTTAAATATTATTAAATTATTTTGGCAATATTTAAACAGTCTAAATCTAGAGTTATGTCTTCATATAAATATATACATAACTGTAGGTATTTATGCATAAAATATATACTATATATTATCATATATATTTAAATACATAATAAGTATATACACATATACATATTATATCAAATTAATAATTCAGCTGAGCCTTTTCATTTTTAAAAGTTTTTTTCTCAGACAGATGGACTTCATGGTTTATAAGATAGGTGTGGTATCCGGTACTTTAAAACAAACGCAATTTATACTTATCCCTTTGCTTTAATATGCCATTAAAGTCTTGGAAAATATGTAACAGGAAAAGACAGATATTTACGCCTAGAAGTTATCTTGCTTCTCTTTTGTACAATGAAAGTAGACATATCCATGCGATTCTTCTGTATGTTCTTACAAATTCAACTTGCCTTTGTTGATGCACTTAAAATCTCCATTTTATGTAGGAATAATGCACTATGTTAGCAATTACATCAAACTGTCTTAAGATACTGCATTCACATGTGAAAGCACGATGACAGCTCAGTGCAAATGCACTATGTTTCTACTAAAATCATTATCCTCATTCTACAGTCACGTCTAACACTGAGTATCTACATTTTTTCTCCAAAACTTTTGATTTCACCCATGGCAAGAGGCTGAATCCAGCAAGCGTTAAGAGATGCGAAAGGTTCAAGCTTGTTCGGTTGAGAAAGAGGCTTCACGTATTTTTAGCTGCTAAGTTCCTATTTGAGTATGTGCAAACTGCAAAGGCTTTATGAGGGCACAGAAACTTGGCTGAGCTTTCATGGCTCTTCATTTGAGTGGCAGGGCCCCTGCCTATGAGGTAGAGATTTGAGCTTCTGCACCAGTGCACTGTGGCACCCATGCATTTCAAAGGAGAGTCCTTGAAAATCTTTAATGTGAGCAAAGCAATACATTCCCCGGGCATTTTCTGGGAAATAAGTGAAGATTTCAGCCAACATTTTCCAGACGAGTTTTCTTTAAAGAAGAAAGCTGATTTTGATTAAAATATTCATCTTGTCTGGACAGTTCCAGCCCAAACAATTAAAAGTAAGGCAAAATTAGTGATAGCTAATAAAAGAAAAAGAAAGGATTGGGGAGGATTTGGAAAATCTCAGAAGTGGAATTGCTGCCAGTCGTGTTGCAGTTAAAGGGATATGGAAAAAAAAAAGGACTTGAATGGAAAAAATACATTTTGCTGTATTTCTAGCCTTAATGATACACAATCAGAGAAAACACAGCCTCACACAGCCTGGTGTGAGGAACAGGTGGGGAATCTGGCAGCGGCTGCCAGTGATTCGTTGTCAGCGACCAACGTTGGCTTTGAGAGACGAGACAACCAAGATAACCCATCTAGGGGTGGCAGAGCTGGTATCTTCTCCTTGCCTTCTCCAGACAGACCTGCACTTGCTGAAACTGGAAGCACAGCTTGAGATTTTCCATCATCACAAAAGAAGCAACTATATATAACTCACCACATGGCACTATCTTCCTATCATCAGTTCTAGAACTACTTAGCCACAGAAATGTACTCAAGAGTTATGCTCAGTTCTGATCCATCCTGACATAAGTTTTTAAGCGCAACACGGAGAAGAAATTTAGTTCCCTACCTTTCTTGTAAGTGGCACTTCAATAGGAACAGGGACAACTTCCGCGAGCAGGCAGCCATAAAATGCTACCATAAAAGCAGCAGGATCATTGTTAGGAAAAACGAGTGTTACCTGTAACAGAAAGAGATATGTTGAGTATTTTCTGCAGTGCATGTTTAATTGCAGGTTTCAGCTAAGCATAATTGGAGTTTCTGCCTTTTTTTGTTGCAGAAACATTATAATAGAAACAATTCTATGATAAGTACTCAAATACCTAATGACAGATGGATAAGAATTCAGGAAGAATTATTCTGGCAGATGTTCTTTTCGTGAACATTTTCACTAAGGAAATTTTCACTATAGTTAAATATTTTCATGCTGCATTGTTTTCTACATTGACAATATCTTTTCGCTGAGTCTCCATTTACCAATTACATTACAGGTGTGAAATATCAAAATGAATGATATTTTTTACATTCTTATTTAATAGTTTCCTTAAAATTATTGAAAACAAAGTAGATCTGTGCCCAAATCCATTTTGTCAATCATTCACACATCACTTCTTGTCTTCCTATGCTTGGTCTCATAGGAGAATTCTACTTTAGATTAGACTGCTATCAAAGTGTAGACATTTCTGTGTATTTAGTGTTCATGAACAATTGATATCTGGAACAGCAAAGGTCACATCCAGAGCTGGCAAATATATTAGGTTGGATTTGTTAAACTTCACTGCTTTAGGGCTGGAACTGGCAGCTTTGACAGACAGAACTTCACGTGAAGACAAAACATCACAGCAAATCCCCCATGTTCACTAGGTGCCCTACCTCCTCCCCAGATGTGCTGAGATGTCCACCTTATGCCTATGGACACTGCAAGAAANTCACTAGGTGCCCTACCTCCTCCCCAGACACTGCAAGAAGTGTCTTCAGCTCCTCCAGGGGCAAAGGAGGAGGAAGAGGGCACTATCAAACTGAGAATCCGNCAGCTCCTCCAGGGGCAAAGGAGGAGGAGTGCACTATCAAACTGAGAATCCAGCCACCAGAGTCCACTACTCTTCCTTCAAGAGCAGGAAATACTAATAGAGTCAATTTTTAATAATGACTTCAGTGGCTAGATCCTTGTCTAAATTTTATTTGGGTTCAGTTAGAAGCATTTTCTCAACTCATGCCTTCATACAGCAGGTTACTCTGTTTCACATGGCTGACTGAAGTGGCATGCAAGAAGTGGCAGGGACTACGAATAGCTTCTCACCTTAATTCCTGTGGGCCTCCATGTAGGATCACAGTGTATTATTATGGCATCTTAAAAACTGCTAAACCTACAAGTCTTGAGTTTTGACTGATTTGACATCTGTAACAGTTGTGTGCTTCTATCTCTATAAAAATACCCCAAATACCCAAAGGTTCAGTTACCACAGATTAAGAGTGTTTTCAGTGTTTTCACAGTTTCAAACACCATCATCTCCTGCAAGTTAAAGTAGCTTGATTTCTTCAAACTAGAAAATTCCCCAACCAGTTGCATCAAGGGGATCAGAGTATCTTTAAGCTGAAGACTGTAAGTTTGGAGAAGTCTAGAGAAAATACTTTGAAAAAACACATTCCTACTTTATTTGTAAGCTGGCACATGAACCCATAGAACTGCTTGAGCTGTCTGTATACATTCTTTATGCACATATCATCAATAGGCTCAAGGGTGTTGGAAAGAAAGGGCAGTGAGGGCATGGCAGGATTTACTGAACCCAGCAAACATCTGTAAGATATGCTGAAAGATTCCCAAAGATACCTCAAGGACGGCTGGTGCTTGTTGGTTTGGCTGGGAGTCTTTTCAAAGCAGCTGAGAGAGATGAGTAACTCTCACTTAAGTCAAGTGGGAATAAGGCATTAACTTCCTCCCTGAAAATCATTAATCACTTACAGTACTGTAAGTAAATACAGTACTGTGAGTAACTTGTATAAAAGGAAAAAAAGGGTAAAGCAAAAGGAAAACAAACTATATGGTGTATATTACCAGATAAGAATCTACTTATTTAGAAGATATTTTAGAGGACAAGCTTAGTTTCTAGGCAGCTGTCTGGGGTGACCCAAGGTTAAATTTCTGAAGTCACTATAAAAGGCAAATGCCTTTCTTGGTGTTCTACAGTTATGTTGGAATTAGGGAATCAAATGCAGGTCCATTCACTATCTTTCTAGCTCAGACAAAGATAAGATGGAGTGATGCAAAAATAGTCATGACTGAATAGACAGAAAATGCTTTGAAAGAAGAAAACGTCTTTTTGAATTTTAGATAACATTATCACAAGGCAACAATTTCACTCTCATTTAGAAAAGACCACAAATATCCACATGCATTTTATTTATTATTTTAAGACTACCTTTAACTGTTGTCACGCAAACTACATTATTTAGAATAGAAAGCCTTCTTCAAAGAGGTCAGAAAGCTTTTAGAGTGAGCAAAATAACTGCCTGGAACATCAGATGTACAGTAACACCTCATTTTCTGCATGAAGTTGCTTTAAATGATCATGTTTCTGTTACACAGAAATGCTAAGCAAGATGTTTTTACAATGCAAAGCATAAGCTTTCAGCACTCCACCATAAACATTTTTTCACAGTAATCTAGAAGGATTTATTTCAGAAGAATGGCAGTTTGTTCTATGTGTGTTTTGCACTCTGAACTGCCCAAAAATTGTCTCTTAATGTTAGGAGATGTCAGTGGTTGCTAAAGTAAATTAACACAAAGACAGGCAGTTGATACACAATAGATAAAGAGATAGCCACACACGTATTGCCCATTTCTGAACTTTCTTCCTTTTACAGCTTTCTGGGTAGATTTTTTGATGTATACACTTGCACAGTTTGTTTCCTCTACTGTTGCTTAGCTACGTTGTTGTAAATCAAGTAAAAGAGATTCTTTAGATCTCACTCCTGGCTAAATGCCACTGTAGGAAGCAATTTAGATTAAGTATCTAGAGCATCTGTAGTTAAATTCTTCATAATTTATTTCTAAAAGTGATATAGGAAAGATTGTATGACTTGATTTCTTTTTTTTTTAATTTCTTTCTTTACTGGGAAGCATTAATTGCATGCTCTCATTTTTGAAATCCTAAGAAATCTGTAACCTAAACAGACACATTTCTTATAGTACAAGAGGATCGAGTGAATCCGTGGTCCAGGAACTGCTACCAAGCACCACAAGACAAAGCCTTAGTCTCACGCTCAAACCTCTAATCACTAGGGCACGACTAAAATTTGCATTTCTGAACAGATTGATGCATATCTGAGTATTCAGTTCTGGAATCTCCCAGAATGTGTAATGTGCTCCATGGTCCAAGGCCAGCCTGGAATGAGGACTGTGGCAATTTGTGGGATGGTGTAATCTGGCATGGGCCAGTAACACAGGGGAGCAAGTTCAGCCAAAGTGATGCTGGAAGGGGTAGGAATGAAAACTAGTAACTCCCCTCTGGAGTGCACAGGCCTAGGCTGTTCTTGTCTTCATTTAACAGCTGGAAGTGTTCGTTCTGCAAACTTTTCTCTCCCTATTCACCTAGAGTCAGCCACTAGCGGTTGATGAATCACAGTCAAGAACATTAACAATCAGCATTATTTATTTATTCAATTGGTTACCAAAATGTGCTTAGTTTGTTTTTGTCCTCCACAATGCTTCTCTTATATCTACTATTTCAACAACCACAAAGTTGTTAGTAAGCATGTTTTACCCATGTGACACCTCCAGGCTCTACTAGCAAATTTATGCTAAACCGACGGCTGTTCTATGGCCAAAAATCACCTTCCATGGGAAAGTTTATCATTGATGTTGTCAAAAGTCCCAGATTCAGCGAGATTCAGCGAGTTTCAAATAATTATTTATTGTGCAATTCAACACGTGTCTGAATGATGAGCTTTTTTTCTTAGCAGAAGGCAGATTTCATCCTCCACCATATCACTTCATTAGTACCTACTGAGCACCTCTCCTCAACCTGAGATACATTGTCCTCATTTCATCAACATGCTATTTTAATTGTTAGTGATTAAAGATCACTGAGGTACTTACCCTGTCTCCAGGTCGTACCATTGGTTCTTGTTTTGTGCCTAATTTATGTAGGATATTGTAAGCAACCTTCATACTTCTGGTCCAAAGCTTGCCTATTAACACAAAATTTGTAAAATTAATTTTACATTCTGCTTATATTTTAAAGGGTTACTAAAGGGAAAGAATACCTTTAGAATGAAAAACCTGAACAGTGAAGACACTTATATTAATCTTTTCACTAAATACAATATTACTGCTGGAGCTAGTGCACATGTTATGAATAAACTTAAACGTACATCAGCAACTTTGTTTGCACTTTCTTTTGCAATACAAAAATGCTTTTAGGAAAGAAAAAAAAAAGTCAGAATAGTTTTCATCTTTATTGACTTGGATAAAATGGGATCCGGACTCCAAAGAGCTAACTGCTAGAAGCAGCTGGAATAGTGTCAGGTCCAGGCAGCTTATTGAAGCATCCTTGGCGGTATCGAGCTAGCCGACTGCATCTCAGCACGGCCAGGAANATAAACTTAAACGTACATCAGCAACTTTGTTTGCACTTTCTTTTGCAATACAAAAATGCTTTTAGGAAAGAAAAAAAAAAGTCAGAATAGTTTTCATCTTTATTGACTTGGATAAAATGGGATCCGGACTCCAAAGAGCTAACTGCTAGAAGCAGCTGGAATTGAAGCATCCTTAGCGGTAGCGAGCTAGCTGATTGCATCTCAGCATGGCCAGGAAGCCCCATCTGAGGACACCTCTCAGCCGTCACCATGGCACTTTCCTCGCCACACCACCAAGGAGAAAGAAAAGACAGAGAGAAGGGGTGGAAAAAAAACAACACACAAGACACCCCACAGCCAAAGGGGCACACAAAGCAGCAGGGACCCTCTGACCCGTAGCACATCACAATGCCGCACTCTGATTTTAGCTCTGGGCCTTCCTTCATTCCCTTTAGTGGGCTTTTACTTCTCACTGACTTCCAAGCAGCTCCTTCCCTCAGCACCATTTCACTCGTCCCCCAGTACCCTCCTTTTTATCACCTCTCTTTTCCCTTCCTCAGTTGCTCATCTCTCCACCTCTGCACTTAGCTAATCCTTATCAAAACCTCACCCTAGTATTTTTTAAGGGATAAATCCAAGCCCATGTTGGCCACGTTGTGTCCCTCTCACTAATCCCTTAAGTAAGCAGCATTCTCCACCCATGCAAGGTCTTTCTGGCAAGGTCTTTGTTCCTTCCCCTGAACAATACCTGGCAGAGTAGACTTTGTTCTTTGCTAGCCCTTATGTTCTGTCTCCAAATTGTATTCAGTCTGACAGTAAGGAATCTTTAATTCATGCCCACCAATAACGATAATTGGTTCTGACAACAGATTACCTATGGGGTTCAGCAGTTCAGGTTCCCAAACAAGAGGCATTGCTATTTATAACTAATGCAAACAGTTGTTGTACTAAGTTCCTCCACATCCTGGATAAAAAACATAATGCTATCATATGATTTTTAAGTTCAAATTTAATGTAAATGTAAGACACAATGAGAAGGTCAGATTTTCTTTTTCCCTCTTGAGGAAAGCTGGAAGGGTCACTACTGCTTGTTACTGAGGAAGCACTAAGGAGAAGAACAATCAGTTCTAATGAAAATAGCAATATTTTATCATCAGGCTTGAATCAAACTATGTTTTGCAGTTTTTAATTTATTAAAAAATTACCCCACTATTGGTGCCGAAGTGCTTGGATGTACATTAAACATTCATGTAAGTATGTAAACATGAATCAATTCTGTTGCACTGGAAATTCAGCAGGGATACATGAGTACGTCTGCAGAATTAACCCTCACAAGTATTTACTGTCAGGAGAGCAGAAGTGCCTGCATTTGCTTGAAAGAAAGTCTTTAAAAGCATCTTAAGTTTGACAAGCAAATAAGATTAAAAAAAAAAAAAAGGAAGCAGTCTTCAGGAAGCAAATATTCTTTTCTCTTACAGGTTTCCAACATTAACGTTTCAGTCAGAGCAAACTTGAAAAAGCAATTAATAGTTATACAGAATCTTGGAGAATCAAAAGCCTGGCAAAAGATCAGAATTGCAAGAAAGAACCATCTTTACACAAAACACTTTCAAGCTTGACATGGACACTGAGTTTTTAATCCCTTTCTTGAGAGATATAAGGGGCTGGTCTCAAAAGTTCTGTTTTAGTTGTGGGGATTAATTCTATTACAAGTCTTAAATTTGCATTTGCGACATGTTCACTTTTTTGCATATATGAAATGTGGCATCTTATGCTATTTCCTTCAAAATCCAACCACTGCAAAGCTAATTATTTAGATGTCCTCCTTCAAGAATTCACTGGGGTTACAACCACCTCCACCTAAGCAGAAAATAAGTTCTCTCTAAGGCTAAAAAATGTTTATGGTCTCCTTTCTAATCAGTACTACTAACTATAGTAAGCATTTCTTGTAAATTCAATCTCTAAGTATATTTTATCCCCCTTTTGTCATTTATTTCTCTTTATTTCCTCAATTGTATGTTAGCTTCTGTAGCAGAGCATGCAATGTTGTCTCATTACTGCCTCACCTTTTTGTGTAAATGCACTTTGAACTGCACAGAATAGGTCATCAGTGTTTCCTAACATTTAATACTTCAGGAAAGACCGTTCTTTTCCTTTATTCCAGCCCTTTCTGCTCTGCTTATCTGCATCATCGGAGGACAAATTACCTCAAAGTTGAAATTCTTTATCTTTTTCCAAACTGTTGGGCAATTAAACATTAATTAATTGCATGTGCATATGGGCTGGGAACTGTGGAGAACTGAAACAAAGAAGTTAGTTTGCATTCACTTTGGAAGCAGCAGAAGGATACGGCCTCCGCTGTGACCCTCAGAAGTCCCCTAACCTAAGTGCTGCCTTGCGGACTTGGCTGCCAGTCCCACCACGTTCCAGCAGAGACAACACAGAGATGGAAAAGAGGAAACTTTTCAAGTAGGTAGAGCAAATCCTACGCAGATCTCGAACTGGATCGTGTTCAACGGGAAGCCAGTAATTTTTCTTCATAGCTTCATTCCTAAAAAAAATGAGCTCCAAAGAGAGCAGTAGTACAGAAGCTGGAGCCAGGAATGTATGAATCACTACAGCCAGGTCTGTGACTGATGGATGAGGCACAAGCTTCTTCAGAGGCGGACAGAACTGTGTTTATTTTGCCACCTTGGCTCTTTGGCCTGCCAGTGTCACAGTACAAAGGCCTCCATGGCTGCAGGATAAAAGCACTCAATAACAAGGATGTTATAAAGAAGGAAATCTTTGAAGTATTTCCTTCCTTGGTTCTGCATAGGTTGCAATTCAGTGCAATTCTTCTTTTGCAAATGTAGAGATTAGACATTGCTGGGAAAAATAAAAATCTGATTGCTCAAAGCTCCCCCACAAATCCAGATGAAGCGGCCTGGCCTTGACCTCGATGCAGGGCCACATCTGCACCGCGGGAGAGGGAAGCTGCGAGGAGGCCAACTGTGCTCCGTCCAAGGCCGTCACCGCGACAGCGCTCACCAGAACGGAGCCCATCCTGGAGCAGCTCAGCGTCGTCATGCAGGTGTCACAAGGGAAAGCTCGCTGCTTGTGGCCCTTTGCCCTCCACTGTAGAGCAATTAAGCACAGGTCTTCCTCAGATAAACACACCATCACTAACCCTCTAATTACTTGGCTTGAAGACAGGAGGGCAGATGTAAGAAATCTAAGCAACAGCTTCAGTCGGACTGGTCCCCGTTTTAGCTTAGTGGCAGAGCTCCGTCTCTTCCCAGAGAGACTCGCAGCCTCGCTGCAGTAGCCAGGGCCTCTCTGCTCTTCCACAGCCATGCAGGCCGAGTGCCAGCGAGGGTAGTGCCCGCACTACCATGGGCACTGCCAGTTTCTGCAGGTTAAGAGCAGAACCTGTTGGGCTTCCTTTTCTTCCTTTCCTCTGGTATCCCCCACCACCAGGTGGTCCTTCTGTACGATGCTTTAGTTGACATAATTTAGTTAGATAATGAACTCTCACAGATTTGGACTGCCTCCCTGCCTAGATCACCAGCCCAGTCACACACGAATATTTTCTTGAATTTAAATAGTTGGTAAGTCATTTAGAGAGAGATTTGGGCATCCAGTGCCATTTTAAACACTAGGGCACATTGCCTGGCCTCCAGCTGCCAACCCAGAAGCGAGATGGACTTGCACTGGTCCTGCACTGTATCAATATTAATTGCCTCTTGTCACTGCTAGAATCAGTCTTGATCCCAGCTTCCACAAAAGTGCATATTATGATGTTTCTTTCTGAGATTTTTTTTGTAACTCCGCAGGATGGTAAGAAATCAGTTTTTCTTTGTATCTGTCCTCCTGTAATGTACTGCTGATTACTAGCCTACCTCTGGCTGATGAACAGAGACAGGACAAGAGGCAACAAGCACAAACTGAAATACACACAGTTCCATCTCCATTTGAGGAAAAATTTCTTGACTGTGTGGGTGACCAAGCACTGGACTTTGAAGATCTTCAAAACCTGCCTGGATGTGACCTGTTCCACATGCTCTGGATGTCCCTGCTTGAGCAGGGGGGTTGGACTAGATGATCTCTGAAAGTCCCTTCCAACCTCAACCATTCTGTGAAGAAATAGAACTTTTTCTTCTAAAGATGAAACAAGATCTCTTCTTCCTTGGCCACTTTTGTCACTTGTCCAGAATATGTCTGGGCATTGCTGCCAGATTTTCAAGTTCTAGAAGTTCATGCAGGGATGCCAAGTCCCTAATACCCTTTACACATTTGCAAACTAACTTCAGTGTTCCCAGTGCATAATAGCAAGTATCAGCAAGCGAGTGGTAAGGCAGCTAATATCTCTGAAGCTGAGCCATATCCTGCGGATGTATATTCAGATACACTCAGTTGGACAGGCTGAAAAAAAATCTCAGTTTCTGGCAGCTGCAGTGAACTTTGCTAACACCTATGGGAGGGAAGTTTCTTTTGCTGCTGGAATTTTAATTTAGTTGCGTAGTAGCAACTGTACACCAGCAACCCTATCCCTTAGATTTTACTTGTTATCCATCTTGTTCAATGTTAACAGCCAATTCAGAGGGCAATATCTTTTACCAGCTAAAATTTATAAGCTGGAGGGAGTTAATAGCTAGTCCCACCTAGATAAGCAACACATCATGAGTGTAAAGGAAATCACTAGGTCTTAAAAATCATACAAAAAAGGGATCAGTTGACAAGAAATATATACCTTCTACAAAACAAAAAAGTAAAGCCCTTCCGCCTCCTTCACAAATGTGTAGAAGGACTATACATTTGTGTTGAATGTAAAGAAGGTTATAAAAGAAAAGCTTGCATCAGAGAGAAAACTTAGAGACAAAACAAACCACAATCAATTTCCTTATTATACTCAGTATGCTTTTCAGAGCCACACAGCACTAACTCAGCAAAACCAAACCAGTGGTCGCTTACCAATCTCCGTGCACAGCAATTGACAGACTGCCAAAGTTCAACTGCAAATAATTTTGTCAAATATTCATTTTTCAATAACACAACATGATATTTCTGATATTAAATAGAAAGAGAGCGTTTATTAAACCTAGTGTAAATGGCAGGCTTGATAATGCTATGCAGGTACAGGGGTACTTTTTTCTTTTTACTTTGCAAACTATTCACTGCACTTCTGCTGTTGTGTTAACCCTCTCTTCACAGGCTCCTTCGACTCCTCCTGACTGCCAGATGAAGCTGCCCTTTGGAAAAAAAAATACAAACCAAAGGAAGAAAAATGCTGTACCACAAAGAATAAAGGACTCGGCATATGTACAACAGGGGTAACTGGCATCCAGAGTGCCTGATTTTGCAATGTAAATCCGTTTTGTAACACAGATTTTATTTATTTTTCTATATTTTTATTAGAGGTAAAGATTAAAAGCATTAAGCATATTGCTGATGTATTCTCTCAGGGCTGGAACCATAAGTATTCAACAATTATATCTATCAGATGAGCAAGAGAAATAACTACCCCTGTGAGCAGTGAGTTATTCAGAGATAAGGCTAGGCAGGTTATACAACTACTTCATTAGGAACACAGTCCTGATTCCCTCTCTTCTTGGTAATTGAGAAATCCCTGGCCAAGGAGGCTCGCACAGAAAGGAGACCCGGGTGGCTGAGGCCTTGTGTCGAGCGTGGCATGGGGCTGCCCTTTATCTTCAGTCTGTTGCTACCAAAATGTCAGTGGCTTCAGGGTATCCCCAGAATGGGTGGAAATACTTCAGCTAAGGCAAGGGGACTTTGGCCTCAAAATGTTTACAGAGATAGTGTTCTTCTTCTCATGAGCAGTTCATTTAAAAAAACATTTCAGGCATTACCCTCCCCATTGTATCGAAATGGATAAAAAGAAGATACTTGTCTATCCAGAGATCTTTCTCTGCTCTTTTCTCCCATCTCCCCATCATCAGCATGTCTCTGATGTGACAAACATGAGGGTTACTGAAGATGGTTAAAACAAACCCAAAACTTATTACAGAAAGTGTTAGACAGAGGAAACCAGATTCTTAGAATCAGACACAGTTACTTGGCCCCAATTTTGCCGTTTTTTTATAATGGCTACAATTAAAAAGCTCTAAAAATTAACACATTCTCAAATTACTTTCAACTTTTTACTTTTTCTCCAGCTTTTCTGACCCTTCTTGGAATAATCAAATGGTTTTGAGGAAAGCTTTGGCGAAGAATAAGATTGAGGACTTCCAGAGATCGCCTTTTCAGCATGAAAGGCCACCAAGGGGGAGTATCAAAAGGTCTGAAAAAATTAAGAAGACAGTGACATATGGTTGAAGTCTGGAGGGAAAAAGGAAAACTAAGTGGGATAAGGACAGAGTGTGAATGAAGAGCTTTGAAAAATGAAGGAGAATTTAGTTTTTAGAAAACAGACAGTTAAAAGTCTATTTTCTAAAATACAAGAAATCTACATAAATGAAAAAGGAAAAAAACAGTTCAGTTCAGGAATCTTTGCAGCCACATTCTGGATGAATAAAATGGTCAAGAGTACACTTTTCAGGGTCACTGAAAGGATGCTGCAACAATTAACAGTAAGGTGAGAAACAGGATGAGATTTAGCTGAGTAGATGAAGAGAAAGGACTGCTCTGGAAAAGATTTGCTCCCAGAACAACCCACAAGGTGTAGACACAGAATGGCTGTACAAAACTGAAGAAATGTCCAGGTCATTTATGATAGTCAAGTTATGACCCAAATGACAGGCAGAATGGTAATATTATCTACAACAATCCAGAAAGGAGGAGATAAATATGCTTGGTGCTGAAGGAATAAGCCCTCTTACTCAGCCATAATGTGATTTAGCTGACAGCTACGAATCTGTCACAGAGACAGTTCCAGAATGTAGTTTGGAAAAAAAGTATGTAGGTCTGGAATAAGCAGATAAATCTATCCATGTAGAGACAGAAATCGGAGAAGTTGATGTGTAAGAGGATAAAAAAAAAAAAGATTCAAAAGACACCACAGAGGATCTTCCTTGGAATCTGGAAAAGCAGAGAGATTAATGAAGAGACTCTTCCTAAAGACACAACAGGGTAAAAAGGAGATGGAAACAGAAATAGTAAAGAGAGGGTAAATATTCAAGGAGAAGTACATAAGTGACTATGTAAATGAGAGGTCAAGGAACAAACCTCTAAAGCCTTAGAATTATTTTTTAAATTCAATATTTGTCAAAATAGCGAACATATGACCCCCCAAAAGTCTGTTATGGTGTTTCCTTGATTTTGCAAAGAAGACAAAAATAACTGTGAGGCCCAAACTCAGAGGCTACTGGAAGTTACCAAGGTCAACATTTTACAGTTCTTGTCATCTGTCCATAGCAAGCACATAAGCAAGTGCCACATTAATACCAAACAGTAGGATTGTTGGCAGGCTCATCTTTCAAGGGTGTATTCTACAGAAAGGGCAAGGGGAGCTCCACATAGGGATAAAAATTCATGTCTATGTTGTTGCTGAGTTTCAAACTTAATTTATATTGATTTTTAAATAGTACCCTGTCAACAGTTGCTAGGAAAAATTACCAACAGGTAACAGTTACACCAAAACCATTCATAAAGTTGCCAATAAAATGGTAGGTAGCTATAATGATAGTTACATTTTAAAAGCAGTTGTTATTTAAGTAAACTGTTTTGCTACAATGAATTAACATTTTTTAAAGAAGACTATCAGCTGGAAGTCTTTCTAGGAGAGAAGAATCCACTAAATCTCTTAAGAAATGCTGTAGCTTATAATTTCTTCTATCTATAAAAAACAAGAAGAAAAAAATTCACAATTTTAGGAAACTATTGAAAAGTGGTTGCAAAAATAAGGGGCTGCCAAATGGCAGTACAGAAAAAAAAAGAGTTTAATCCCATTTTTCTCAACTTAGAAGAGCGGTTCTGAAGGAATTAACTTAGAAAGAGAAGCAGATCAAGTGAGGTAGATGGATGAGTTCCACAGGTTTTATTTGTGCAGTTTTTTAGCTCTGGAGGCTAAACAAGACATATGCTTAGACTCCCTGGCAGATTCCAATCTTCAGAAATGGTCTGAGTCTCAGTAACATCTTCATTTTCTTTCCTGTCTAATTTATTTGGTGCTTTGAGTAGATGATATGAATTGTTCTTCTGTAAAGATATAATTGCAAACTTTAAAATTCTTTTCCAGTTCCAAGTGAATGTCCTTAAAGAAGAAAATACTTTATCAACAGTGAATTATGTATTTGTCCTCTAATTTAAGTAACTTTTTAACTCTAGGTAGCTGAAGGGGAAACGTTTCATGAATGGCCTTCAGTAGAGTTCTGTTATGCCTTAAAAGCCTTTAAATGTATTTACAATCAGAAACTTGCAGCAAACATCTCTTCAGTCAAGAAGTGTCATTCATTATAACCCCTAAACAGAAGGCCTCATTCAGCACAGAACAACATACCCAAGATGTCTATATGTATATACACAAAATGTATATAAGATGCTTATTTAAAAATATTATCTGCACCAAAAGCTAGGTCCACCAGAAGACAGAAATAAAAAAGCAAAATATTTTTATATCCATATCAGGAACACAAAAAAAGTTTCAATTTGCTTTGAAAGTCTGACATCTGCCCATAAAAATTCTTCTGAGTATCTCCCAAATGTCCCCTGAGTATCTCACAATTAGAAGCTAAAAGTGAGTTATTTGACAGAGATATCCTTATGTTTATCTCCACTTGCCCTTTCTTTGTTGCAGTAGACACCAAAATATATCAACAAAGCAAGACCACACTGAACTGTATCCTGGCATATCCCCCCCTCTTTCAAGGGGGCATGTTTTCTAGCTGTACAACTAAATACCAGGAAGAGTAATTCAAATTATAATGTCAGCAGAACATGGGAAAAATCCTATTTTAGGTTTTTCAGGAAGCTTTGTTTACCAGATTCTGCCTTTGCAGAACAAAGCCTGGGTAATATCCAAGAGGATTGGATTTTCAAGTTAATCTTCAGCAAAATCTGCCCTATTTCTATTTAAAAGGTGTTTTTCATTTATACTCTGTTATTTCAGGGAAGTATCAGCTTAGATCTTTTCCTCTCCATGAAATAAATCATACCACAACATCTTACAAATTCATAATCAGCCACTACCAGATTCTGTTTTACCCTACTTAGATATGCAATAGAGAGATCATTAAAAGGTTTTTTTCACTAGATATATATGCATTTACCATAGATATATTCCTATACATGTGTATATCCATGTAAACACATACACTACCTACTATTATATCAAAAAAAGAGGAGTTTAAAGAGTGCTTACCGTAAGTGAGGATATACAGTGGTTTCCCATTGGTGTCCATAGTGGTTAGGCAAGGAGCTTTCGGTGAGATGGTTCCCCATCGCTGCAAAGCTGCTTCCAGAGAGGGCGGCCAATTTGTAACCACACCTAACTGCTCCCCACGCATGGCCAACATCTGAGCTCCTTCTGGCTTTGGCTGGTTTGGATCTGGCTGTTGAACTTATGATTATGAAAAGACAGACAGTTACCATGCCAATTCTATACCTTGTGGATACCTGTGTAACCAAGAGAATAAGGTATCTCTGCAAAATATCCTGAAAATAACAACATGTTAAAAGGTATTGAGACACTGCAGAAAAATATAACAGAATAATTAAGCTTTAATCCTAACAGAGATGAAGCAACTGAACATCTCAGATTCATGTGTGTATCCTCATACCAGATCTACAAGCAGAGGAAGAAAGTACTGAGAGAGCATGCATAGTTTATCTTAGAAATAAACAACTTGTTTAATTGGGGAAATTCTGATTTTCTTGGCCAAAAAGAAAGCAGAAATAAATGAAACTGTAGAACCAGTAAAAACTGTACTCTAAGTCATTAATGCATCCATTTAAGTCATGTTCTGTTACAGTGCTTTCTTATAAACTCCTAAGAAGACTATTTGAATCACCATCCTAGCAAATCATAATTATCAAAGCCTTGAGGTAGGTTAAGAAGCCTCTTATCTTCCATTTACCATCTTATCTACCATTTGATCTTTTAAAAAGATGTTTTTCATTTATTGACTTGATGCTTGTGACTTTATGCTTGTTTCTATCTTACATTTAGTTCATATTTTTCAATGTTTCTGTTATAAAAGGATATGTAACACACGTGCCCATTTACTGGCAATATTTTTCATACTGATATTCAAAAGAAATGGCTGGAACACGCAGCTGAAAGTTCTTGGAGCAAAGTTGTTCTCCACTCCCTCTTACAATGAATTATACAGTTTCACTTCAAGCATAAGCACAAGAGGAGCAAACAACAGACAACTGTGATTCTACTGCACCCTGTCCAAGTTCCCTACAAGTAGATTCCAGAAAATATCAATATTTTTGAGTATTTGTCAGTACCAGAAAGGCTAACTTAGCATTCTAGAAAAACAGTGAGGAAAACAAACATTTTACAGAGTTGTAAAAAAGATCCCCAAACCTTTTGAAAAACAGTCATTTTACCTTCTAACAATTCCTCAAAGTCATCTACAAAGAACTCTCGTAATGGTGGTCGTTTGGGCCGTTTTAGAGTATTGACCAGCTGCTGAATCTTTGCTGACACTCTGCTGCTCACTGGTACTCCTGCAGGACAGGGATCAATGGAGACATCAGTTGACCGCTACGCTGAACGCCACCAGACGCTACGTGGATAAGAGAAAGGCTAGGACTGCAAGGCCACCACAACTACAGTTTCATGCCATACCGTGAGTGTGACTCAAGTATTCAACATTAAGACAGTAAGATCATTTCAGCAAAAAGGAACAATGATGCCTGGTTTAAATAAAAACAACATAACTTCAGAGTGAGCGTGCAAAGTTAGAGAGGAAACAGCACATAGACTGGGGGAGAGAAGCACAGTGAAAAAAACCCTCCCAGAATAAAAGCTGGCGACCACAGAGAGCATTTCTAGGTATTTTTGGTGATGGCCAGTGAGCAAACAGGCATCGGCTCTCCCCATGTCTACTGGTCATACCCACACTGTCCGACTGCAGGGCTTCCAGCAAACTGCAGCCCAGCAAGGAAGATGTGTCACGGGTTCTGCCCCATCGCTTATTCTGGCTTGCCTTTAAAATGTATGGACGTCTGGCCTGTGCCCTCTTAGCCACAGCTCACACCTTGGTGAGCTTCAGCATGATGCTGTCTTGCTTGAACGTACCTACAACCAATCCACCAGCCCTCAACCTTCAAGCAGACTATGCTTGCTCATGCAGCACTTGGGAAAAAAACAGTGCTGAAAAGGGACACGGGACACAGGGCATTTTACAATATAACCCATCAAACACTTCCCCCTTCCTTCTTCCTGGTAGAGCAACATCCATGTCATCTCTTATTGAGCTAAGAGCTTTCACACACTGCACTGCAGAAATTTCAGCTTCCTATCCTCCCAGAAGGTTGGCTCCAACACTGCTACCAAGTGATCTTTAGAGTGGAATCTGTTAAGTTTAGATGCAATACACTTGGTCATCAGTTCCACACCTGCTGAAATATTGTTTCATATGTTTTAGAAAAGAGGAGCAGTAAATAAGAAAGGGTTTACAAATAACTGTTTTTCAAAAAAATATTCTCAGAAAATGAAACTTCCAATACATTACTTTTCATGATGAAATGTGACACCTTAGTATGTCACATTCTTTCTCATTGAATAGGCACACTAGCTATAACCAGACAGCATGATAAAAGCAGGAGAGGTTTGCTGCTTTCATTTGCTAAACAATTCCTACAGGGAATCAGGTCTGATGGTTACGAAATATTTCCCCTGGTTGGCTTCATGTATGTCAGATTCAGGACAAAAAAGATGGTGCAACTTTATACATATTCATACATGAAATGTGCCCAGAAGAAACAAAGAGCAGGTGTGTGCACTAGCCACTAAAAAGGTTACAATACTCAAAAAGAAAACAGTTTTGCTCTGCGACATACCATCACCAGTTTCCATAAGTTCAGCATTCCCATACTTTGGTGCCACCCGTGCTGTTGATCCTTGTGGTCTTTCTACTTGTATTGAGTGTTCTGAGGTGTAAGTGGTAACATCTGGAGGGGCAGAATGATTTTCTGTGAAAAGTAAGTTAAAAGGTTTAACCAGGTCCTCTAGTGTTGCAGGGTATAAAAGCAAAGGGGAAAGGAAGGAATAACACTTGTGTTTTTTCTCATTATCCAAATAGGCATTAAAGTTCACGCACAAAATGAATGTACAGAACTATTACAAACAGCAGGGATTTACTATATGAATTTTCATTGATTAAAAAAGAGACTGTATATCCACAACCATATAAGCAATTGGCTAAAAAATTACACAGCTAGGTTGTTTTTTTCTTCCACTAGCATTGAATTTTATACTAACTTAAAGTTTGTGCAAAAGTTCAGAGAGAAGAAGACCCATACAAATATATTTCTGACTATTGCATCAGTATTTCAAAATAAAAAGAATACAGCATGTTAAGTCAATCTGCTTGCAAGTGCCAATGCATATCACTTTTATAGTCTCTGCATTTTGAGTTTGACAATTTTAGTTTCAATAGAAATTTGTGGCATATTAGGGAAAAAAGCAATCATAGCAGGAATTAGGAATTAGGTTCGGAATGTAGGGGAAAACTAAAAAGTAAAGAAACATGAATATTGTTTTCTGCATGGACACTTATTTGTTTACTCTTTTTAGGGCTATTCCGATTCTTCCGCATAACACGGAATTGTTCCAAAAGGCAAACTCAATTTGCTCTGACTCATGGCTTTACTACTAAACAGTTCCACAAAGTTAATCTTTCTCTTTCATAGCCTGAGAACTCATCACGCTACCACAGTTTCTTTTCAAATCTGAGTCCTTATTGCCCATGTATTTTACTATCTTTACAGGTTGTCTCATTAATTTTTGTCCAGGTCTTTTATTGACATAAATGATATCCAGCAGCCTCTGAGACATAAAAGAAGACAGGTCTTATACTGCGGCCATTGAAGTGAGTAGGAACACGCTCCATTTATGATACGATGAGAGTCTTTAAAAGTGCAAAAATTGTGGAAGAAATTAATCTGATTCCAATACTATTTTTAAGACACATTTTTATTAGATCTATTTTATATGATTTACGATGTCTTAACTCTACTATAACACTGACTTCTATAGAGAATTCCAACTGCAATGGATAAAAGGAACTTTCACAAGTCTTGGAAAAGTTTTGAAGTCTCTTTTATAGTGACCATAAAAATGGACACTACTGAATCTCTCCGAGCCAAACACAAGATGGCTTGATCCTGCCACTCGAAGATATCTTGCTCTCTGTGCATGTCCAGTTGAGCCTTTTAAGTATGATTACATCCACCCCTATCATTACACCCCAGAACATTTTATAGTGCACTATAAGTAACCAAGTGAAATATAATAGCTTGGACAATGAGGTTTATGCTGGGAATTGTTTCAATAATGTCTTCATTTTAGCCATCTTGTCATTTGACAAGTGTTCTAGTCTCAGCATAATTTTTGGCCTTTCTTGCTAAGTGGCAGTTTTTTTATAGTTAATGATTGAATTACCCAGTATCTAAGTCAATTAAAAAATGCTGATGTTTACCTTTTCATCTTATACTGCAGTTTTGCTAGGCAAATTGGAGAGATCATGACTAAGAAAATAATTATACTTAGTCAGCTATTAGTAACATGAGAAAGTATTTTTGAAATAGCTTTAATTGTTCGCATCTTTCCAGTGAAATATTTCAGACTTTATAAAGCAAACTGAATTTTAGTTCTCCTTAGCTCCCGTTTAGTATCACCTTCAAGGTTTTAGCAACTGAGATGAAACTGTTTTTATGCATGTGAGAGAAAAAGACATCACAGAGCCAAGATGTTCTTCTTTCAGGTCTACACACTTCAACCAAAATACTTCTTTGCAACACACAGTGCCAAACAAAGTGAAATAACCTGGGGAAGGAGTTTCCCGTTCTTTTGAAAAAAAGAGCTTCCTTTTGACCAAGCATCCCTGGCACTTGAAATTATCCAAAAGGAACCTCTCTTCCCAATGTGATCACCACAAGCTCACCATAGAGTTGTGTTTTAAAATCCTGGCTGCCCATCTGTTATTTAGATTCCTACTAAGCTGAATCCTTATGCAGCAGAAGAGGAACTAGAGGACAACTTAGGTTTGCCCTGCCCTATTCCTTTGTAGTATCTGCTTAGCAGATGTCTTATGGTAATATCTATAGCTGTAAGTTTCATCGATGGCAAAGCCTCTATCAGTCCCCTTCTTAGAGCCAGGCCTGGAGAAATCAAAATCCTACAGGCAAAAATGTGGTCTAAATGATGTCTAAAGAAAACTTAATTGCTGTTATGTGAAATGTAGACTTTATTTAAATATAACAGCCAACTGAAGATTTGAGTATGGGCACATTGGGTATAGAGATGCTTGGACTTCATGTCAGGTAACTTGAAGGACTGTTTGAGGTTTAGTTAAGAATAATGATCCTGACACATCTGTTGATTAAAAAGTAGAAACTGTGACAGCTGCATGACTTCAAAGCATTTCCTCCATCAAGCATACACCCTTGCGTCACCCTCTCTTCCTGTCTCTTCCAATAGTCTCGCATTAGCAGATCATAGGTTGAACAGCTGTTTCCAGTTACGACTCCCCTCATTTTTGCCGCTGGAGTAATACAATTTACCCCATTTAACGAAAACGAGAAACAACTGACAATTCAGAAGACATTCTTGTAGGTATGGAGTGTGTATACTGACACAGATCCATTTCCGAGGAGAAGCAAAGAGGTGGAGGAGTACATTTCAGTAGAAGTTTTGGAAGCACACGTAAGCACTATGTAACTGTAAAGTCTCTAGGAATTCAAATGGTGCCTGTATTTGAAGAAAACATAGCTGTTGTTGGGAAAGTGAAAGTCATACTTTTTCTCATCAAATAGCTTTTCCCTTCATTAATGTCCAGGTGATGGAGAGTATCATAAACTAGTCTTCCATATCCTACGTTAATATAACCCCTCAGAACACATAGGAATTTCAAGGCTGTCAGAAAACCATCAGTCATGCCTTATGGCATATGTTTTTATACTGATTTTTATTAGTAACCTATGTAGCCTTTAATTTGGAAAGAGGTCTTTGATTTTCAAATAGAAACATATTTGAAGTATATAAAGGCAAAATTGTATGTGCCGACAGGATAAAGATTTTGTAGTGACATTTTTAACTCTTTAATCTGCATAGATTCAAATTTACAATGACAGATAAGCACTGTATGATCGTTTTCTCACCTCCAGGATATGCTTTCTCTCCTTGATTTTGATATATATTTATTTATCAAAAAAATAAGATAAACAAATGCAAGCTTAGAGGCTGACTAAGGCACCTTAGAAATGTATATAGTAACTGACCCAAATATGCCCTGAACATTGGCTATTTTTTGCAGATTTCACTGGTTTGACCTCTAAGTTCAACAGTTATCCAGTACGATTTTGATACCCATGTCACACTTCAGATTCCCCCTGTTTTCTGTACAGATGCTTTAGTTTCTTATGTTTCAAAATAAATATTTAAAGGAAATATATCCTATACTAGATCTTTGGTCACAACAAAGCTGCAACCACTAAATTAAATGACCAGTATAACAGTATATACTTATATATGGTTATATAATATATAATACAATATAATACAGTATATATTTAACATAATATATATTTACATCATTATTGAACTTCGAGTCATGGGAAAATACATCTCTGTGTTCAAGACCACATTATCTCCGAAGCTCCAGAGCAACTTCACAGAATGGGATATTTTTTCTCTCTCACTTTCTTTCCTATCAAAGAGGATTACTCATCTATGAGTACTGGCACACCACTTGTCTTAGCATTCATTTCTGAAATATCAAGGTTATCTATGGGAATGCTTCACATACATTACTTCTTAGATTCCACTAAATGCAAAATTCACCTTCTTGGATTGAGAAGAAATGACAGCCTTTAATTTCAAACTGTTACAACATGAAATCAAACAGCAACTCACTCATGAAGAAATACCCTTATAGTTAGCACCTGCCCAGCATCTCTTACTTTTTTCACTGATATTGCACCAAAGACTGACAGAGCTCACAGTCAGAATCCACATTTTAATGTATTACATTTATTAGCAGATATTGCTCCGTTTTCATATCCATGTTTTTTACATTACTATGTCATAACTGTTGTCCACCTTGCAATTTAAGGTTTCTCACTGTCAGAATAACATAGATTTATGTATATGCCAAGATGGCCTTAACTGCTTTCTTCAAAGGAGAGATCCTTCCAGTCAACAACAACAGCAAAGAGAAAAACATAAGAAAAGAAGTAGTATTTTTCCTCTTCCTCAAAACATTGCCATCTTAACTTAGCTCTATAAATGCTGTATTATTTACTGCAAATTCAGAGTGATTATAAAAGAAGACTTACTGTGCCAGATTCAGAATTACTGAAATGTCACATTATAAAGTAGCTATATTTAAAGACACATTAAGTCTTGGTGTGTGAGTAATGCAACCTTTCAGAGTTTGGATAAATTTAATTCTGTATGCTATAATTTCCTCTAGCATTTCAAAATGAAGTCACAGAAAATAACCAAATGCAGTGATTAACGTGTTCAGAAGTGTGTGCTTTCCTAAAACAATGTTCCAAGCTATTCATTTAACACGATTTTGAGAATATAGCACAAATTCTTTTCCTGACTCCAATCTGGCACTTCTAGAGCATTGGTTGGAGGATTATTTATCCAAAAATGTAGGTGTTACATCAAGCAATGCTGGCAGCAGAAGAAGGAACAAGGACTATTGCTCCAGCATACTAAATCTAGAACAGTTAAAATGCTTTTATATTCCTCTTTATACACACATACTTCAAAAAGAATGATGAGTTGAGGAAGCATCACAGCATTTTATCCACTAACCTCCATCTGAAATGGGTAACAGCACAACAGCACGGCTGCTTTGTCTATACTCAGAGAGAGCTTCAGTGAGACAATCCCTATACAGGCCCAGCAAGAATGCACTCAGAGCAGACAGAGGAAAGGAAGTTCTCCAAGTCTCCTTTGATAAACAGCACTTAACGGAGAATGAAGGGAGGACAAGAAGCCCTGCTTTCCATGTGCCTAATTGAATAGCTGCTTCATTTAAGTGAAGATTAATGCCAATGACACATCTAATGTCATTGACTAATGTCAATGGCAAAAATATTCAGAAATAATTAACGTCTATGAAGCTTAGCGCCCTAAAGCATAGAAAGCCTTGACTTCCTAGGATGTCTCCAAAGGATATAAACAAGTTGATAATAACAGTACCAGCTCCCTTTTTTGAAGGTATATAATAGTCATTCCCAAGGACAGCAGTAGTCACAAATTGCAGATTCAATTAAGGGCAGCAAAAAATGTTTAAGAAGATCTAATGTTAACAGAAAATAATCAAAAAACACTCAAGACTAGTAAGTAAAATGGTGCAAAGTAGGCAACGTTTGTACATAAGCAATCACTAGTGCTGCATGCACTATTTTTTTAGATCCTACAGACGTCTTTTTTGACACTAGGCAATGGAAATCATGCATGTGCATCTAGACTGCTTGCCACAACAAATGTTTGACTCTACTCTTAATTTCTTTTTCTTTCAGAATAGGAACACAGGTATCCCTCTCCATGTAAAATATGCAAATGGAATAAAAGGAAAGAAGAAAAAGCACAAAAGAAACTTTTGTAGGAAAGGTCACATCCAAGCTTGAAATAGCAGCATAAGCTACACGTCAGAGACCATATTCAGTTTCAAATGGAAAATGCTCAAAAGGATGATTGACTAACCTATATGTGTTTGGGCCATAACATCAGCCAGTCTGTGGGCAGCACCACTGCCTCCACTTTGTGTTGAGGAGGAGGAAGTGGTCGACGTGGTAGAGCCATGGATCGCTTGACTGATCCAGTGTTCCATGTTTATACTCCCCTGACTTGAGGTGGGAGTTCCCTGGGAGTCGCCCTGTACGGAGCCTTCATCTTCTGAACCAGAAGAAGTATCTAATAATTAAAAACAGCCTGTTATTTGCAAATGCTTTTGTTTTCTTTTTCATAGAAATAAAGCATATTCACATTACAATCGTAAATATAGTTTACGATTCATCAAGGCAGGTGAACACATTAAGAAAAGTTTGATTTACTGAAAGCTCAGAAACTAAGTCAATGACTAACTACATATCAAGAGAGTTTTCCTACTCTAAGTCATTGCTCATTTATTTTTCTATGAAAGTGAATATGGGTAATTCTTCCTTTATAACATGGCTTAAGATCTCCTGAAGTTTTCAAACCATCTATCAGCAGCACAGGTAATCCAAAATATTTTTCCAGTATCAGTCCACAGACTCTGCGAAAAGGTTTTTCAGTCCTAAGGAACCCACCCTTCAGTGAGAAATTCAGTCATAGCTGCTTTGTCAAGGATTCAGCATGCAACAGAATCCATGGGATGTGAGATATTTTCACATTGTGGTAGGCAAAAGAGTATACAGAAAAAGGGATGACCATAAAAACCCTGAAAAGAAAAAATTGTAAAGCAAAATTTCCATTACAGTTTTAGGAAGGTAAACCAGAAACTTGAAAGGAACCTGCAATCGCCTAAAATATGGCAAGTTTGTTATTGCATTTACTGCCTCATAAGATCAAAAAGACCAGGGCAAGTTCAAGCACTGCCAAGGGCAAAGGGAACTGCCCCTATTCTTTTCAACCATTCAGTTCACCTTCTTCTGCTCTGAATGTACCTCAGTGTTCTGCTCAGTATGCTTCAAATGCCATTTCTATAACTACCTATATAATACTACTAGCTCATAGCATATGAGCTAATAAATTATTATATATATTATGAACATATATATATGAGCACGAATATACATGCATATATATTATTAGCTCACAGCAGCACAAGGAATCATTTTAAACACTCTCATAAAACATACCAACACAGATGCTCACCTGGAGGTGTGTAGGCATCCATTGACGTTTGCACCACCAATGAACGTCGTTTTGAGGGCATGGGGACTGCCATTTTCCTTTCTTTGTGTTTAGCAAGGGCTGCTTGAACTGCTTCCGTGTGGACATCTGGAAAAAAAAAAGAGAGAAATCATCAGTGTTCAGTGAGAAAAGCTAGCTGGCACTTGGCGGATCTGCCGTTGGGTGAGCAGAGATTCCAGTTAGACTCACGATGCATACGACATGATGAACACACAGGGCTGTCTAGGGATCGCATAGGGATCCACACTGTATGGAAAACAGCAATAGTGGAAAGTGCTGTAGATATAAAACAATTTGTTAGAGTAGTAGCACTACTCCAACACTCCAGGACACTGCTCTGTAATTTGAAGAGCAGGAGCTTGGCTTCCTCACAGCCCACTTCTGTACAAGAGTGTTTTAAAAACAGGTGTCACTTCAGTAGCAATTACCGTTTCTAATGAAAGCAGGGTGTATTAACACTGCATATTTTTGAAATGAATGAGCTTTCAATTTCTACAAAAAGTCACGCTGACTAAGAGAATAGGCAGATTTGCTTGAAAGTGGTGTGTGAAGTGTCACAACAGAAACAGCAGCAGGTCCTCCCGCCCTGAGACCTGTCTCTGCCACTTGGCTTTAGTCATAAAAAAAATGAAAGTATTACTGAGGTCACTCTGAGCAAGGAGAGCACAGACAGCCACGGCCTTCCAGCATCCCAGCAGGTTTCACAGTGTGCAGCTTGAACCAAGCACCTCAGAGCACACAGCATCTTCCAGCTCCGAAACAGGACTTTGGCAGTAAAGAGCTTTTCAAGCCTTTACAGGTTTGTGTAGCAGTCTGCCTCCCGACATTGCAGAAGGCCACGTATCATGTGTAAAATAAACTAACAAAATATTCTGACAATCACTTTGTTACATGCTAATCTTTTAACTGCTACCACAGCTAAGCGCGTAAATTACATGGAAATAAACATTCAGTTTACTACCTTGCACTATCTGCCTGCGTGTTTCTGCAGTTCGCAGAGATACGTACAAGGAGCCTGCATGCAAAACACGTGACCCCAAGAGAAACCGCCAGCGGCCGGAGGAGCTGCCACGCATGGGACCCGCAACATGTGCAGCTGGGAGCGAGCGGCCTGGGAGCCGGCTGCAGAAAATGCAGCATCGAGTTGTGCATCCTTGAATGTGGCTGGGTGGAAGATGGCTGTTGCCACTCAGGAAAGATATTTTAAGCCAGACTGACCTCACTTGTGCAGCTGTTGAACCTGTTTTAAGGGCTCCTTTGCAGCCTAGTCTAGTAGCATGCTCCCTATTTCCTATTCCCTGTGGTGGCAGCTCTAAGAAACAGCTCTTCTAGCCTGCAAAGCCATTTGCAATGTTTTCCAAGAAAAACACCAGGAAAGAGGAGGGTATAATGAGTAGCAATTCGGGGTAGAGGGCTGTCAGCTGAAGCACAGCAGCACACGGAAGCTGTCGCAAGGGGCAGGGGGGAGGAGCAGAAGGAGTATGAGATTGGGCACCTCGCTGAGGAGCTCTCTGTCTGCCCCCAGGGCTTAACCCCCCTGGTCGGAAAGACTGTGGGAAAGGATGGTCAGCTGAAGAAAAACAGCATTCCCAGCTGCTTCTGCGAGCTGTTTTTTGCTGTTGTTTTACATCCTGAAGAGAATGCGCATAATGGGAAGAGAGGCAAAAAAAGCCAAAAGAAGAGCACGGAAGAGCCCACTCAAAACAGACAAGAGCTGTGAGGCTAAGGGACCCAAGCAGTCAAGGATTACAATACTGACATCAAACCAGCACACCATTTCTGTCTTGCCCAGTCATTATTATTCATATTAGAAGGCTTAAGTTCTTTCAAATAATTAAAACCTGATGAGACGTTTGATGCAAAAACTAACAGCCTAAGACAAACAGCAGTGAGAGTCTCTATCTACCAGCAAGTTCTAAGAGAAATTCCTGCCTGCTCATAACACATTCTTAGTGTTCACTCAAGGATAGAAATTAGAAAATGAAAACTAAGAGCTTTTTTGTTTTTGTTGTTGTTCTGAACTTTACAGCAGTTTTCTGAAGGGAACAAAGTTGTAGATCAAAATAGAAGAAATTAATTGTTAATTACTGGATTAAGAATTGTTTTTAACTGTAAGTCTCAGGAAGGAAATGAGGTGTAACTATGAAGTTCTTCAAAAGTTTTTTAAAGAAAAAGACAACTGAGAGAAAATTCATATTTAAAAATCCTTAGTGTCAGCTAGACATTGAATCCTATCTTGCTAGTTTTCAGATTTTTCTTTTTGACGCAACAGAAAGGAAGCCCCTTCTGCTCAATCAATAAACACTTTGCACGGTTTGGAATCTCAAATGTGTCCATGGGAGTCCAGGAACTGAGCTGTTTTCTTAATAAGGTACATGCCTGAAACGTTTATTTGTACTGGGCTGCTTTGGAATAAACCAAACAGGGTTGTAAAATAAAATAAAGGCAGGAAAGTGAAAACAATAGAGACAATAAGAAAGCCTCAAGGAACACTAGGGAGGCTGATTAGGGAGGAAGAATATTCACACCTGCTCCCAGCTCACAAGGTCGGCTCTTCAGGGGCCTTTACTCCAAGGTAGGAGGCTAAGAAAGGAGGCAGGACCCAGGGCTGGGAAAGGCTGGAACAACCCAGGGACCGTCAGCAAGAGCCTACAGGTTTTTAGGGAGAAAAGACAGCAGAAGCAGTTGATCCAGGATGAAAAAATCCCTTTACAGTGTTCACTCCCAAGAACGCAGATATTGTGCCTAAAGGATGGGTTCCTAAACTACGAAGAAAAGTTACGGATTAGGTAGAGGAGAATAGAGCTAACAGTCCTCATAGATTGTATGGTCTTATTTTCAAATCAGCAACTACTCATGGGTTTTGAGTAGGCTCTTCGAAAGGTCTTGACAGTCTTGTACAACGCTGGACATGTTAAGCTAAGAAATGTAGTGACGCAGCCACCCACCCCGCTTCGTGCCCGGATGGATGGACAGCAAAGGTGGTGGGTAACGGCCAACAAACACCTCACAGCTACAGGTGAGAACAACCCATGGGTCCTAACACCTCTCCTCAGTCACAACAAGACATAAACATTTCAGTAGCTCCGTTCCCACCCAAATTAGCTATCCCAGATAGTGCTTCCCATACACACGCCTTACTCTTCTCTGTTCTGATCCACAAGACATCTTTGCTCATGTTTTATTGGGGAATGTTAAGCAAAATACACCTGATAACGGTGTTGCAGATTTAAGATTTAGACCCAGACTGAAAGGCTCATTTCTAATCAAAGGGTGGCCATGGTAATGTGTTTCTGATCCATCTGAGCAGGATGGTGCTCGCTTCTTGTCTTTATTTCATGAGAAGTGCCTATGGCGACCCGCACGCTGCACGTCAGCTCTTCTCCCACTGCTCACCGACAGTCTCCAGTGGCTAATGCAAAAATACATGGAGGCTTGTAAGGGGAATTAACGGAACAGCAAGTGGAAGCTACTTCTTCATTAAAGGAAGGAAACTGTTTTGTGATACCCTTGGGGAAAAGATACAATGAGAGTGAGCAGATATATCCGAGTTCCTGTGGGACAAGAGGCTGTTTCTCCCTCAGCACCCCACGGGCACCAAGCAGGGGTTGTTCCCCGTGCATTACACACAGCATCAGCAGAGAGCTTCACAGCAGCAATTCAGGCCATCTCCGGTGGTGTGATGCTCCTCCTCTTGCAGGTCTGGCTGAAGTGTCTGAGTGGCTTTGCAGACTATGCTGGCACACTCAGGCTAACTGAATTCATCAAACTGTGATTGACCATTGCTTTAAAATACAGAACACTTATTAATTTTTCCTTAAAAAAAACCCTCCACCTATTAAGATTTTTCCCAGAAAAAACAGGCATTTTCATAAAAACAAAACAAAGAAAACCCCTCTTAAACTACCTCTTCTCTCTTTCCTCATAGCTACATGCTACAATTTCTAATTCTCTATAAACTTCTGATAGAGTTTCAAATGCAGATATACCTTGATATAGTTGCACTCAAGCCCTCTAAAAATCCCCAGGTCTAAGTGGATATAAAATGCTTTTAGGTGAAATGTTCTTTTATGTAGCAGTCTGTGACATTCTAACTACACTGTTACAGCTGATAAAACGATTTGGGGTCCTGACCCTTCAAAGCACTCCTCTAGGTAACAAAATCTTTACTGTTCCCATCTGGCTTTTTCACAAGCAAGGCTCGACAGAAAATCTAAAGTATTGAATAAAATATCACCGTGCCTATCTACAGTAACAGGAACCAGTGTATATAGTTCCTTCTCTTTTCCTGCTTTGTTTTGGGTGGGCCAACCCATACACTGAATTGAATTGGTAATTTTGTTCTCAAGGAATCAATAAACGGGAAAAGCATCATGATTGGGAAAGCAAATTGCCTAACTTGTGCTGTTGCAATCTACCTGGTGCTCATTATTCAACCTGACAAGTTCTTCTTACAGTTCTGCTTGGTAATACTGAGCGAACGTAAGACAACCAGCTCTGTTCCCAGCCTTTTCTTTGTTGTATTCAAACATTTATTCTTATTTGTTTATTCTCTCTCCCTATTTTCTTTTGACAGGACAGAAAGGGCAAAGGTACTTTTGGAAGCAAAGTCAGTCCACAAAGGAAGTGGAACTTCAAAACCAAGCACACTCAATAGAGAAAGTTTTCCTCAAAAAACTAACAATCTACTAAATAAAAAGTGAGGATTCAGAACAAAAACACAGAAATTAAATTTGGCAAGAACATGAAGCACTGTAAGCTCTGAATCCCTCAGCAATGTCCCATGGATTTGGCCACGGCACTCTGCACTCATCCTATTGTATTTTTGTTTTGTTTTGTTTATGGAGGGGGTAAATTCTTTATCAGCAGAAGGAACTGTCTGGACTTCCCAGGTGTGCTTGGCTTACCCTGGCCACTGTTCTTCATTCAATTTGTTTTGCAACCTGGTGTAATGATGGACTGCTTGATTAACTGAAAAACCTTAGTGAAAAAAACAACAAATAAATAATAATAATAATAAAAACCACTACCATAGCAAACAGCAGAAGACAGAGGGGTCATGGTGGGCACAGAGCCCATCAGGAGGGAGCTGAGCCCCTTCCTCATGGGACTAGCCCAGAGGTTCCTTATTTTATAGGGAACCACTGTTGTGGTAGGGAACATCTGCTTCTGAAGAGGGACAGCTTGGTAAAGGAAGATGTTAGAGGGACACCTGCACTGACTGCTGATAGGACAGTGCGAATGGATGCCCAATTTTGCACCTAAATGGCAAAGGCAGAGATAAATTTGTTAGTTATGGATTTCTCACACTGTTGATCCCCTTTTTCACAATGTCCTTTGACCATCTATTTCCTGTATTTTTGATGGCATGACACTTTTTCTTTTTTGGAGGGGCATCCTTTTTATTCAGTCAGAACTTGGCAGATAGAAGAAGGGCCTGGCCATGTCCTGGGAAAAGGAAAGCTTCTTTTGAGTTTCTCCTCTAGTTTTCTCTGGACAACATACTGACGCGCAACTTTGCACAAACACACACATAGTATCTCCTTGCAGCCTCTGATGCGCTGCCACATCCCTGCCGCTCGCCTGGGGGACACAGTGCGCGAGGCCGGCCTAGGCTCCGGGGAGCTCTCCAAGGAAACCAGTTCTCCCTTCCTGAAGCAAGAGAGCAATCGTGTGCAGTGAACAAGCTCGCCCAACGCCTGGCCTACATGTGGAGCCACATGTGATATTTGGTGCTTCTCTAGAGCTGCTAGAAAAGCATTTCTCTGGCGTGGGCCTCCTGCGGCATAACCCTGACCTCCTCTTCCTCTTGACATCCTCAGTAGGGACACCCCATTCCTTGGCTGGGCTGGATACAACGACCCAGAAGGCTTTCAGGTGTAACTGAGACAACTGAAACATGCTGCATATTCTTAGTCCTCCCACAGACTTCTGCAGTTTTTAGCAGGAAACTGAGTTTGTTCCCTTCTGTTCAGTTCTTTTATTCAAAAAAGAAAAGCTATTCAACAAATTACAGCTGTATTCTTCCTTCACATGGAGGGACTGTTAAGCTTTTCTTCTTATATGAGCTTTAAAAGCCTCAGTGGCTTCTTCTATTCAGTATCTGCCACACTGCTCTAGAGATCTGTCAAATGTCTCTCATATCAGAGGCAATGTGATACCTCCTCACGGATCATGGATCTGTCCGTCACTTCTGCAAGGATCATGGACCAGCATGTTCCTCCCACAGCAAGCATTATCTATATTAAAAATTCACACACTATAAAACTATGCTCCTCTCACCTCTTGAATCAAATGTCTCAGGAGACAAAAGAAAAAGAGTCTCTTCATTTGTACTGAAATCAGGTCTTGCATCTATGTGTCAGGTAGTTCTTTTGCATCTTATTTACCACTGGCCCTGATTCTTTTTAAGATAAAATGTTGCATTGCCTGTAAACAGTTGTGCATTGCTAGAATCAAGAAGGCAAATGTCTCCTGGACCTTATATTTCAGATATAATACATTATTTCTAATATTTTTTGCTAGAATCTTCAGTTTCCCTGTAATTATTAAGCCTTGACATTTCTGTATGTTGCTTTGCTTATCTTCCTGCCATGAGAAAAAAAAAAAAAAAAAAAAACATTTTTGATACCCAATCACCAGCTGGGTAAGAAATCCCCCTGTACAGAAAAACAAGCTTCTACCATGAGAAACTTCTTCCTTTTTTCTTTTTCTTTTCTTTTTCTTCTTCTTTTTTTTTTTTTTTTCTGTAGACACTCAAGATTATCTTCCTAAAGGAATTCTTGGCATCTTTTCCAGCCTAGTTTTAAAGATCTGAAGTAATGGTACTTCCATCTCCTCCTCCAGGGAGCTTACCCCCCAGGGAAGGTACTGCTGGGAGACGTGCCTTGATGTGATCTGCTTTCACCCATTTCATCTCTTGGCTCCTTTGGCTTCAGCTAATTCCTCTCCCCAGAGCTATTCCTGCCTTTGTCGATCCCGCCTTTGGAAACAATCTTTCTTCCTTTGCTGTAGTAACCAATTCCTGTTAACACAATGATATGCCTGGGAACAGGACTGGCCTGAGGACTCTGAGAAGGTTTAGCATCCTTGCTTTTTACGGGATAGCTCACAAATTTAACTGACTCAGTTACAGAATGGCAAATTATTAAGATCAAGGAGGTTGGTGATCCACACTAATGAGGTTAGAATGCCAAAGGATTCTTAATAAGAGATTATTTATGTACATTTAATACATATTTATGTATTATTTATATTGCAGTAGAGGATCAGCCCTGAAGTCAGACATTTAACAAATGAGTAAAACCAAAAATAAGTCTGCATCTCAGGGAGGCCGCCATCTGGGGCTGTATCAAGAAAAACAGCTCTAAGAGCAGGCAGCAGCAGAGGCTTGCAGGGGGTAAGAGCAAGGGCAGTTGTATCTTTATATATGTGTGGTGCAATGGAAGCATTGTAATAGCCTGTGAGTTATTGCAGGGAGGCAATTGGTACCGCAGGGAAACAGCCTTTCAAATCCACCAGTACTCAGTATCAAGGATGAATTGTGGCTGAAAACTCTAGATAAGACAATGCTAAGTATAGTAGGAGCATACTAAGTAATTATAAAGAGAAAAGGTTGGCAATTGCTGCTCTATAGGAAACTAATAGTTGAAAGCATGGAAGTCTCCTTATGAGTTTAATCAGACCTTCGTTGTAGCTACCATGGAAACTAAGGATATACTGAGAATTCATTTCCTAATACATGGCCTGTAAATACTCCGACTAGAGATAATTTAGTAGCTACTTCTATTGGAAATGCAATCAGGATGCAGTAAATGGGGTGAGACATGGTAAATGCAGTATCATCAGAACAGATTAAAATTAGGCTTTGTCTTTCGATTGGCCTGGACTGACAGTACTGACCGTATATTCGGGCAGATACTGTATTTTCATGGCAAGTGATTTCATAGAAATTGCTATGTTTACTCAACACAGATGAGTGTTTGGAAAATCATCTCACCTCTGGTAATGTGGAGGTAAGTAAGTCCATACAATAACAGACCTTGCTGTGGGTGATGCTCCAATAAATAGTGTCAGAATATTTTTTTAAAAATCTCTAGCATTAAGACAGGAAAAACACACAGTCTGAACAGTTTGACACCTAATTCCTCTTCAGCTGCAAGCAGATGTGCTATCAGTTCTAAAATATGGTATTCACAACAAACAGTGAATAACCTACTGAATGTATGAACACCTGCTTTCATAGGCTACTCATTTATATCAGGGTTATAGAAGTTACAAATGGAAAGAAACTGCTAACAGATAAATATTTCAGAAAAAAAAAAAAGGTGTGTGAGTTTCTGTATTTGAGATATTTATACATACATATCCTGGGCTTCAGGCTTTCCTGGGAACTGGTGACTCTAAAAATAAATGGATATGCAACTAAAGTTCTGTTGACTTTTCATGAATTTGGGACTAAATTTTGCGGACCTGCACAGTTTATAACAACAAATGTTAGTGCCTAACATCTGCATTCCCATGAATGTGCCAAAGAAAAGGGCCTGGCTTCTGGAGGACACTGCAACAAACAATTTCAGTGGAGCAGGACAAAATGTGGGGCCAAACCAGCATGTAGTTGCTGCTAAAGGACCACAGAGCTGTCTGTTCGCTTCCCCGTGCGCATACGAAGGAACGCTGCATGTTCTCATGCACTCAGAAATCTTAATTCTAAAGAGGAAAAGTATGGCCATAATTTCTTTCTTTGCATGGCAAGAGTGATATTCCATAACACTGGGTGCAATGAAGATAAAGACTGAACAGAGAACTGGGAGAGCTGTAAGGAGAGACTATAAAACACTGATATTATGTGATGTAAACACAGGATACAAAAGCTCAAGATTGAACTCTTTATGACTCTACTGCTGGAATTTTATTGAAAGGCACAATTTTGATTTATTTTGGAGTCTTCAGATATTATGAGTTGATGTCAAACTGTTTTTCTCTAAACTCTGAGACTTAAAACTGTATCAATTCTAATAATAAATGAAATCACAAAATATACAGGCCTCCTACTAATAACTTCAATTCTTCCATATATTTATTATCTCATTTATAATGCAATCTGGAAGTAAGTTTCACAGAGTGACTTCATCTTGGGCCCCCTTATTATGTGATCTGAAGTAAATCAACTTTCTATTTGTTTCTCTGGAGATATTTGAGTAATTTTCCTCTAGAGTTCTGTAATTATCCTTAACATTTTTCTGCTGAGTCAAAAGCAAGAACATGGTCATATATAAATTACATCTTTGCAAAAGCTTTTCTTGTACTGAATGAGTTGTAGGTTTAAAGTTAAGTTTGTAAGAAAGCTAAGCCAAATAAGACTTGAATTAATTTCTACATAAGTGTGTCTATATCCAGATTAATGATTCCAGGTTAACTCTTCCAAATGGCCCTCACTGACCTAAAGAATTAAGAAATCCTTTGTTTTAAGATGAGCCACCTTAAACCATATATACCCTCCTGTCTTGATACATAGTAAATTCTTGCATCTTCACTTGTTTTGCTTGCTCCTTTATTCTCTGGAGTAATGTTACATGATGGTGGTTCAATAAAAATAATTCCTCAGCTTTTGGCATTTCATCCTTTCTCCTGCCATGCACCAGCACTCTGATATTCTCAGAATGCAATTCCTTTTTGTTTCTTGTTTGGATTTCTTCCTTCTAAGTTCTGGAAAGATCCCAGGGGAGATCTTGAATGTCTTTTAATAACATATGCAAAATACAAACTAGCAACATATTTTAAAATTAAGTAAGCTGTAAATGTGCAATATGTCAGCAACTCCTTGTTGCAGTTTGTATGCACACATAGCTCATGGTCAATAGGAACAAATGTAGGGTAAAACTTGTAGCTAGGTAGTTACAGACAAGCAGTTCAACAACCTTGGCTCTGATGGCAGCTCCTCTAGGACCTGGGTCTATAGGGAATCTTCTTTCATTGCTACGTCCCCTATTTTGAATGCCCTGGTTCATTTTGAAGCTTAATCACCTTGTACTCAGAATAAGCTGCTCCATCTTTTCCCTGCTGAACTACAGTGTGGGAAAGGTTGATCAGGAATTTGAGCCAGGAGAGAATCGCAGTTAGGATGCATTTGTTTTGGCACTATCTCCAAAAACCTCCTATATTAAGACGTCTTTTAAAAGAAGGGTTGAGTGAGCTTGGAAAATGAACTGTTCTCCCCAGCAGCTGAATCTCTGGGGCAGGCTTTGGCAGCCCTCCAAGAACGGTGCACCAGGTTTGATTCTTCTTTCTTATCTTCAGATGGGCAAAAATGCAGGAAGAAATTCACCAGCAGTCAATGGGAGAAGAGAGACTTTCCTTCCAGGAGTCAAGGTACCACAGCCACCTTACCAGCAGGGTCTCCCTACCACGCTGTCACCTGAGGGATGCTGCCCCTCACATATGGTCTTCATTAAAATATTCTAATCCTCAGCTCTCAGTCCTCAGCTCATTCACTATGTGTCGTTTAAAATCTGTCCGTGTGGTGCCTGAAGCACGTGCTCTCATTTGCTGCTCTTTGCTCTAGGTTATTGAAGGCCAGAGAAAGGAGGTGCAAAGATGCTGTAAGTGAGACATGGAGCCAGTTAAGTTCTGCAAGGCTCTGTAGAGAGTGGAAAAGGCAATATGACAGCTNGCTCTAGGTTATTGAAGGCCAGAGAAAGGAGGTGCAAAGATGCTGTAAGTGAGACATGGAGCCAGTAAGTTCTGCAAGGCTCTGTGGAGAGTGGAAAAGGCAATGACAGCTGTTTTGAGGATAAGAGCAGCAAAAAGGGATGTTCAAGCTGAGCCAAATGAAAACAATTTATTTCATGGGACCCTGAGCTGCAAGCAAGCTGGGTGTGCCCCAACCTTTAGACACAGCAAAGCAGTACAGTTCGCTTATGCTGATACTTCCCACATCATTGCTGACATCTGGAAAACTCAGTTCTCAGAGCCCTCTGGCTGTATTTTCTGCAAGCACTACATTTGCTTCAAGCAATGCACGATACTGGTCATCTTCAAGGCCTCCTAGATCATTCAAGAAAAACTAGGGATTCAATAAACTTGGCCAAAGCCCTATGTTGCCCATTTGATGAGAAGAGTATAGCAGAAATCACAGTGCCATGAGGTACTACCTCATTCCCAACACATGCATGTGCATTTCAACACTCTATTGGTGATTTCTTTTGCTTGATTCTTTTTATATCGACAAGCAGCAAATTGGTTGCAGAAAATGTAAAAGGGAGGTTCTAGCACATGAGAAGTTGCTCCAGTTTTCAGGATTGGGTTGGAGAACTGGGGAAGTTTTTTTTTCTTTTCTTTTTATTTATTTATTTATTTTTTGGTTCTGCCATAATCTAAAGGCCTTTGGAAAGCAGGGTTTGTGAGGACCTGGCTTTCCATTTCTCCAAGAGTTGAACACCCATCTGAGGGCTCTACCTATGAGGACTGAAGGTGCAGAAGGTCTCCGAATGAGTCAGACTCTGAATCCTAGAGGCCAGGACTGGTTAAGAAACACAGACCTAAAGGGGTTGCGCTATGAGCTTCTGCTGGAGAGGACGTGCGCGGGTTGCCCGTGGGGTATTTGGGAGGCAGTGCCATGCAGCACAGGTGCTGTACTGGCTGCAGCCTTTACGTGGCAGCAGAGCTCAGCTCTACGCAGACAACGAGGGCAGAAACCCACAAACACTGGGTCAAACACGAGTATTAACTCCGGACTCCACTGTGGACACATCACAGAGCACCAGTTTAACCACCAGGTCAGTAGGAGTCATTCTTTCTGTCAGAAACAGGACAGTTAATATGGTGAGATTTTAACTCACGGTGGCAGAAGCTTCTGGTCCTTCTATGAAGGATTTCAACACCAGAAGGTGCAGGATTGAATGAATGATAGTAAACTGGCAAACAATTAAGTCTCCAGCTACTGCAAAGCAGGCATGTAGAACAAACATCCTCTGCAAAACCTGGTAGTTTGGTGGCTTAATGCAATTCCGTCAGATAAGATGAGGAGAACATGACAGCTAAGCCACCCAGGTTCCCTACCTGCTTATTTCACTAGGTAATTCCTGTCTTCTGTTCTGATCTCAGTACAACACACCAAAGCCATGGACTTACAGCTTCCAAAAGTGGCTGGGAAACCAAGTTTTGAAATTGCATTAGAGAAAGGAAGCTGCACCTGTAGTTGTGGCCACATCTACCTGGCCATTGCTAACTTTGTACTCAGACCTGTGCTTGCAGCGTCACGTAACTTGAGCCCCATCGAGCCAGATGCTAACATCTCCTCTGCTCTGAGGCACAACTCAAGGACAAGCAAATTTTCTCTGTGACTGAGGGCTTTTATGCCAGAAAAGCCACTGGCCTGCGAAGCCTCTAGGCACAAGTCAATGATTCAGCCTACAGGAACACTTGGCTTGAGTGTCAGCTTGAGCATCCAGATCATCTTCTAGCACAGGCACAGGCTAAGAAACAGCAGCTGCTAAGAGAAAGTCATTGTCACGACTGACATTTGGCAATCTTTTTCAAATACTGATTCTCATTCACAGAATTTTTATGCTTTGTAGTAAACAAATCAAATGTCCTTTTGAAATAACAATTACTCATTAGCATTAGCCAACCTAGCTGCTAAAATTTTATAGGGTAGCTCAAGCCTTCATTAGTTGAGCTACCACTCTTACAGAATTTACCTGTTTCTTTAGACATCTGAGAAGTCATCAAAGACACTAACATTCTGTAACATTAACATTTTGGTATCACTCCTTGTATAAAAAGAAGTAGCCAGGAAAAATTTCCACCTTTACAGTTATAAGGAACTAGACTACATTCTCAGTGTAGGCTGAATTCTAAAATCAAGCCATTTTAAATGTGCAAAATGTACCAGAAATATTTGGGGGAAAAATTATTTTCCACAAACTTTTATCTTTCCACAAAGATAATAATCCCGAATATCAAGTTTTCAAAAATATAGTGCTGAAAACCTTACTTACAGCATTAATGAAATAATAATAATAAAAAAGACTGGATTGAGAAAATAGGTAGGGATTTAAAATGTCACTGTCTGACATTTGCCATAATAAAAGAGCATAAGCTGAAGGTGATAATAGTGGCAGCAATGATTTTGAGTCTCCAAAGAGTGTTCATTAAACAATCTTTGATGACATCTAAACTTATGTAAAAAGCCAAGGCATGGAAGGAGGGCTGGATGACTCTCAGGATGTTAAGCTTCAATTAGGAAAACCTTACAAAGGAGAGGCAGAACAGGACTTTGATCAGAGTTGGAGTAGAGGATTTGTTTTCAGATGTTAATTGGAATAAACTGTGCAAAAACTAAGGATGAGAAATGTTTTCCTAGAAATGAATTACTTTTTGGATAAAGACTGCACATTCATTTTGTTCTGGGCCTTTTTCAAGAAGATGTGCCAAACACGATAACAAGCACTGAAACCGGGTAACAGCAAGCATCTAATAACTGTATTATGATCAGAGCAGAGATGCTTTGAGTATTAAGCACAGCTCAACAAAAAGCTAAACACAAGATTCTAACTGCAGCAAATCTGAAACTGGAGACAAGATAACCAGGAAGAAACCTAGCTTAAAATTTCATAACCTGCAGTGAAAGAAAGTATGGTTCATGAAATGGACTTTTGACTTCACAGGGGCAATGCATAAAAGTGGAAAACATAATTTAGAATAGGAATGCTGCACTGTATCTTAGCAAAGCTTCTAAAAATGAATTCTAAAAAAAAATGATTTATTTGATAAACTTTCAAAATTGAAATGCAAGTTTACATTTACTTCTGCAGACGTTCGCTATATATAGTTTTCGTTTGGGTGAACCAAGTCTTGGTAGCTGTTCAAACCAATTTGTTGGAGAGCTCCAGGGCTTATTTTGCTGAGACGTCACTTCATACAGCAATCAATGCAGGAATTCAAAGCTCTGCTTTAAGCCCCAACAATACTGTCAAGCTTTCTAGTTTTAACACCAAGGATATTTTCTGACCAGCAAAGCAGATCAAAATTTACAGTATAATCCTGACTCTCCTACGATTATACTCCTTCACTAATAGCAAGCAACCCTTTTCACTGATTTCCATATTCTTCCTCTCATCAACGTAATCTGTCCAGTTATTAGTTATATATATTGCTATATATATTGCTTAGTCCTACTTCTAAGCCAGGACTTTATGTGCTATTCATGGAACACATCCAGAATAAGATTTTAAATTCCCTAAGTCAGGGATTGTTTAAATAAAGACAATAAATGGACACGCAGATACAAGCGCAGACCTCTTGCACGCCAACGAGCACTCACACAACGAGACGAAGCCATCAGCACGACAAGCTCTGGGAGCTGCGTGGTCAGCTCTGCTATCAGCATGCCAGCCGTGGTGCAGGACTCAGGCACCACAGCAAAAGGGAATTTAAAGGCATGAGGTAGAAAGGGGTAATGGCTTAGTCTGAAGAGCTGTGCCCAAGTGTGCGCTTCTAAACACATGTAAATCCGGGGCGCTGTTTGAAAAGGGAATGAATAGTGGGGGAAGCTCAGAAGGATCGGTCAACAGGAAACAGCATTCAGCACTTCGACAGCGATTGAGAAATCTTAATCACATAGGGAGACAATTGTTCATCTTTTCCCCTCTAGACTGCTTCTAGACTAATTAAATTATTTTCTCGTACCTTCCTTTTAAGGCAGCAAGCAGCAAGTGAAACCCAGCAGCAACGACAGCAGTTCAGAGCATTGCTGGGGTATCAGAAGAGACACACAGAGACTCAAAATCTTTAGCTGACAAGTGGCAAGCCAATCGCAAGGAGACCCCTCTCAATGTACAGTCAAATACAAGTGTCTTTAACAGATCTGCTTGCAGGAGTGAGGGCTTGTGAGGACCGTGGGTTGCACAGCCGTAGGTTAAGCAATTCCAAGAATAATATTTGTACCTATTTAAAACACTGGGGAGAGAGCAGACAATTTTTAGTGTAATGTGAGAGCAGCTTCTAGAAGTTTGTATGTCAAAGAATTATTATGCAGATCATGTGACTGCTGTTCAAAGAAAAACTGGCAGCATGTACTGTGTGAACCTGAGGGTTTTGAGGGGAGAAGGGAGTTTTCAAATTTATCAGAATGGTTTGGACACACATTAATTTTCTTTGCCAACGCTTATTGTTTCATTTTCCTTTAAATAGGACTGGCAAGCTCTTTGACTAATGGAATGACACAGTGATGTGTTGCAAAAGGTTCAGTAAGGAGTTCTCTACAATATTTTCCAGTTGTGTCAGCACAATGTGCCTGCCCGTTCCAGCACGATGTGACTCTCTCCTCTAGCAGAAGCCAGGAGCTCCACAAGGGGCTCCTCCGTGCCCCCGACGAGCAGCAGCCTCTGGCTCACGCTGCCCCCATGCAGGAGCCCCTCCAGCCCGGTGCTCCTGGGCGCTCTCCCCGCAGCTGCCTTTCCTCGCTGAAGCCAGAGTGCAGCGCCTGCAGTGCTTGGAACAGCACCCGGGCCCACCTACACTCACCCACTTAAGGTGCAGTACATCAGTTTACACCTTCCAAGAAGTAAAGAAGTTTTAGAACCTCAATTTTCTTCTGCTTATAAACCGATCACTTCCTCCATTTTGCTATATCTGGGGTTTTGTTCAGCTCTAAAATTAATTTTATCTTCTTTTTGTCAGTACTTCTATTTAGGGCACAGTCATGCTCCCAACTTGCTACAGTTCCAATTAAATATTTTTCTTCTGGTATTTGCAAAATTAGAATCAGTGTGATAAAACTCAGTGGTGTTCACAAAATCACAAAATAGTTGCATTTGGGAAGGACTTCTGGCTGCCTTTGCTGTTCTAGAGCCTTCTCTACAAAGTTGCTTTCCAGCTGGTCAGGCCCCAGGCTGTACTGGTGGGTTGAATTATTCCTCCTCTGGAGCAGGACTCGGTGCTTCCCTTTGCTGAATTTCTTGAGGTTCTTCTTTGCCTACTTCTCCAGCCTACTGAGGCCTGCTGAGGCCCCTTTGAATGGCAGCAAACCATCAGGTGTATCAGCCACTCCTTCCAATTTGATATCGTCTGCAAACTTGCTGAGGGTGCTCTCTGTCCCAGCATGCAGGCCGTTAGTGAAGATGTCAATATTGGACCCGGTATCGAGCCCCGAGCTCCACCAGCAGTATATATCAAAATTATACATCCCTCCTCATCCTCTATGCCAGTACTCTCATCATAGAAGGCTAGGAGGTTGGTCAAGCACAATTTCACCCTTCATAAATCCTGGCAAACTACTCTCAATCACTCTAATCCTTTATATGTTCAAAATGGCTTTCAAGATTATTTGCTTCATGACCTTCCCAGTGATCAAGGTGAGAGTTACCAGGCTGTAGTTCCCCTGATCTTCCTCCTTGCCCTGATACAAGAGTATCATTTGCTTTCTCCGAGTCCTCTGGGACCATTCCCAGAGCCCAGAACCTCTCTGGATAACTGAGAGTGGCCTCTCAGGAACACCGACCAGCTTCCTCAGCACACGTGGGTGCATTTTTTTCAGGTCCAGTGGACTTCTGTATTTCCAGTTTATTTAAATCATCCTTAATCTGATTCTCCTTCACCTGTGATAAGTCTTCTTCTTGATCTCAGTTTAGGACTCCCGAGGGTAACTCTTAACAGTACAGATAGAGGAAAAAAGGTAGTAAATATCTTCTTTTCTTTTTCGCATGCTTTCCCAACAGGTCTCCTGCACCATTCAGCAACTGACCCACATCTTCCCTAGCCTTCCTTAGCTACTGATGTGTTTACAGAAGCTCTTAGTTACCCTTCACATCTCTTGTCAGTCAAATTCAAGTCAAACTGGCTTCGGCTTTGCTAATGACGCCTCTGCGTGCTTGGACAGTGGTCTCCATTTTCCTACAGTAGATCTTTCCCAAGTGCAGTTATTAGAAGTGTTTAAACAAAAATGTGTTAGAAAGCAAAGAACAGAACCTGCCATTTCTACTTATCATTCCATGTCTGCAGCTCCGAGTCCTACTTACCCGATCTATAGCGCTCATCCCGTGACCCTGAGGACCTGCGACGGTGATACCGAGACGACGAGGACGGAGTAACAGGAGTTCGACGTTCTTGGGGCAATGCCTGGTCCACCCCTGCATTAATTACAAAAAAAATAAGTTCATTCTCATTGGATTCCAGAAACTTAATGAAGTAAGAAATACTTTAATGAGCTAACAAAAGAGATATTATTGTAGTGGATCTTCAAGCTTTCCTGGCAATTGATTACAAACAATTCCTAAAAGAATTTAGCTAGCTTGTATTATATGTTTGTCTATAAAACCTCATGTGGTTTGATGATACCAGTTGGTAAAAATACAGTATAAAGCCAGAGAAGGGGAAAGGGAACTCTATAATTAATGATAGGTGTTCTCAGTTATCAAGGGCCAGAAAGTAAACAACAGCTGCATCCCCAAGGTCTAGCAGAGTAACCTGCTCCAGCAAAATAACAAAAATACCTCAGCCTTATAATATACACCTGCAGCATCTTAGTATGCCATGCCTAGACACCCGCTATTTAGGATTCGAACACCCTTTTTTTTAGCCTTGTATTCACCCCTTTGTTGCATGCTTTTTTTTTAAGATATTTTCTTGAAGGCAACTTCAAAGACCCTAGCAGCACAACAGCAGCATTGCAGATACATAGCGCTAAAAAGCAGCCTTACTTCCCAATTTCCAGAGAACAGTAAAGCCAAAAAACTTGGGAAGAAAAATTCCTAGACAGTGGGAGAAGAAAGCAAACCTGAATCTGTAATACCACTACTGGTATTATATACATACATATAAAATATATTTTATATTTATATATATACATTTATATATATATATATATATACACATATATAATATATATATAATAACCACTACTGTTTTTTCACAAACAAACCTGGCTAAATAAACCCTGCAAGTGCCGCATTCAACTTATGTCTAACACAGCAAAGAGGCACTGTGTTTCTCTGTGTTACTCTGTGGGACAGAGTAATAAAAATCTCTATAAATTAAATTTATTGTTTTCTATTATTTTCTGTCTTTAAAAAGTAATGACAAACTTTATGTAACTATAGGGACAGAAGTAAAACAATCCTCTTGCACTTAGGATTGATGGTATGTTTTAATGAAATTATTTAAAAGAATAATAATTAAAAATAAATACTGGATTCAACAAAACAACACCTGGAAATATGTTCATATTTTTCTATTCAAATGCAATATAAAAAAACTTTCCATTACTATTTCCAAACTATTCAATTCCTCCTTATTGGGACAGGATAACAATTTACTTTGGGGAAATCAAGAATTTTTATGTAGAAAGTAGAATAACAAAAACTGCAGTGCTGACTTTCAATGAGTACTAGCTATATTTCGAAGGACTCTTTAAAAAATTATAGTCATCTTTTAAAAAGTTGGCAATCTCTGCTGACAACTATGTGATGTAGGAACAGAACTCAAAACACAGCTCCCCCTCTTAAATCTTTGAAACAACAGAAATGTCACGTCCGTCTGCTTCAATTTTGTGAGGAAGTGGTTGGTTGGCTAGGAACATAAAAGCCTAAGAGTAGATTCTTAACTCTTCTTACTCACTCACATTGCAATTATTAATTCATACTTTTAATTTCAAACAAATTCTCTACATTTAACCTCTCTCTCTCCACATACCATGTAATTTCACTTGCTCTCTAGCTTTTATATTCTTTTAGTCAGGCAAACTTATTCTTTGACTAAATAATCAGAAGAAAATCTTGTCTCCTCTTTTGTACACTTAGTGTTTTTCTTTCTCTATTGGGTCACCCTAAGGACAAGCAACATAACATTAAAAGCAAAACTACTTTTGATCCAGTTTTCAGAAGATGAAACCCCTGTTGCAGTCTGAATGAGATTCTAACCTCCACTATCCATCCCTCAGGCACCAGCTGTTTCATCGGTCTTATTTTCAGGAATCACGTACCTCCTGGAAATTAGGCATATTTTTTAAAAAATCACAAAAAGCAAATGTAAAAAAAAAAAAAAAAACATATCTACAAATTGTTTCTGTGTCACAGTGTTTGGTGAGGAAAGCAGTGTCACAGCAAATTTCTTGAGCAGGGGGGCAGCATGTGAAGACAAGAAGTTTGGTGCTGCTACTGAGGTGCAACAACCTGACTATAAAAAAAAATGAAGGATTAAAAGGAGGCAGCCTCTGGGACTGGTGCTGCAGGCGATAGCCCAAGCACCACCACTATGTAAAACTATGACCAAAAAAAGACTTTCTAAAACAGCAATTTTAGTGCTACTTGCTCTCACTACAGATACAGAAATTTCTCAACTAACCTTAAAAATCAGTCACTTCAACTCAGGTTTCTCCCTCCTACACTGTATTTGGCTTTGTTTAAAATAAGTTGCTTCTGATGATAGAAATCAGTGACGAACAGTTCCTTTTCACAGGTATTGAAGGTAGAACCCTAGCAGCTCTCGCTGTGTCTAAGGCCTTGGCAAAGGAAATCTGAGCACCAAATTAGCTTCCTCTTTTATGAGCCCATTCGATGGGTTTGCTTCCCCGAGAAGCAGCCAAGAGGAGTTAAGAGTAGAGCTGTTCACCTCCACGAAGGCTCCAGCAACGCAGGGCAGCTTTTTTGCACTTCTGAACATAACTAAACCCCCAAATTTGATTGCTTTCACAGCCAACACATTGGGTTTGAGATTTAGTGCTAATGCTTATTCAAGTGCAGCTTCACTGAAATGCAGTTGTGAAAAAGTGGAAGTGGTGCTGGAATAGGCTTAGCAAACTCATACCTGGATCAATTCCTAAATTTCAAGAGGCAGTAGAGCAATAAATGGTTTTCATAATGTCACTCCAGCACCATGCAGACAGGCACAATCACAGTCACTCTCACACTGGCATCATTCTTAATGCAATCGTTTCCCTGTCTTGCATCTAAAGTGAGAGTTTCAATGCACCAGTGCTTTGTTACCAGTCACGAAGAATTTTAGCAAAATATATATTAGAAGCACGTACTCCGAACAGAGATATCTGAGATAAAAGGATGAGAAATCAGTGCATTATGCTCATGACATTACACATAAGAGGCAGCAGATGCAGCAGAGCAAACAGCCACGCTCTTAGCAGAAGTACCATTTCTTTTATCTAACACGGCTGATGTGATATTCAGCTTGCAGATTAAGACATCTATATTTAGTTTACAAGCAGGTGTTAAGCTAAGTTCCCATTATGAGCCACGAAAACCTAGGCCAGATTTCAGTGGTCTAAAGAGAGGAGTCCAATGTCCCTTTAGATGTTGTGCAGTATGATACTTGCTTGACCACATGGGAATGCCTCCCCTTAAGCCCTGTTTTATATGTGCCTGCTGTGTGTAGAGCTCTCTAAGGCCCTAGGCAATGCTGAAGAGTACTAGATGCCTATGTCCAGGCAACCAGGTGTGCCCAGAGAAGCCTGGAGAGCTAGGCAAGGAGCTGAAAAGCATTTCAGGTTTCATCAACTGAATTAACTGCATCTCTTCAGATGGGATCAGCAGTTTAAATACAGGGAGACAGCTTAATACTGATATATCAATACAGAAATTGTAATGTGCAAGCTCGTTTATATCTTTAATGTGTCTATCTACAAATTGAAGAGCCACGGGGAAGCTATTTAAGCAACTAGCAGGTTGGCTAGTTTCACTTTAGCACATGGAAGACACAAAGCTGTCAGCTGGAAGTAGGCTTCACCTATTCCCTTCTTTTTCTCCCCTTCATCTCTTTGTTACTCTCCTCCAGTCTTACCACTTGTTTCTGCAGTTAAATTGTGATGCTAAGTGCAGGTAACCTGGCAAGAGCTGCACTGTCCTCTCCACCGGGGACGATGGTTTCTTAATGACAGCTGACAAGCTGCTTTGATGCATTTATTATTCCTGTGACTGTGTCAAAATTTTAAATCTAAAAATGTTTAAAAGCTGCAATGTCTCACTGACAAGAAATAGAAGGCATTCGTAGACAGGGGCTATATTTATTCTTCTAAAACTAACCACAGAGTGGGACCTCGGGGGACTCAGCTCTAGGACAAACCCAGCAAAACCAGGGCCAGGGGGAGGACAGACAAGTGGTGTTCTGAGTAGAGTTTAAAAACCCATATTTACATTCAGCTCAGATTATTTCCTTGCTTCTCTGCAATGACTGCCATTCTGCTTTAAAAACAAAGCTGCGTGATGAACGTGGTGCGCAGTTTGTGAATGAGTTAAATGCCCCAGCACCCAGTGGGACCTGCTGCACAGACTGGCATTTCACTCTCCCTCAGCTCTACATCCAGATAAGAAATTAGCTGGATCAGCCAAAGCCAAAAGAGATTTAAAATGAAATACTCCTAACCAAAGACAGGCGGGAAGTCAAGCCACTGTTTGCTAGGAAAATAAGGAGGAGATGGAATTTCTGACTAGAGATTTTTAAATACCAGTTTTCCCGTCTTTCCATGTGAGCTTTCACACTTACGCCTTTCTACACATGTTCTGATTTCAAACAATGTTCTGACCCACTCCAAATTTATCTTCGCTCGAAATTAAAACCTTGCCCTTGCCTTCCAGCACTGCCTGGAAAGTGTTAAGCCTTTGGTTCAAGCTCAGTAGAGCTCATCTGCCACTCTCCCTCCTCTCCACCATACAGGAATTCATGGTGGATGTCACCCCAGCTGCCACAATTTACATGCCACCTTTGACTTCAATGCTCTCTAAAGTTGCCTGCAGCTTATAGGAAAGCTGTGTAGAAAAAGACTCTCTCTCCCTGCAGCTCACACATTCCCAACGCGCTGCTCAGCTCATGGTGCAGGCTGCGCAACACCCTCCTCCTGGCTCTCAACAGCTACCAGATTTGCCTCCAACCTACCTGCTCAGGGTGTTCTAGTGGTTCCTCACTTTCAGAATGTCCCCAGCTCCTCACAAGCTCCCACTGGCTCCTTCTCCTCCAGGGCATCAGGCATCAACTTATAAAGGCCGTTCAAAGTCCTCAATACGATATTTATTTTTTTCCTCATCAATGCTAACCTCTGTCTGACCTCCTGTTTGTTAGGTTTTTAGACAGACACCCTCATATTTACAGGTATTCTCCATGAACAGGGATATATATTTCACCAAAGTTCTCATACCAACTATGGTGTGAAGTATTTGTGGTATGGTAAAATACCTTTTCCCTTGCGACTGAACAATGTTTGATGTTATGAGGTCTTACTGCAGGACGGGAAACAGAGGTGACATCATGAAATGAAGAATGCTTAAAATAATAAATGAAAATAATAACATTCTAGAATCAAGCTTTAAACATTTGCTTGCATTCTGTGCAATCCAAATAATGTTGAGTTAGTCCATGGAAGAGAAAATGAAATTATAATTGGCAAGTTTACTTTGCTAGCCCCAAGGGTTAGCAGTAGTAAGAATCAAAAGCAAATGTATGCACACATACTCACAGATGTGTGCCAATGTATGCACACGTTTATAGATATATACAAATAGATATCTTATTTTCATAATACTGGATAGAGAAATTGACTCATGAATTCTACAGAAAATTACTTCTTCATAAGGTAAGGGGATCTTCTGTGGCAATCTTTTATTGCCCTTGCTCCACATAGCTTAAAATTTCCTCACTCTGCCAGCGCTGCTGCCATTCGGGCCGTGGCAGATGCAGCCTCTGTCTCAAGGCCTGTGAAAGGAGCAGCGGGTGCCTTTTAAACACTGCATCTCACAGGTCTATTAGCCATAATAAATAAAGCACTGGTGACTGGTCTACATGGTTACACTACAAATAGAGCTACACTGGTGGTACCAGCGATGGGAAATTATAGAGAGTAATCTAGTGTAGACGCAGCACTTGATTAAGAGAGAATGAGCCACCCATGTCTAAACTGTTAGGAGAAAAACTTAATTGATAACAACATTGTCTTTCTGTTCTGTGAGTGAATAATCAAATTTCCTGGCAAAACGCTGGAAGCAAATTGGGCAAAAACACAGCTTATGAGGGATACAGGTAATTTAGTTATTTTTCTTCCAGGGAGGGCTCCTCTTAATAGCACACATTCAGCTGTCCATGTTATCTTACCCAGAACTGACTGATTGACTAATCAAGATAATCTTCAGAAAATTATTCTGAAATAAATACTGGTTCAAGTGGTTATTCTTCCAGCTACCGACTGTCAGGACTCCTCCACTATGGAGGCAGCAAAAGAAAGGTCACAGTACAAGACAGAACGGGAGGCATATGCAGACATAAAGGTCCAGGTTCACTATTACTTTTAGGTGTCTAATATATGAACTTGTTAAGAAAGGAAATATTATTTTGTGCACGGAACATCTCTAGCTATAAACTGACATCCCAGTGAAAGCATGTTGAGGGAGCAAAGCTGTAGTTCTGTCTTCCGAAGTTAAAGCAGGTGGGATTTAACGGAAAAGACAAAGGGGGCTCCCCTATTCCTTCTCCCATGAATACCGCCAAAGGCAGCGGATCTGTTCCCAATGTATGGATGTTAGACAGCCTGGCTGGGAGACCACAAACATCCTCTGCACCAGGGCCGCCTGCGCAGCATCTGGAGGCGTCAGCTCCTCTGCAGGCAGTGCAGGGTCAGCCTACACAGGCAGCGCATCCAGCATGTCCCCCTGTGCCAGATTCATGCACATCGGCTGCAGAGCAGCATACGGGACAATACTGCTCTCCGGGACTTTCCTGTCAAAAACAGGGAGCCTAAGAGTGAACTCCCACATCACATGAAAGAGTATCAGCCACATGGCTGCACAGATCCCCTCTTGCGACTAGGGTCATATCCATTCCTGAAAAGTAACAGCTATCCTTTTTATCCAAAATGATCGCATCCCAAGAAACACAACAAAGACCTCTGGCATATATCAATGTATGCATGTGTTTATACACATATACGCACTCAATTCTTCCAGGGCCTATGTTTAACACTTAAATGGCTTTATATCATTAATTCTGCTAATCCTGAAATTGCCATTTAAATTTAAGCATTCTTAATTTACAAAAAAATATATATATATAACTGGGGCAGAAAGTTACTCACATCACGCCAAGGGAACCTTAGTGCAGCCCCATTTTAAGAGGACAATAGACAACTCAGTCAGAATCTAACAGAGATTCTCCCTATATTTAATACCAAATCTATTTCAAAATGAGATGGGGTGGGTGTGAAGTAGATCATATTTTTACAGGTATATCTTGTCATTCTTATCTTCCATCTGGCCTTCTCCTTACATCATGTCTGGACTTCCTGGTGGCAGGGTGCACAAGCACATGGGCAAGAGGGTGACACCCTGTGTGCATCCACACAGCTAGCAAGAGAAAACTTTTCGTCTAGGGGAGCTATAAATGGTTGCTGCAAACTCAGTGAGTAGGAGCAGACTATCTGCTTGACAGGACACAGGACATCCGCAGAAGGCAGGACAAATATCGCCCAAAGGGCTCAATTGCATAGGCACGGTTGGGATAGTGACCCCTTGTCCATGTCACAGACAAGTGTCAGTGCAGGAAGTCCTTCCACGGGTCTGCTCCTACCAGCCCATGGCCCATTTCTAAAAGTGGGCCTTTCAGAGAGCTTGGACGAGAGCTGAGTTCAGGCAGGGATCTCTAGTTGAGATAGTGCTGAAGAAGGGGTGCTCAGAGTTACACAGCTTCCACACGATTCCAGTGGGCCAAACACTGGGACCTTAGAAGTCACTGCCAAAAGGGAACCGGGAACACATCCTCTTGCGCCTTGTCAGCTTATTGTGCGACACCTCCACCATGGTATCAATGCAAGGAATGCTAGGGACACGTTGAATGTTCACATCTTATGCTAAAAGGAGTTATTACTCCTTCCCTCCCATCACTTCACTCTTAGGCAAGCAGAGGTTGGTAACGGCCTTCTAGATGTTGTCCTTCGCTTCTGGAAGTGAAGGACACCATTGGCACCTGGCAGCTGCTAGGCTATTTTACTGAGGTAGACATCTACCAGGGGCTTGCAGATGAGGCACAGTTACAGACAGATAAGGACTGGAAAGGATACATTCATTGTGCTCACCAAAACGAAAATAAAAGAGAGGCCGGTTTCCTGCCGTGCTGGCTGCTCGCTCTCTAGCGGCCGCTTCCCGGATGTCACAGACACCAATGTTGGCAGTGCGGAGCATTCTTCTTGCAGCTCCTTCACTGTGTTGCAGTCTACACCGTACCGCGGCAGCTCCATTCGCTGCTGTAACAAGTTGAAAAAAACTAATTAATTCACGTTTAGTTTTTTTACATTTGTTACAGCAACGAGTGGAGCGGCTGCCCCCATGCAGTACAGCACACACGCACACGCACGCACAGACACCACGGGACACTCACGGAGCCAGTGCGGGCCGATGGTCCACGCTGCCAACATGGGCGTTAGGAGCGTTAGCAAAGGCGCAGCGAGAGGACTGGATGTGGCTACGGTGGGGAACTGCCCTTGGATTTACTTTCCGTTTGGCAAATGCAGCTACAGAGTGCAAATCCAGCCCCTCCCCAAAGCCTTCACAAGGAGCCATGTCCATTTTCAAGCTGTTTTAAAAGTATTTCTGAAACATCAGTCTAACAAGATCTAACACCAAAGCTTATAAATTCTTGCCCATCAAAGCATATTACAGCAAGCAAATGAATAACTAATTTGGCAATTTTGCAGTTGTTCAGAAGTATTAACAGAGGCTGACAGAAAGCATCTGTTTCCTTATCCTATTTCCTCTCGGAAAGGACTTGTCTCCTCCTTCCTAGTGAGCAGGGACCTTAAGCCATTCAGGTAAGTAAAGACTTAGAAAGAGAATACCAAGATGCAGTGTTTCAGATTTCGTCTAAAAGGTAACAAACAAAACAAACAAAAACTACAAAGACAGCAAAGACCCAAGCACAAATAGTACCACTTTCTGATAGAAAACACTTTAATACAATGGAAGTAATGTCTTCCACTATAACCAAATAGTTCTTTTGGCCATCAGCTGAAGCATCAAGTCTGACGTATGCACAATAGGACAGCAGACAATATGTCACTATTCTTTCCCTCGCCTTCCTATCAAAATCTTCCTTCACTTATCCCTGGCTCACATCCTCTGAGTAGGATTTTTGGGAACTGTTGGAACAAAAAACGTCCACTGAATTTCTTCCTGACTCTGAAACAGGACTGAATCAGCCAATTTCTCAGTCACAACCTCTTCAAATTATTGCATGGACCTCTTACAGACTTACAGAGACCACGGACTGACTTACAGAGACCTCACTGCTCCTCGTTATAATGGAAAACTTCAATATCACAATAGAGACTTTGAAGGATAAACTCCAGCAGGTTCTCTGCCTTCTCTGTTTTATCTTTATATGCACAATAAATCCCCAGCAGCTTCAGCCAACCACACAGTCTGACCAGAAGACTATGACCTCTCTGCAGAAACAGCCATATTTCCTTGTGTGAAGAAAAAAAGGATACAACTCACTGTAAATAAAGTTCTGCTATCAATGACACCACTGGGCTGAGGATTACAATGAGGCACAATCCCCCTGTAGCTCAATAAAATGAAGGAAGTCTCCTGAGAACCTCCTGTGAAGACTACTAGTGTGTGAGCTGTGATAGCCAGCCAGAATGACGAATACCGAGACATTAAATAGTTGTACCTATGGGATTATAGTTCTACTGAATGGGTTTGTTTCTCGTTGGTTTGTAACCCAGCGGTTGGAAAGTGTCACTGTCACCCTCAAACCAGGCCACATCACTTCATAAACCTGAGGTGTCTGTGATGCTCATCCTTTCTGTGAAGCTCTCAGCACTGGAGCAGACCAAGGGGAATCCAACGCCCTCAAAATAACATTCTAGCTAGTATGTAGGAGTGCTTCAAACAGAAAACCATCAGGTGCACTGTAAAGGCAGAGTTTTGTAGAAGAAAAAGGGAGGAATGCTCCCAAGTCTGCAATAAAAACAGGCCTCAGAGGAGAGGCAAGCCGAGGTGCAGCCCCAGCAAGAGCTTGGGAGGCAAACACGAAGCGGAGGCCTCCAGGGGTATGCACAGCACCTTTCACCTCAGGATTCAGTGTCTCGTCAGAGCTCCTTTCTTGCCCCAATATCTATCTTTCCTTAACATATACGACAGAAATATTTTCCACACAACATTAAATTCTTTGATATTAAATTTAGCCTGAAGTGTTTTGGACAGCTTTGGGCAAGTGAAGCCCAAGACTAGCCCTCTCTAAAGGATCAGTGGTCACTCGTCATGGGCCCATGGGACAAGCTGAGCCCTGGGAATGTTGCTGTTCTCTCTAGTGTCGTCACAAGGGAGATCTGGGCAGGAAACATGAAGTGGAGAAAGGCACAAAGCTATGAGGTTCTCTTCCACTCTTGTGTACATCTCCCTTTAGAAAGCTCTACTTGACTTAAGTTACAATGAGTTTGGGCATTATGTTTTCCTCTCTATTTTTACATTATTTATAATAAATAAAGGCTCTCTGAGGAGGCTGGGCTGATTATATTTCTGAGACATGACTGGCAAAGCCACAGCAACATATGTAAAAAATGTACACACACATCAAAGCGGACATATATATATATATAAATATACATAAAATGGATGGAAGAAGCTTTTTCTGCATAACAATAGCTTTGTTACTGCCACATATACTTCTTCAGAGATGCAGATTTTTACTGGGGCAACTATCAGTAAGCTTGACATCTTCATATATTGCAAGCACAGATACACGTACCAGGAGGTTGTGGCAGGTAGGCCCCAATTAATTTTGATCTCTTCTTTTCATATCCCTTCTGCGTGATGTCACCTGCCAAGAAAAGAAAAGGAAAATCAATACAACGTGAATAAAGACACGGCTTGCTGCTTAATGGCAGCACCATCAGCTTAGCCACCACTGCACTGTTTGTCTGTCTTGACAATTATAATGAACAAATGAAAGCACAGTATGATCATTCCACCCATAAAAAAACCCTCATTTACACCAGACCAGTCTGACAAGTAAATACCCAGCCTTGATTTATTCCAACACTGAAGTCCAGCAGCACAGAGTTTTAAAACCATTTTGATATGCTGTCACACAAGCTTTCACAAGCTGCAATGACCTTCATTAGGTTAATAAACAATGGATTATATAGAATGCGTGGCCTGTGGTGGTTGGCAAAACACTGTACTGATTAGCATTTTCTATCATTAATGGGATTTTTCTAATCAAGCATGTAAGGCACAAAAGAGCTGAAACCACTGCTACATCATTTCTGTAATATAAATGCTTTAGCTGAATTTCTAAGCAGTACTGAGAGGAATAAAACAAAACAAAAAAATTTCTGGAGACAAATTTTTGAATTTCTTACACTCAATTAATACCCTTCCCCGTGCTTATAATTTCCTCAGATAACTATTTTTTAATATAAGCATTGAAAACAATATCTGAAAAGGTTTTCCACACAAAAGGGATACTTGGATATGTCAGCCAAAATATGTATTTTCAGTCTTGCTAGAGCTGCAGAGAGGCCTGGACCATTGAGGTCTGGACACAGACTTGGCTCTGGAGCCCTTGATCTCTAGCTGGCGGTTAAAATACTCATACAAATGTGACTTAAATACCCACATTCTCCTTTCCAAACGTGTGTGCGTGTCTGTGCACCTAGATGAGAAGCACTCTATCTCATGTCCCTTCAGTAACCAGGCTGCAACAATGGCCTCGTACAGACACCAGAGCTCGACTGCCTACAAACACCACAAAAACGAACCCAGCTTTGGCAGTAATGCACAGGTCTATAGGGTATGGCAGGTTTCCTCGTGGTTTCCAGGCCAATGCTCCACCTTGGCATAAAGAGACCATTTCCTAAGAGGATTCACACTCCTTTAAATCTCAGCTGCTCTGGTAAATGGATACTAAATTAGCACTAAATGTATATAGAGGATGGTCTGTGGGTTGCTCTGAAATCAATAACAACATCCAGACCCTTTCAAGCACTAGTGGTTGCCACCGGATGAAGGACACTTTCTTGGGGATGGTTCCAGTGAGCAGCAGGAAGGCAAAACCCTCCAAGCCTCTCTGCCCGTGTCCCGAGTCAACCTCTGGCCCCTAACTGAAAAATGCCACTTAACATAGCACCCACACTCCTTGCCACCAATCTCAAAACACTTCTTTACAAAAAAAGTCAGCTAAAATATCGGTGTTTTTAAATGAGGAAAGTGAGACAGAAGCACTTCGAATGATAACTGTCCTGTATTTGCTCAAAGAAGTGACAGACTTGGCAAGAGGAGAGAAGTTTTTTGAGTTCAAACGCATTGATTCTGGAAGCACCTTCCTTCCCTACCTCAGTGCTTCTGGTATATGTTCAAACTGGAAAGAAAAGCTCCCTCTGCATTGCAACCAGCTTCCCACAAATCGTCTCACAAAGACAGTAGCTACAGATATTAATTCATGAAAAGATTTTAATGTAAAATGTGTTTACTTCTAAAAAGTATAAAATGATGTTTTGAGACAATATGAAAATATTTCAACTTCCAGGCACTAACAGACAAATCCATTAAAATTACCACTAATCTCTCAAAAATCACATGCACCATTGCCCTGGCAACCAAATCTAAAAAAAAAAAAATGTGGAAGCAAAATATAAAATCAGTGAACTATTCACTGGAGGTCAGTACCACCGTTCTGAGGTGGCAGGAAGTCAACTGCATCATACAGTCTGAGGACATACACAGAAGCACTTTATTTATCAGGATTAAACTTCCTATTATTTCAGGTAGATGGATTTAAAAGTACAAAAAGTAACTGGTTAACCATTAAAATACTGTGATATATGTTTAAAACCGCTCCATTTCCAAGTCGTTGTGAATTTCTAGTGTAAAAACCTACTACATACGAAACACAACTAGCCAAATTTAACAGAGCTGAACTGGTGCTCCTGTCATAAATCACTACACAGCCTATTTTCTAAACACAGTGTTAAGACCTTTGGCCTACATTCTGTGTTTCTTCACAAATGCATGGGATAATTTAATTTTCCCATGAGAAATAAGACATCCAGGTTAGCCAGGTTCATCTAGGTTTTGCTCTTCCAAGGCCTAATGTTTGGCTTGGTTCTTTGGGGATATTGGCTGGACGACATGGACGGTACTTCCTTGCCTTGAGAACACAAGGCTTAGAGGTTACAGTCTTTCCTTTCTAATTAGCTGTTTCTCTCCTGTGAAGCCAGAGGTCCCTCAGGACTCTGCCGCCACGTCCACCTCCACGGAGAGGAGGCAAAGGATTGCATCCTCCGTGCCCGCTTGCCGCAGGACCCTATAGGATTTCCTTTATCCACCACACGCAGCCCTTCAGGGCCCTGCAGGCTTGGGCTTTCCCAGGCCCCAGCTCGGGAGGAGGCTGCCGGGGCAGGAGGCACCGGCTCGGGCTCCTGCACGCGGCATCTCAGTCCCCTGCGGGAGCTGCAGCCTGCGCCCCCGGGGCGGCCGCTCCGAGGCGCAGGGCAGCGCCCGCCCGGCTGCCGCTCGCGCAGGACACGTGTTTGCTCACTGAGTTTATGTATTTATATTTAGCAAAGCTGTGCTGAGCTGCGAGCGTGTTCGTTGTGCTCGCCGCAACTGCTCCTGCCTGCGTGACGGCCTCCGCTTTCGGCAGCCTGTGCAATGGCCGGGCCTCCTTCCTTCCCTCGCGCTGCAGAGACCCGGGGAATGCAGGGCCGGGAGCCAAAGGGCCTGCGGGGAGAGCGCGCGTGGGCACCCCGCGCCACCCGGGACCCTGTGCCTCGCAGAGGGCCTTTCGAGGAGGGAGAACGAACGCAAGCAGGTGCCACAGCCGTTTCCATTACCCCAATCCCTTTCCCTGCCTCCCACTGTGGAATCACATCTCACAAAGATAAACACACATCGTAGACAATCAGGACAAAAAAAAAGGGCTTTTTAGCATTTGCCTTTTTTTTTTTAAATTAAACATGGAGCACTTCCACATGAGACACCTGTGTCCATCACGGCCCTTCTCTGAGACATGTGAGCTCTCAGCGCGGCAGCCCGGGCACGGTGAGAAACCCTGGTGCCACAGGCAGCCGGCCGCAGCACTGCTCCCACGCGGGGGGCTGCTTGAGGTAAGGGGGATAAACCCGCAGATTTCCTCCGCAACTGAAATATCTACTGGCTGGTTTATTACCCCTAGGCAAACACGAACACGTGGCAACAGTCTGGATGGACTGTTACCCTGATGCATGAGCTACCTTTACTCGAGCAAGAGGTAACGAATGTGGCATTACACAGAAAAACAAGCTGAGTTTCACCACCTCTCTTCCTTTTGCTATGCAAAGACTCAGAATCTTCCTATCTGTTCATACTATTATGTGCTGATGCTGAAAGAAGCAACAACACAAGTTTATCCCTGATAGCGGTTCGAGCTTATTACAATATATCCGATATTTGTGGTGTCCTCCAACTTGGCACTGATGTAACCTCTGCCGAACAGGCCAGCCAGACCATCACCCATCACTCGTATGTGCGCACACGAAGAAAGACCAACATTTTCTAAGTCGGAAACCTAAAATGCCGACCTGCAAGGCTGGCATGTACACAGGTGCTCGAGGTAGGGGACCTTAGTGAGGTTTGTCGGGAATTCTCTGTGTCCGATGGCAAAACACAGCTCAGGACGAACACGGGGCCCTCGCGCCCTCAACAACCAGTCTCTGCTTTCAAGTTTTGAAGTCAACTGATAACCTTTCCCTGCCACCACCAAAAGCAGACCCCGGCTCTCAGCACGGTGGCGAAGATCCTCCCAGAGTGCAGCCCTGCACAGATCTAAGGAGACATTCAGCACTTGTGCTTCAATTTCTGCTTCAATGTTCTCTCTCTTTAATGCTCACCCAAAAACAAGACAATTAAATAGCAAGAACAGTAAAGGAGTTTTTACTAGCGCATAGACAGTGAAAAGCAAATATGGAAATATGTTTTATAAAAAAAAATGTTGCCAAGAATTCAAAAAACATGGAATAATATGCAAAAACAAAGGAAAATAATAAATAAATAAATAAAAACCCTCCAGGCAGAATTCCTGGGTGAAGATGCCAGTAGTTATCACGATTCTCAGTCTTTTGGGACACAGCACAGGTGAAAGGCAAATGATAAAAACAGAAACAACTGCCTTCTTTAGCGTGATGAAAACTCAACTTAATATGCACTGATGTCAAAGCCTGATGGATGCCGCTGGTTTCCACTATGCATGCATGTTCTCAAATGAAATTTCAGAGATTTTTGAATTAGTTTCAGGTTCTTACAAAAAACCTGCCGCAGGAACCAATGCAATCAATAACTGCGAGGCGCCCGGACGAAAGCAGAGGTGGCTGGTGAGCGCCTCGCCTCTCCCCGTGATTTTCTGCCCTCTGAAGATTCAATTTTCACTAAGACGTGTTCGTTGCTGATGACTCAGTCTCCGTGTCAGCATCTTGGCAAGGGGGATTTGAATGAAACAAAGCTCCTCATAACGAGCCCTGTGACTCACTTGCTTCTCCCACTCATGATGCAGACGGTTCCCGTCTGCTCGCCCCAAAATACGCAGGGACACAACGGAGCTCGGCTTGGAGGCATGGTACGAGCACGGAGATATGAAAACTACGTTCAAATTAAAAAAAAATAAAGGCTATTTCATGTAATGCGTGCGTTCACATTAAAATACGTCAATTAGGAGCCCCACTTTTTTTTTAAAGATATTTAACCCCTTTAGCAGCTTATAAAACTAATCAGAACTCCGAAGAGCAAACAAATGCTGAACTGCTGTCCATAAAAATTAATGGCACTCTCATACTTTCCTTACACACGCTACCCCAAATTACAGGACTGCTCAAATGCCTTAAGGGGAATATGCTGCAGCTTAAAGGTTTCAATGTTAATTTTACCCACACAGAACTGAATTTTTCCTTCCCCCTCTAGGATACATTTTGTCCCTGTATCTTGCAAGCAAAGCAGAAAATGGCTGAATTTCAATGACAGATAAGGAAGGCTGTTCCATGCATACTTTATAGCTTATGTTTTTGAAAGTAGTTGCTAATTCAGGAAAAAATATCTAAACAGATTTTGCATAACCAGATAAAATAAACAATACCAGCAATGATAAAACAGCATTTTTTTAACTTCAAAAATATTCCTGTTCCGAATCAATATATTTCTGTCTGCTATTTTTTATACGCAAATAAAATATCTGCCTTACAATGTCCTCAACCTTTCTTTTAGGTTGAATTCTACGCTTTTAAACAAATAGGTGAGGAATCAGTCATTTGATATAGAAGACATTTTCTCTTTCCACCCTAAACCCCGGAAGGCCCTGCTATGAGTTTCCCCACTTACTTTCTGGGCTCAAAGTCTTCGGTGCCTTTTTCCAACCCGAAATATGCCTGGACTTCAAAAGTCAAAAAAAAAAAGAAAAAAGAAAGAAAAAAAACCCCAACCCCAAACACCTAGCGGAAGCCAAGGAAAGCAATCCTTGGGATTTCTTGCCTCAAACTTGCTACTCTCCTGCCAATGCCGGGCAAGGGGGATGGAGCCGGGCATGGGGGAATCGCGGCAGGTTTGAGGCTGGAGAACTGTGTGGTCCTTGGAGCTGCTCGGAGCTCCCCAAGAATGGAATATTTGGGAGGCACTGCTTTTATGGCCTGGATTATTATAAAGTAAACAGAGCCAGGCTTCACAGTGAAGGTTTCCATTCGCAGAGTCCGGCTTTATTTCATTATTTAAAGCTTTAACGAACACTTTATATAATGAAAGCAATCCTTGCCATTTTTGGAATTTTATGGCTGTTAGGACACTTCATAATGTTGTTTTCCTTCCTTTATTGCTTTATAAGGCTTATAGGGCACCCTTGAAGTGTATATCCTTTTTGCAGCTGCTGGAAGCTCATCTTTCATCTCTCCACTAGCTCTCCCGCTGCCGATGAGGCCTTTGCCAGGTCTAGTTATTCTCCCCGCCTCTAACGCAAAACGCGCAGAGTCAGATCTGGCTGCAGATAACAATAAAATACAGTTCTGAAAAACATGCCTAAGGAAACATTCCTGATAAATGTTATCTAATAGACAGGCTTTATATTTCAAGTCATAAGTGTTCCCTAAAGCAAGATAATTACAGCAGTAATTCCACTTATCGTTATTTGGAATTTACAGTTCAGAGCAAATCCGAGCTGTGCTCGGTGCTCTACAAATTTGTCTCCTGCTTCTTCACAGCCCTGAAAATGTCGCCAAAACAAAAGCAGGAGGAGGAAGAGTCTTGAAGAGGAGCACACGATAGCTGCATGAAACACAACAGCACCTCCATTATCCAAACCACTTTATAAGCCTATTTACTCCTCTGCTTATAAAAGCATACCCGGGCTATCCAAATGGAAAAACTTGCCATATCTAAGTAAAATGTTAAAATTTATTACTGTGGAGTTTTCTTATTTTGCTGCGTCTCTAGGAAGCTGCCTATGAAACTAACCTTCCTGCAAGTGACCTTGTATTTTTAAATATTTGTTTATTTTTCCGTACTTTGACCATTACTAAGTTTGGCCAAACAAGTCCAAGCGGGCTGATATTCTTGGAAGAGACTGCGGATCTTCTAACAGGCAAAAGATTTCTAAACCTGACAACCACAATTTTACTTCCAGGATTTTGATGCAACAAAGCATGGTTGTAGAGTTCCTCTCAAATTTCAATTCAGAACAAAAATATGGAGCACCTATTTTTTATATGAGAAAAAAAAAAAAGTTAAAGGAGGTGTTTTATTCATGTTTTTCAGCTTTCTCCACCTTGATCTTGGTTCACTATAAAACTTTTGTACTGGGGACTGGTTGTGCTAGCGAGGAACAGAAATGCTTCAGCACTTCTTCGCATCACTTTTTATCCTAATGTGGATCAAGACACTACACTGATGGAAAAATGCAAACACACACACACACACATATATATAATATGCATACAAGAGCAGTACTGTAGTATTATAAGAACGCCAACATCTCTTCCTGTACAATCTCTAAATTAAAAAAAAAAAACCTCCTGGGCATACAAATACCTTCTTGTCAATGCAAATTTCCACATACTTTGACAGCTGGATAGAAATGCTGAAATGCAGAGATCTCTTAACTACTGCTGGGGGAACTGAAGTACGAAAACTCCTTTTCAAACAATTAGAAGACCACTAATGGTTGTGGAAGAACCTGGAAGAGTTGTAAGTAGTGGTGAACAGGGACCTGAATTAGCATAATGACTGTGCTGAGTGACCATAATGTCATTAAAAATGCATCACTTGGGACATCATCAAACCCAATATTCTGATCTACCATTTTAGAGTGTTGTTTTATGTTACATGACACATAGGATTTTGGAGAATAAAAAAAAATCATTTATGAAGGATCCATGAATCCTATTCATGAGAGTATTCGTATTTTTATTCCGTTGAAATGGTCGTGCTGGCTTCTCTTAAGTCCTCTAAATAAGTGACTTTCTATTATTTTCTTTCACTGAAACCGCAGTCACACACTCCATTGCCAATGTTTAGAAATGATAAACATTTATTGCTTACCTGATGTGCCTAGCACTTGTTTAGAAAAGTCAGCTGCCTTAACTAAAAGACCATGTCAGTCTCGTACAAGCCACCTCATTAAAAAGATGACTCAGATATAGATTGTGTTCCATCCAGTTTTTCATTACCTCCCTGATCGTCACTCAATTTCCTTCAAAATGCACCTAGAGCCTCCCATTCTTAGTGGATGTTGCAGAGGGCTCAGACCACATTTATCTACCGTTCCTAAACACCGCTACTACTCGCTATTCTTAAATGGCACAATGGCACTTCGTATTTGAGGGAGAATTGCAAACCCTTGCTCTGGACTTCCACTCCCCATCAGCATTTTTGCTTTTAGTACACAAGCACTGACATTAGCCAGCTGCCCAATGCAGTAAATTAAGCTGAGATTTCCTTCCCCCATGGATATGCTTCATTTTCATACCTACTAGTGCAAATATCTTACTTTTGCATTGTATTTAGCATCTTCAACTCTACTCAGTTGGCTTCTGGCATACCTAGGTTTTTTAAAACCTTATTTCAATCTTTATATGAGGGTTATTTCCCTTTTTTCTTTTTTTTTTTCTTTTTTTTTTGCCTTTGACCTTACAAAAATGTAAATGGATAAAATTCATCTACTATTTGGTTCTTTAGAGTATCAGAAGATCTTAAAATTCAACTTGTTTAGACATTTTTCACTTCCACGCTGTGTTTTCTTCTCTCTAAAATGAGAGTTAATTAAGCTGGGCCTATCATTTCTCCATTTTCGTGTGCTTCATGCATATCGCTAGAATCCTTCTGAGTTTGTAATTTGTTCAGATAGGTCTCAAAAATTTGCCTAAATATTCTTCCCATTTACAGAAATCCCAAGCTACTTTCAAATGCTGGATCTGAATTCCTCTAAATATGATCCTTTGAAATTGTAAACCATAAACCTAATTAATTTGTCTGAGTGAGTGTTACATTTAAATAATCTGATAATGCAAAATTATTTTTTAAAAAACATAAGGTTTTCATGACTTGCCAGTTTAAAAATAGCATTATGTGTTGTTGGTTCAATAGGTGATGATGAAATCTGTAGGTGATGATATCCAGAAATATCTTGTGATACCAGAGTTAGCAAACATTCTTCTCCAAACTATTTCTAGGATGTTCTAGGCATCCAGAGCTGCACAGTTCTTGGAAGTGTCTATCTTCCTACAAATCTGAGATAGTTAATTATTCACTGCAATTAATTTGCAATTCAGAGTAAAAAGAGATTTTGACCCACATGTGGCCTACCAAACTAAGGGAGATGTATGCAGAAAGAACTGCAATAGCAAAGATCCATTTAAAATTATAAATATCAGAATATGCACTTGCTGGGATGCAGAGCAACTGAAATTTATCTCTGGTCTTGAGAAATCAAAAAATCTAATGTGCATTTTACAGCCAGCGAATGTGATTTGGGCTGATATTTTAAAATACATTTTGTTGACAGCTTATTTGATCAAAGAGCCAGATATGACATAATGAACAGCTATTTAAAGGCACCTGCAATACTGGTACTGCAATACACCTTAATAAGGTATGCAGATCACCTCCTATTTTCGTGTGAAAAACTGCCTTTGAAAACCATTGCTAGAGCAATTTCTGCATGAAATCAGCCCAAATACTGAAATTCCACTTCTGAAGGAAGCAACCTAGAATGGCCTCATGCCGTTTCCCTGGGAAGACCCCTAAGAGGGAGACAAGTCAAGTGCACAGCACCTGGGTGCTCAATGAGAAAGGCTTAGGAGCAGCTCACTCATACTGAAAATGCACGTGTTTTGACTAAGGGATGCTGCTACTGAAAGGTTGGCTCAGATCCTCCTCAGGCTGCAAAATTGATTTCACCTGATTTAAAAAATCAATAAAACATTTGAAAACAAAAAGAAATCTCATCTTCTGCATCTTTGCTCCACTCCTTCATGCAAATTCTGTTCTTTTCAGAAAGAAGGCAGAACTAAAATTCGCTGTAATTCAAACAAAAGCAAGGCAACTTTTACTGTGCCAGGCACATTCAGCTTTTCTAGAAGCCAAACCTAGGAGGAGGAAGAGTCTTTTGAGGCAGACATTAGGCTATTAATTCCTATTAATCAGCAAATGTCATTTCATGAGTTGATCAAATTCATTGCTTGATTTTGGCTTTGGCAAAAATTTGCAGAAAGGGTTGGTGGTGTCATGAGCACAAACTCTGAGCAAGCCCCTGAATATGTGTTTGTAACAGTACGTCAAAACAAATACTGCTCTGCTCTGCTGTCCAGAGCTGACAGGTTGCTCTTTATTATCACAAATGTTTCCTAATTCAGTGGTTTTCAGGATTTCCCATTATGATTTACTTAATTTTGTGACTCATTAAGTAAATCAGCGAGCACGTGAGCCCAAGCACGAAAGAAGCACCTCAAAAATGGGTCTAGTCCACTTATTTTCACAACAACAGTACAGTCAGACTTCAGAAAGTGCCCATAAAGGCTACTTAATATTCAGAGCAGCGACAAAGGATTTCAGTTAATACTCTGTCATTAAGTCCTAGAAAAGAAATAAATACCACAAGAATTAACATATGGTGTGTAGATATACCCAGAGCACTGACTTTGCAGCCTAGCTTGGACAGCACATCCATGTGGGTTGCTCTGGACAGAAATACCCATATGACTGACGTGCACTTAGTTGATATCACGGCATCACAGCATCACAGAATGGTTGAGGTTGGAAGGCACCTCTAGGGATCATCTAGTCCAATACTCTCCTCAAGCAGGGACACCTAGAGCACGTGGCACAGGATCACCTCCCAGATGTGCACCCAGTTGCCTTCAAACCTGCATTTGCAGCCACATCCTGGTCTCAGTGCTCAGCATCAACCCTGGCAGACGTGGCACTGGGCACCCCGAGTGTCCTGCTTGGCAGCAGATCCGTGTGCCCAGCACAGCTCCTCCGACTCTACGTCCATATGAGCAGAAGGATCCACCCACCCAGACTAGCTGGTGGCCTGGAGAATATAAAGAACAACTCCATAATCCTGCAATAATCGACACAAGTCAGGCTGTTACCTGCTTATGAATATTCCCTACGCAGCCCTGATATCAGATTTTATAGATTCCTCTCCTCTCCTTTTATAGATTCTCTTTTTTTTTCCAGCAGGCTGTAATTATAATCTTTCTCTGTTGCTCTAAGTCTGTGTCTGAATTACATTTTCAGTGATTTTCATTCTTTTCTTCTTTGCAAACAATCAGCGAGTCAGCACTGCTTCAAGTCTGGGGTGGTTTCATATTTGTGGCCTTGCACTATTTGAGCGCTGGCCACACTCAGAAACGATTATTCTACAGCAACGACATTGCAAAGGTCTTTAATCACCACGTTGCTATTTAGTGCTCACAGGGCTCATCATCTGTTTTAATTCACCCTTATTAATCACCCGGAATCTTGGACACTGCTCATATTTCCGTGCGCATTGATCAGCTGCTATCCACTTACAGACTTCCATGGAGGAGACTCACGTCTGACCCCCAAACTGCTCCTTTTTCTTCTCATAGTCTCAAGTGCTTCCCTGTCTGGCCCTCGTAGGAACGTCTCCCAGTTTTGATTTGATGTCACCATGACTGTATATTTTACTAGCAAGATGAATAAATAAATGATTTCTCATGACGAGAGCACTGCAAAGCCTGCCCCCGCTCTGAACTCGGTTTTTAACTACATTTAACTCCATCTTTGTCTCTGTTCAAGTATGGATGGAACGACTAAACTCAGGTACTTTTATTCAATAAGAAAAAGGTGATTCTGATCCTATTTATCTAATTACAACAGATGAGAACCACCTTTACATATAAGATGAAAAGATACAGCATGTTGGTGCATTCCAGAATACAAATAACGGTTCTTACTACTTCTCAAGCAATGCCGTGATTTGGAAATTTGAAACAGTAGACAATAATTCCAGTGACCATTTGCAGGACTGGAAAAGAATGTAAGAAATGCAGGAGCTGTCACATCGGATCTCATTCCCTGTCTTTCACTTCCTTCAGCCCTGAAGGTGATCGACAGTCAAAGGACGATGTAAGGTAAGAAGCTTGAAGTGGAAAATGGAAATGCTCTCTCCTCCCCTTCCTCATAATGTCATTTGATTCGAAGCTATTAGAGACTCACCTAAGCCCTGGAGCATGACATTCCCAAAACTTTCCAGGATTGAGTACTGCAGCCCAGCGTATTTTTTGTTATCCACATAAAACCGGAATCCTCTTTTGGATCATGCTGAAGTCTTGGCCTCTGTACCCTTCTACAAAGAATTCCACACTCTAATTGCACTCTTTTTCAAAATGCCAACTTTCAAGTTAATTAAATACCCCCTTGTCCTGTGCCATGGGAAGTTCATTACATACCTGCTCTGAAGGGTTCATTTTTGACACACTTTTGTCAATTCCTCATTGCTGGGCTCCTTACAAAGCAAATAATTCCAGACTTTCACACACTTTAGGGGCATTTTCCATGTCATTCATCATTCCCACCTCTTTATCAGTGTGCCAGGCTGCTTCTCAAGGGTTTTTAGGGAGGGACAGTTGGTGTTGCATACGGACATGCCCCGCACAGCCCAGATACTGCGTCCATAGTAGAAAAGCCGAAATACGAACCGATATCACAGAGTCAGGTTTTACACCAGATTATAAATTCCGAGAAGTAGAGATTAGCAAATGTCTATTGGTGGATCTGGTTTTGTAGCGAGGCTAAGACTAAACTGATCCAGAGGTTTAAAAGAAAATAAGAAAACAAGCACATTATTCATCCTGACTCACAGGCCACACGCAGAACATAACATCTGAGTGCCTCATACAGCACAGTAAGTATAAAACTTCTTTTAAATCTATAATATTTTGTCTGTTACCAAACACTGCACTACTTACAGCTTTATTAAAAGCTTTCCTCATGCTGTTTGTGATTTCAATATTGTCATTATGACATCATTAAGATTATTTATTCCTTTTTTGTTTTTAATTTCTTCATACTACTCCACTGTTTTTCTTGGTTCCATAATTCTGATTTTGCAGAGCCCTGATGTGAAGATGCTTTCTCCTTAGTACGCCCCTACTTCTTGGTACTTAGTGCTACCAAGCATTCTGCCACTCCAAAACACTTTCCATGTTGAGGCAGGATGGTTTGAAAATCCATTTCAACCCAAGCCTACTTGTTCAACAGCGTAATTTGAGAAGAAAATGAAACAAAAAGAAGAATGGGAGTGAGAAAAGGTTGTGCAAACAAAGACACATTTCTGCTGCTTTCATGTCAGGAAGATTACTTCAGCTAATGAAAGAAAGAATTTCCTTTTCCCTCGTTTCTTATAAAGACTCTGTTCCAAAGCTTTCAACAACAAAATAATATTGCATGCATCACACTCCTATTCCCCCTCTTCCTACATGTCCTCTCCAGAAAGTGGTTCATGTCTGAATATTTCTAAATATATTAGTATTCTGTGATTTTTAAGTCTGATAAGCACATACAGTTCCATTTGTTACATTCCTCTCAAATGCAACGCATGGCCCCCATCCATAATATAGAAGGTGAAACCAGGCAGGGCTCTACATGTGTCTGAAATGAACCATGCCTCCTTCCAAATGGCTATGAATTTATTCCTTATTTAAGAAGCTTGATGGGAAAAACTCAAAGTAATTTCACTTAAAATAGAAAAGCAATGAAGTCAATCCTCTGTGCCCAACTACAGGCAAAATGTCAGCTGGTTTCTTTAGACGTGATTACTCCCGTACACGAGCTGTGAAAAACTCAAAAATGGTCTGTGAATGAGCAGCAATACAAAATTAGTACCATAAACTGGAAGAATAAAATCCTTTGTAATTCCTACAATGTCTGTAATATTTCATTTTTTCAACTTGCCTTTGTACTGTTATTTAAGTATTTGTCTTCTGCAAAGGTTTTTTGGACTTCTGTTGCACAAAGTTATGCTACTACATAAAGCCACTAACTCTTTGTACTTGTAAAGCACTGAAAGGTTTCCAAACAATAGAATATACTAAAGCTGCAAGTGGAGTCTGGTTTATTTCTGTGTGGCAGATGTGCTCAGGTAAGACTAGCCAGTGACCTGAATAATTCCTATAAATTCAGGAGCATACTTCTTCTGTTGCGAATGTTGTTTCTCACAGTATTGGCAGCTGAAGCAGCATACTGCACTATTACAGTAGGACAGTGCAACATTAAAAAAATTCCTATTTTACTGCCAGGTGCATTCCAGACTAGAAGGAGCACTTCCAACAATAAGGCTACGACACACAACCATATGCAATTATCTGTGGCTCGACAGGTATCTTTAATGGGCCACTACAGATGAGAATTTACTAAAGAAAGGAGTATGAATAACAGGGATACAAGTCTAAATTTAAAAAATTTATTGACTATAATGTTTTTATTAGGTTAAGTTTCCGCTTGCCAGAAGATTTCTGGAAAGCTATCAGCTCCTAGGAGCAAATATCCAAATGTCTTTCTATACTAAGTTCAGTGTTGAGAGACTGACTTGTGCTGACCAAGAAATCATCACGTTTTGGTGTTAATCTGTTCTGTAATTTCAGTTGCACTGATAGTGCCATATAAGGTCTCAGAGGACCTTGAAGAGCACATTTTTTCTAATGCTGCCTGCAGCTTCTAAGTGCCCCTGTAATATTAATCATGCATAACAACGAATAACACATTTGTACCTCCACTATGAAAAAACATTTGCACTGAATTTTCAAAATCTGGCCATGTCTACATTTTCACTCTTTAACCTCTGCAAGCTGTATGCCAAACAGACCCTTTACAAATCACCAGTTTTTGCAAACTCAGGCACTGCATAATGGCTTATTTCACAAGTCACACATTGCATACATATGTATGAAGAGATTACTGAAAAAACAACTCAGCTTATTTGCCTTTTGGTCACCTAATCAAAAAGGTGACTGAATTTATTTTTCTCATATTGCGGAAGTTACTGGAGAGAAATCATGTTTTTTTTTTTTTTCCAAGTGACAGATGAATGACCTTTCCCATGGACTCAACACGTAATTAAGGACAAGCCCACACTTCCTTGAGGTGCCCAAAGGCCACGGTCCTGCTCAGGGCCGGAGGGAATCCTGCCTGCGGTGTGTGAGTGCTCCCTCCTTCTGCTCTCAAAGCACGTAACGAGGGTTACTTCATTTATTTTACTACAGGGCCTAGGAGATTGGGGAAGACATAAGGCAGGGAGGAGGTGAGATAGATAGCGCAGACTCCTGCTAGGCATGATTGCTATGCTGGAGCTACAGCAATTTATCCTTCATTTCCTAAGGGGTATTTCTGCTCTCAGGCAGCCAAAGAATTTAACACTGCATGGAAGGACCACAGACTGGGACACCTGCCTTAGTTAAAATACATTCAAAAATAAGCAGGTATCCCTGAATTCCAACTGAGCTATTTTATGGACCACGAGACTACCATAGGTCTGTCCCAAACCACATCACAACCCTCTGCCCTATGAAACTTTGTCTTTGATACTTCCCTTGTTGGTTTATGAAGTCTTCTTTCCCACAAGATCCCAGTTTTAGAGTCCTCTTTCTTCAACCTTATATCTTTGCCATATAGAGGCTTTCTCAGAGTTTGTAATGTCCCTGCTGGAACCTCACCTGGGTCACAGTGATTTTATCACTGTAGGTACAGGGCAGTCTAACTTATCTAGGCACTACTTTGAAGAATGAGGTTGCAACATGAACTTGAACCTAAGAAGTGACTTGACTCTGCCATGGGCTCCTCTCTCACTTTGATCTGTCCTCTTAAAACAGTAACCTTGAAAATGCCCCCTCCTCACGCAGTAACTCCAGGACATGGCCAATCCATTGGCAGATCTTCGGGCATGGAGTCAGTAGGTCATGCTCACATGCAATATGCTGGTGCTGGGATTCCAACAAACCTGCTGACTAGGGAGACTTCTGGAGTATCTTTAGGTACCCAGCGAACTCAGCATTAGCACAGCTTGATGAAACTGTGCTACAACTTCTTGCAAAGCTGTGGACTGCATTTGGTTATCTGAGTGTTCTGTGCTAACGGGAAATCCCTGTTACAGTTGCCAGACATTGAGGTATCTCAAAATAGCAAGCCATGGTCAATTTAAAAATAGAGCTGAACTATTTAATGTTTTAGGACAGATAAAAAGGAGTGGGGAGAACCAGACGTAACCTTGGGACCCAAATGGCATTTAAACAACTCAGTGCTCCTCATTTTAACCACAAGCTGTCCTAAACTGCCTCCAGACAGAGATAACCTTCAGTCTGTTCTCACTCTATGCAGGCACTTGCCAAGGGGCCAACCTGAGAAAACTCAAGAGCAGGAGTCTGCTGCTGCTCCCTTCTTAAACTTATAGCAAAGCACACGTATTCAGAGCCAAAGCAAGGCACAGGATGAAGTTCTTGCCCTGTCAGAGAAAAATGAGCTGCAGGTGTCGAGAGTTCAGGAGGTTCACAGATCAGAAAACCACACAGTTGGCTTTTAGTTCATGAAAAGTCAAGAGATTACAAAGCTTTAATAACAAGGCTACGCTGGACAACACAGCAGATGGGAGTGCGTGCTCACATTCATACAAAGCTAATTTTGTATTATTTTTCCCCTTTCAGCACAGTTTCATACAAGCTACAATCCCAGCTTCTAAAAACCCAGCTTTCCATGTGCTGTTCTGTAGCTACTTGCAACTATAATTTTCTCCCACAATAATAAGTGCTAATGTGCCTAAAAAATGTGACTTAATTAATTTTTGTTGTGAATGAGTTTTCTTACATACATTCTTCTCTCTACAATTTATATGCTATTTTTCTAACCAACCATAATTTATCATTGCATTCTTGTTCCTGTTCCAAAGCAAATACTGAGATTTATACTTCAGATTTTACCATGATGTGACACGAGGGAACTGCTCTAACTTACCCTCCTGCTTTTACTAACAATAAGTCTTCTAGCCAGGATACATTCAGCATTCAAGACTGTATATGAAAAGAACCCTATTAAGGGGGAAATAATCTAACTGAATCAACAGATAGTAAAATGACATTTCTGCACGCTTCAAAAACCCACACAAGAAACTTTTGGTCATAGGTACAGACGGCTTTGCCACGTTACTCATCATGATTTTATGTCATAACAAAGAAAACAAGGAAGATGATTTATCCTCAAACTCCTACCTCTTTGGCACCCAACCACAGAAAAATTGATGTAAAAACAAAAAATGTTTTAAATAAGTGTTCCTTCGTGTTCCTCCAGACGGCCTTCTTCTGAATCGCAGGGCAGTTCAGAAATACACATTTGAAAACATGCATACTCCTTAAAAGGGAAAACTACACTGCAAACAATTGCAGATAAATATTCCTTTCAGACTGATTTGAGATTTTGCCTTCCTGAAGCAACAGTTCAGACAGTGCTGCACCTTTTTGCCTCTCCCCTGTTTTTGCAGGCCTTTACAGCAAGTGGGTCCTGCACCCTGGCTCATGCGTGAGGTGCTCATGAAACCGGTTCCCGAAGCACAGAGCACCCCCACGCTGCACACACCATGGAGACTGCCGGCACAGCACGTCTACCCGCCTGCCACTTGGGCACGGTCTCTGATGTGCAGTATTCCCTGTCTTCCCTAGTTTGAGGGCAGAGTACAGGATCATTTTCACTGCTCTTCTTCAGAAGACAGGCAATATCTCACTCCCAATATTTCTGTCTAAAGTAGTGAATCACTATGAACAGCATCAAATCCTTTTGTTATACTTATCTTAGTAAATGAACAAATAAACAGGTTAAGTTTAATTCCTTACAGCCAGGTAAGAAGTCCATGGCAGAGAAGAGAACTGAAGCTGGATCTCGGATGAGCACATTAGCCATCCTATTAAACCATCCTTTACTAAATAGGAGAGGATCCCTAAGAACAGGATGTTTCCTTTTTCTTGTCATTATTAAATAGATTCTACATCCCCTCTTCTTTGCTTCCATCATGATAGGTTACAAGGCTAAGCAAACAGCTTATCCTTTACTACCAACAAAAGAAGCCAGCGTAGGAAACGTAGCTTCAACTTGGCTGGACTAAGATGGTAATAATTTTTGTAGTATACAGGCCAAACACTGCTTGGGTCCCACTGAGTTTTGCTTTTGACCCATGTGGCGTTTTTGATTTATATCTGACAACACTCTTCTGTGGTCCTGGGAAAGCTGGTTGTAAATCAACCCCTGCCTTTCTTGGGAAAGAGTTGGCAGATGACTAGTGTTACCGTTAATGACAGTCCTTCACGCCCTCCCTGAAGAAAATGTGTGCACGTTCTCAGAAACTGCATTTAGACCTCTCCTCCAGAGAGAACAACGTTAAACACTGAGCTGTGGCAAACCTTATTGCTGGGGAAAAGCCCAGGAGCAGCACGGAAACAACACGATCCTCCACACGGGTCGTGCGGCGGACAGGCTGCGGAGGAGAGGGAGCCTCTCCCAGACGCGGCACCTCCCGCCCGGCGCTCGCATCGCCCGGCTCCTCTCCGACGCGTGGGCACAGGGCAGAAGCCGCAGCCTGTCCCGGCTGATATCCTGACATCGGATAGGGATCGGCGGATGCTCCCGCTTCCTCAGCGGCTGTGGAGCAGAGAGGCTAAGGGAGACGCCTGCCAGGCCGCGCAGGCCTCGAGCCCTCGGGGGAGGTTCGGGGAGCGCGAACGTGGTGTCCCCCGGGGCCTCCCGCACCACCTCTCCCCATCAGCTTCCCAGGTCCACAGCGGGAAGAAGTGAGTCCACGGCTACACGGACACGCAGCTGACACCACCACTGATGGCCAGGACCCGGCCTGAGAGGGAGCAGGAACGACCTGCAGGCTGTTTGCTCAGGGATTCTCCATTTTGGAGTAATTTCTCCCCTCAGAGACAACGTAATTCAAGCTTTTGGTCTTTGGAGAGGTGGACAGATGCAGGTATGAGATTCACCAAGGGCACACAGAGATCCACATCACTTTGGTCCAATTTGTTTTGTTAAGAAAGAGTCAAATCTTATGAACTGGCCCACGCGTGGCCCTGCGTGTGCAGGGGGGTTGGACTGGATGACCTCTAGAGGTCCCTTCCAACCTTAGGGATTCTGTGATTCTATGATTCTATGAACTGCGCACAGGAATTCCTGCTACATTGGTATGATTCGTGTTTATGCATGGCAAACATTAGCCTGTGTATTTTTGGCACAGACAGGAGACTATAAATTAAAGTATATATTAATCACATGTTCTATTTGCAATATAAACTAACATCTATGTTTATTTTATACATGAACGTATTCTGGAAGCTGCAGGATACTAATTTAAAAGACAAGCAACTCAAAGCTTCCCCGGTTGACACTGCAGGTAATGAGATTTTTTTCCCTGACATCCTCTGTTTCATCTCACCTCATAACTAAATAATTTAGTGTATATTTAAAAATATATAGAAGCATTCTAAACAGTAAGCTGTGTATGACCTACTTATTCTGAGTTTCTAAATATCTAAAAATAGATATTCCAGGAAAAAAAAAAATCTACACAATTGTCAACAGAAGGAAGCTTATTTAACCCATGAAATGAATACTGATGAAGGCAAGAAACACACACCAGTAATCAGGAGAAATCTTTTCAGCTGTCACACTAATGCTGAGGAATGAGTTTTCAATTAGAAAACATTTCCTATGTGACTCTACCACTTGGGAAAGCAAATGACAGCTTGAGCCAAATCAGCGTGGGGGCTGTGACAGGCGACCCAGTGAGGGCTGCTGGATGTGTAGCCCATATATAATTAGGCTGATCGTTAGCCATTTACATATGTATAAAACCGCTGTGAGATGTGAGGACTTCCTTAGCATGACATGGAGGTGGCTGCATTCCCCATGCATGACAAAGCCGTGAGGACACTTGAAGAGTTTAGTGTGAAGAATAGGATTTTAGCATTTTTATCATCTCTGCTTAGTGCACAGGTAGACTGACAGGACAATAGTGGGAGCTTTATCATATTCAGTTTTTAATGCTGCTGTGTTTTTATAATGCCAGCAAAAACCCACATCACCATCCATGTCTTCTACCACCCCCCCTATTAAAAAGCAACCAAAAAAACACAATCAATCAATCAGCTGAGCAAATTATAAACTGCCTCAATTCTTTTACTAAAATAAGCTGTTAGAAAACCATCAAAGTATTTAAATTTCAACAGGCTTCTGAAAAGCCCTTTGAAGTCTTCAGAGCAAGTCTCGTGAGCCTCCACTACAGAGCCCTTTAAAGCATGCTTACAGATAGCAAATGCAATCACTGACAGAGGAAAACCGCTCAAAGAAGTGGTCAGAAGGCTGGGAGGAAAAGAAGAAGAGGAAGGAAAGCAGTTAAGTTCTGAGGGGTGCTGCTCTGGAAGTGCCTCTCTCCAGAGATGGGCACTGTCAGAGATACGAGGTGGCTCAGGATAAAGCTAAGCCAGTTTGGAGATCCGCACAGATGGGATTACGGGACAAGGTGGTCCCACGTCTGATGAGGGCATCCCATGGGGGAGCCTCCTTGCTGTTTCCAGAAATGCGAGCGAGCTGGGAAAGCCTTGTTCTGCTGTTTAATCACTGACTCCTTAAACTAAAAAGCCTAGCAAATCCATAAGTATTTGTGTTGGTTTTGGAGTGGACAACACTGAAGAGGGTATAATTTTCTTCAGTGCATGTATGGAGCTCTGTACTTGCGTGCACATGGGGCTGCCTGTGTGCTACCAATTTGGAATAAGCTCTGAGAAGGGAAGGAGATCCTCCCCTTCTTGTTTTATAAACTCCACCACCGCGGCTTTTGGATTTGCTGTCGTCCCACAAGCAGCCCTATTTGCACCCAAATGCACTGCATTTTTGCAGGTTAAGACCAGGCACCTGTGAGGCTGCCTGTGTGCGCAAATGCACAGGTTGGTCCTGTGTGAGTCATCGGGGCAGAACTATTGAAAGAAGGCAAACAGCTGAATACAAGCTGCTGACACTGCACATTAGAGCTTGGAGTGAGAACATTTAGAAAGCTCAGACATGCGCTCAGAGCTATCCAAGGCTGGACAGATTAGGAAAGGAGCTAGAAATGAAGGGAAGATGTTCTCATGGGCAGCGCTTCAAAAAACTGATGGCTGTTTATTTCCTTCACATAGGATAGATGGTGTTGGACTAAGATGAAAAATTTCTGTGTTGGAGAATCAAAAATAGTGTACCTGACAAACTTATAAGTCCACGTGAATTGGAATGTTTAAGAATATAGAGACCCCTGTTTTATACAGTTGCTGACCTCATTCACATTTTACTGGAAAACATAAAATAGAAGTCAAGAAAGGGAGGGTAAGCAAAGTAAAATTTAAAATAAAAACTACTGCCAAGCTCAGGAGAGAGTTTGCTTTCTCAGAATAAAGGCAGCATACTAAGAGTCCAGTCCTGGGCTTTCCAGTTAAGAAAATTACCAATTTTTCAGGCCAGAGTGGACTTAAGATTTAAAAAAAAATATGCCAGATGATAGCCATAACAATGTTTTACTCAGGACCATTCACATTTTTGAGAAGGTCAAACAATCCTATGAGCCATTATCAAAACGTGTCTAGGAAGTTCCAAGCGGAGAGGATGCAGAAGCATCATTTCCAGTCGATGCCTCAGAAGCAAAATGGGAAGAGCTTCCAGAAGCATCTCACACCACAAGCTACGAAGGGAGAAAAACTGGGGGGCATGCAGAGGAATACTGTTTCTCTGTCCATGCTGGTTTCAAAAATGTGAAGTTAAATTACATTTCATAAATTGCTTGACCTCCTGCAATTCTGTGCAAGTCACAAAAAATAAAAGTTTATGGTTTCAGACTCCTCTTGGAAACATTATTATTTTGCCCACATGTTCCTTCCCATTTTATTGCCACAAAAGAAGAATACCCCCCCTACCTAATAAATAAAAAGTGCAAAAATATTTCAGAAAGTCATTAAACCTTCTTAAAGGAGTTCACTGTAATAAAATTTTTATAAGGACAAACACAATGCAATTTTACACACAGTAGAGACCCGCACGCCTGACAGAACCTGCTGCAGGGAGATGGAGCCAGGACCAAAGTGAAGCCTGGAAGATCCTGGCAGGGGGAAATCAACTGCTGCTCACAGAAATGATGCAGCAAACCCGCAGGGTGGGCAAGGGAGCCTCCTGCACCAACAGACCCACAACACGAACAGGCACGCACAGATAAACGGGCATCAGGGCCAGGGGGACCGCAGGAGGCCAAACCCCATGGCTACGTGGTGCGGCGGTGGCCAGGCCGGAGGGCCAGCTCGAGGCCCTCTCGAGCCAGAACACCCACGCGGGCTTCTGATCCAGAACGGCCTGCAGAAGAGTTTACATGATCGTATCATGGAAATTTCCCACACTGGCTTTTGCCATGGGGTAACAATGCAGCCCTGTGAGAAAACCAAGCTGCTCTAAGTGGTTTCCTCGCCAGCCCCACACACAATGGCTCTTTTTAGCGCCTTTGAGGGAGGTGCAATCTGTAGCTTTTTGCAACCGGCAAGGATGGTCATTTCTCCAGACTCTCCTTTGAAGCCAGGGCACCATCACTCTCGGATCCAAGCAGCGTGGACGGCGATGCACAACTGCCCAGGGGCAACCTCAACAGCCAGGCAAGAAAAACTCCACTTTCTGCAGGAAAACAAGGCTGCCTTCATAACCACAACGCTGACAGTGCCCTGTGAACAAGCACAGGTTTTCTTCCCTCCCTGGGTCACATGAGACAGAGCCCCAATGTGTCTGTTGTTGCTCCGACCTTTCCCAAACAGAAGCCCAGTCAACTTGCAAAGTCTGCGGGTCAGCTGCTTTGCTGAGGGCAGCTGCGAAGGCGACGGGGAGAACAAGGGAAAGCAGCGCCGGGACCGCTGCGAGGGCCTGCGCCGTGCGCCCCGCGTTGCTGCGGGAAGCTGCGCTCCGAGGTAGACCCTGCGCTCTGACATAAACCCTGCGGCCCTGCAGGTGCCCGGGACCTGCAGACCGGGGCAGAGGGTGCCCGAGGCGGCACCCTGTGTTAGCGCCAAGCGAGGAGAAGCCACGGTCGCTGCCCCTCCAAAAGCTGCTGCAGCAAATAAACCCTCAAACTGTCAGAAATCCATAGTGAAAAGGAGATGATGGAGAATTAAGTGGGCACTTAAGCTCCACAACTCAACACGCAGCAGTAGCTCTTGGAGAGGATTCCCCGCTTCTCCAGGAGTTGAAATAAATAGCCATTAATAAATCAGCGCGTGACTTCTCTAATGGCTTTCCTTCCCTTTGGGTTTCACTTGCCCTACCCTTGAGCAGGAATGTTCCAAGACTGGCATCTGTATCCTAAATAAATAATTTTATTTGCGTGTCTCATATTTGCTTCTCCCCTCTCCAAGATGAGTTCCCCATTTATAGGCTACTGAGGTAGGGCAAGTGCAGTCACTTAATGGAGCAAGTCTGGGGGAAAAATGGGCCACACACTTGGCATCTCCCAGTGCAAATGCACTTGGCCATCTCTCCACCAAAGCACTGGAGAGCAGGGAAATAACACGCAGCTCTTGCTCTAATTTAGGCTTATACACAGCAAGCATTAATTCAGTAAGACTAAAAGTCAAGGAAATCTTTATCAACAAAGTCCCCAATATCTCTTAAATCATTTGGATTCACATGTAGCTACAAACTCAAAATCCAAACTAGCTTAACCAGAGCTTTGTAGTTTTTTTCAGACAAGCCTGAACCTGATGTACTCAGCCTGTGCTATTTCGGGATTTTGTACTGAAATCACACAAACCCAGCAAATTTGGGAGAGTTTAAATTTGTGTTCATTCAATTCCAGCGTGGCTCGGAGTACACGCGCATCCTTGCAATGAGATAATTCAGCATTTCCAGGCATCCCTGCAAGGAGGATGCATCCCTTCCGATGGCTGGGATTAGGAGTCGTCAGGAGCTGTCATGACACAGCCACGGGACGTGACACAGCCCACATCAATCACAGGCATCCCAAAGCAGTCCCAGATGAAAGGTCTTTTCCATACAGCTCTTGCCCACGAATCAAACTGAGAGAAAACAAATTAACTTGCAGTAAAACAATTTAGAGAGAATAGGGCATTTGTCAAAGTCGCATTTCCGTCCCAGCAGCCTCACGTTCATCACAGTCCCTGCCACCGCTGCGGTGACCTTGGCATCCATTAGGCACTCGCGGCGGCGCTTCAAACACGCACGACTCCACGCAGGTCACTCATGCCAAAGTACTAACTCTGCTGCTCAATTACTGCGTTGCTGTGCACTCCTCACGGACAGGAGGCCGCATTCCTACCCCACCATCAATCACATTCCCAAAGACTCTTCTCCATTTACAGCAGAGAGAGGCATAAAAGAGCGCCGCAGTCTTTGGTCCCGTTTCCCGCATGGGGTTCGGTCCCTTTGCAATTCTCAAGCAGCATTTGTATAAGCCTGATTGAGCTAGATGGATATTATTCTAGAAGTCACAAGCTGCATATTTTCCTTCTGCATTGATCTTAAGTGCCAGTGCTTTGATTTCTTTACTGGGCATTGCAATGAATTCTTGATAGCGGTTATTGTCACGCTGCTACTTATTTTCTTGTGTGTGTGGTACTTGAATGATTTAGTGACTTCAATGCAATGTATATTCCAAAAGCCAAGCACCCTGCAGTACACGTGCCAAAGCAAACAACTTCTGGCCTTGCGCCAGAAATGCAGTCAGTCTCTGTAATTTTTGTCTCAAAGAATTTATGGCAATGCTCATTTAGGTTCAGTATTCTTCCACCAATTTCTAATTGATTTCTTTTTTTTTTTAATCTATTCCTTTAGGTGCTTCCTAAAGGTCCTTTCAAGTCCTTTAGAGGAAGTTTCATCAGATTCAGCAGTGGTTAAAAAGATATGAAATTGAATCTCTTGAATTTCTAAGAGCTACAAGGTGAAATAACATCTATAAATAATGACTTAACAATCACATTTCTCCTGTGCACATTTGTCTGTTTTTCACACAAGTGTATCTATGTTTTTATCAATTTTCATTGTGCTAATTTTGCAAACATTCTACGCTTGCTCAATAATTTGTAAACAGAAGTAATTAGTTGATAACAAACATGATTGAGGTTAAGCATGCATGAAATTATTTTCAAGATCAGGACCCAATTAGTTAAGCTCATTTCAGGTCATTGTTAAATAAGTTTTTTAAATCCCACCATTTGAATGGAAGCCTCTGAGACAAACTCTCCTAGCCCAGTTTGATCTTCTTTACCCTTCTGCTTTCTGGATGACACTCACAAGCAGCAGTTTGCACTGTTTAGGCAGCAATGCTAACATTTATCCACACCTTTCTGTCTTGAAAATTAAAATTATTAAATTGGTGGCTCAGAATTTGTTACCCTCCCTTTCCCATACTGTAATAAAAAGCTTTTCCTTCAAGTAACAATACAGGAGCAATGTAAACCTTTATTTCATCATGCTGGCAGTTGCATATATGTATTTATACTGTTTAAGAAATAAAAATATTGGGAAAATAGTATCAATATATTGCCTTACTGTATATGACTAATTCTTTATAGAAGGACAATGCTAATGTATTTGACTATATTTCATCTCTCTCAAACTGCTCTGCATTTTCATGCCATTTTTGTGTACCTGCTTATAATATTTACATTGTTTTTGCACAATGTCATTGCTCAGCTTATGCTTTCCTAGCTTTGTACATGCATCAAAGTGTATTCTTAAAAGTTCTATTTACAGTAATGGGAACACTGAATTTAACTCTTAAATTATCTTCCCACTAATCTCTAATCCCACTAGGGCAGTTATGCACCAAATCTTCTGTCCATTTACAAACAAATGAATCACAAGAAATTACAATTTAGTTATTTCAAGTGTTCTGCATTATTAGAAACAAATTATCTTTGGCATATCAAAGCAGAAAGGATGACACGAGAATCAAGTTCATTACCCCACAGCCTGAAATAACTGTAATAGATGCTGAGCTGGAACAGCCTGTCACATTCCCAGTCCACTTCTCCTCCATTCATCGTTCTCCTGTATAATTTTTAAACTTCATAATTTCCAAACATTTCCACAGTAGCCTGATTTATGAAAAACAGTAAGAAAACATGCAGATCTTTTCCTCTGTATCTCTGGCTACACCAACACATTACTCATTGTAAGCTTTCCTTCCACCTACATACTTCAAACATACAGTAACCATTCTTGATATTTTTTTCTGAGAGAGAAAATCGCCTCTTAGGAAGGAGGCCAGATTCCCAGGGGGATAAATGGGCTCTTCAAACCTGTTTCCCTCTGCTATTCCAGCATTCCTCCTCCATCCTTTCCTTTCCTTTCCTTTCCTTTCCTTTCCTTTCCTTTCCTTTCCTCAGTGTAACTGGTAGAGAACAGCAGCTATTTTCCATCACATAAGCACTTGGATTATACAATAGTAGACAAGCCCTGCAAACACAGCCTGTTAGGCTATTAAAATTAGATGCTATTATTAAAGGCAATACAATAAATATATATATAAAAGGAAAAGACATGTAATTAAAAGATTGCCCTTCATTCATAAGGCTGGAAAGAAACAAAAAAACACCCTCTTCAAGGCTAGGAAATAGGAAATATGGAACAGACACATTATTTTTTGTGGAGAGGCAATATGTGTTCCTTGAAATTCAAGGAACTGAAATTCAGTGCTGATAACTGAGGGCAGACTCAAAGCACTGTCGCTGCTCTCCAAAAACCATCAATCTGAAGATTTCTGAGATGAGGCTAAAACTTGTATGTACAGAGTCTTCTGGTGTATTTTTTCCCTCAGAGTCATTCCCACTTCAGCACACCCACAAAACTCCATACACTTGCAAAAATACAGAATTATTCTGCATTGAAAATTTATTCCACCATCCACTTTCAAAAAGTGGAAGACTTCTCCAAAAAGAAGACTATTTTCTGCCACTCCACATTTAATCAGTGCACTGGTATTTCCAATTGTAATGCTATGCCTCCTGTCTCTCTGGATTTTAATCAGCCTTAAAAACAGGAGACTTGCTCAGAAAACTCTGTACCTGTACAATAAGTGACCCAGAAGAAACCTTCAGAGCTACCCTTGTGCTTCAAAGTCATATCGCTCGGGGCTCTGTGTCCACCCAGCTTAGTTGCAATTTGGTCAGATACTGCTGTGCCAACTAGGAAAAACAAAACCAAACCCTTTCAATTGTTGTTGAAAAAATAAAACCTAAAAATGTTTATCTGTCAAAAAAAAAGACCTCTTTTTTTGTTTTAGTTAATTCTTTCTGAGCTCCTTGACTAGTACAAGCCACGAGGCAGCCACCATCTGCGTGCGGGGAAGGGACAGTGGCCTCAACCCTTCAACCACCAGCTTGAACACAACTATCAGCAGCCCTATTTGAACATTTCCTTTCCTCCCCAAGGATGCAGCGTTCAGAAACGCACAAATCCATGTGTAGCCTTTTCTCACTTTCCCCTTCACAGGAGGCAGAGAGGAAGCACGTGCACACATGCAGGACGGAGGAGGTTCAGCCCGGACCTGCAGCAGCACCTGGGCTTTTCTGCTCTTAAAACACAGGGCTCATTTCTAGGGTTTCTGTGTTGCAGAATTATCAGTTATGCAACTTGGGAGCCAAAAATACATCTTTTAGTGTAAGAAAGCCAGTCACCATCAGACAGGTCTCCCTGTGGCGCACTGTTACTTTTAGACAGCAGGCTGTGGAACACCAACACCCGTTCCTCTTACTCTTTCCATTGCCATTTCCCATTTTGCAGCTTTATCGGTGAGGACAGCTCAGTATTTTTTCCCTAACAGTGTTTATTTTTTGATTTACGTTTATCTTTCTGAAAACAATTTCTTTCCATTCTGCATTTTTTTATTCATAATATTTTTTTACTACAGACATCACATGGCCAATAACAGTATTTTTGTTAGCCTGTTTTTTTAATCTTATCTTTTTTAGGTTTTCCACATTCATTTTAACTCTTTCCTGTTTTTTTCCCCAGTCAGCTCTGCCCCACTGTATCTCCACACAGCCCTTTTACCACATCTGGGACCCTGCTAACTTCCCGCGTGCCCACGCGCAGTGCGGAGGAGGCCTGAAGAGCAAGAGGCCCCGACACCCTCCGCGCTGGGGAGACCTCCTGCTGCAGCAGCTGCCCCGAGGCGGCCTCAGGGGGTCGCACGCACTGCCTGGCGCTGGGGCTATTTGATGAGAGAAGTTGGTGACCACCTGCCCTGGCTCCTCCTGGACAGCTGCTGCGGCAGCCGGGGGACACGGTGCATCCCAGAGACACTCCAGCTCATCCCACACATCTCGGAGTCTTTAGGGAGTCAGGCCTCGCAGCAGTTTTATCAGTTTTATTCCTCTTGGCTTTTCATGTTGGGCATCCAAGCAAAATCCTTTTCTCCATGAGGTTCTTCCTAGAAGTGCTAAACAAGCTGAGGGGAATCTAGAGAAGAACAGAGAAGCCGTGTTTTGGATTACGGTCCCACTGCAGATGGGATAGCGTGGAAAACAATGAGCTATACCCATGAAAAAATCACTGATTGCAACCAGCGGCCCGCAAACCCCACTGGAAGGAGCTGCTCCCGCAGCCCTGGGGTTCAGCAGCACAGCCTGGGTACATACAGGCCCCCGAAAGGTGTTGGCGTGATGTGCTCTGACACGTGCAATGCGGGAGCAAAGGAAACCCTGTCTGTTTGCCCCAACGACACCCAGACGTGCAGAAGTTGCTCCTGCATTTCTTTAGTCCAGCCCAAGCACCTTCTGGTGGGGCTGTGTGCTTCGTGGCAGTCACCTGCTCATCTGCAGCAATCACAGAGAGATCCCCGATGATTCATGAAAAAGGGGCAAAGGGGGATGCTCCGATTTACACAGAACAAGTCCAGCAAGAAGGAAAACCTGGCGGTTTTGAAAGGCCCCAACAAGAGGAGGAAAGAGCACCTACCAGCTGGAGGGACAAAGCATTTAGCAGCAAAAACAAATGATCAACGTAGTTCAGCATTCAGACGAAAACCAGATGCTGGTGTAATAAACACCGCAATCGCCGGAATTAAGAGCAGAAATACTTGGGATGGGAATGACACGTCCGTGCCGTCAGGCAGCCTGGCTCCCCACGCTCACTGCAAACTCCTTCCATTTTGTCTTTGAAGGGCAGCTCCGCTAAAGCCCTGCAGCTTTTCTGCAATGCCAGCTTCAAAACATGCCTTTTCAAGGGGTCTGCTACTCGAAACTTCTGAAAACTCCTTTCCTTGCAAGCAAATAGCTCAGAGCCTGCCTAAATAACCTCTCTCCCGCTAGATACGCGACCAGATTATTTCCAGAGGTGCTGCTATGTTAATGCACTTCTCTCCAGCCTTCAGTCACCTGTCACTCACTCACTGCCACAAATTCTGAATATAGCACAGAGACCAAAAGCAAGGGATTCAGAGCTATCCTGGGCTTGTTCCAGACTAAGGAAACTGGTAACAGGACTCAAACTCTGCATAGATTTGTCACCAAAAGCACTTCCTGTCCATCATAACATACTTCTTTACCTTTATTTTGAGATTTTGCAGCCAGGTGTTTTATGCAAGTCCAAAGACTTCTTTTGCACTTCAGCGGGGGGTTTAGCTTTTCTTTGGCAACTTCTGCAGCCAGTTACCTTCCTTCAAACACACGCTGCCTCAAAACCAGCATGCTGGGAGTTTGAAGTATGTGAGAAATGCTGGTGCTTTCTAAAGACTGGGTTTTATTTCTGACTGCGTGGTGCACAGGCAGCGCTTCCCACCCCTTCGTGCTCCCTGTCAGGCTTCCCGCAGAGGAAGCCAGACAAAGTGCAGGTACTTAGAAAATGTAAGTAATAATTTTAATTCAACCCAAATGTTGCTTTGCCACATAACTTCCTTGAACAATATGCCCTAATGTGCCACTTTGTTTCTCTCTCTTACATTATTTATACCACACAGAAATCTGTGGGAGATGCAGAAAACCAATGCACAGTTAAATAACCGAGTTGCTCACATGAAAGGCACATTAGGTCACAGAGGCAATTTTCAAATGATATTTTTTAGTCCAGATATTCTGGTACATCAGCTAGTGTCACTAGAAAATTAAAACAAATTAATTTGAAAGGGCTGCTGACTTCCTTTATACAGATTTTATTTAACAGTTTATAGTGAGAGAGTAAAATTGGCTTTTATATGTTTTGGGCCTCACACAAATTAGGATGCATGATGGCAAAACCATCACAAAAAGCTACAATTCTCTATCCCTGTTTATTTGCAAGGGAGGTTCGATTCAAAGTGTCAAACTCTGCTACTGCCATCTGCAGATTTGGGAACTGCTTTTAATGATGTGCAACTGTGGGGTCTGAAGAGAAGGCATTTCCACACCGGCAGCAAGTGGAACAGCCTGAACTTTCAAGTTTACAGCGCAAATCCTCTCTATTCAAGTTTCTGGTGTCCCGCAGGCAACTCCCAGTGTGTGCTTATGCATTTGGTGCCTTGCAGAAAAAGAAGCGTATGTTGGAAATGAAAAGGACCCAACAGGGAAGAAGAGAAAGATTTTGTGCTTATGAAACCACTAAAAGCATTCAAATAGCCATCAAATGAAAAATGGAGGGAAAAAAATCTATCCTAGGTACTAGTCACAGTGATTCACTGGAACGACCATGTCAGCTCTACACAGTAGGAAGAATTAGGTGACTAATGAGTGACTAGGTGACTACCAAAATTAAAACCTCACCAAAATAAAATACCTTTGGATGTATTAGATGCTACGGGAGCAAGCAAGGGCAACAAGAGCGGCAATCCCAGGTGAGTTGCCCATTTATTCGTCAGTGAAGGGGCATCCAATAAATAAATAAATGAAGGAGTATAAATGTCCAGGGATGCAAATTGTCTACTAGACAGAGAAGTGTAGATCTCTGTCTCTGGTAGGAGCTGCTGGTTGAACATTGGGCTGTTGTTCGCAGCTCTGCTGCTGGAGCCATTCACACCCACAGACTGCCAGGCCCCACCACGGACAGTTGGCATTTTACACATTTCACTCTTGGGGTAACTCTGAATTTCACCCTGTTGCACTTTAGAAATGGTTTCTTTTTAATTTGGTCCTGAGCTGGGATTCACATTACTTAATTTTAGCCACCTGCACTGACGTTTATTCTGCGGCAACGACCGATGCTTCCTAGGGAATCTGCAGTAGGAGGGAGGCACCTTTGCTCAGTGATTCATTGGATCCTAAAATAGGTTTGTAAAACAGGAATCTCCAGGGATGAGTCAATCCACATCCACTGACTAGGGCTGAACTTCACAGCTAAAGTTAAATTAAATGAATCCATTTCTAACTTACCAATCATGACACACAATTATTTGCCAACCAGAAAATAAAAAGTAAAGCTGAGGAAATGAGGCATGGGCAAATGGCCTCGTTTTTGGTGTCTCATCTGTTAAAACTTTGGATTTTTGAATTCATGCTGCTCCATCCCATATAAAGCAACTGCTGATTGCTCTTCATTTTGATAAACTGTCTACAGATCTTTAGTTGTTTTTCTTTCTTAAAAAGCAACCAGTTCCTAAAGAAGGTGGCATATTACTTGTTTTGCCCTCCCCAGGCTAGTTGGAATTGGCAAGCATGTGTTGTCCTCTTGACCTTGGCAGAAGCCATCCTGGCAGTGGATCACATTTTCTTTGGGAAAGCTTAAAAAATGATGTGCACACTCAACCTAATGTCTCCCAATTCACAAATGTATAAAGATGTCTGGTTAGGTCAGCTAGACAAACTTCTGGTGAATTATCCCGGCAGAATAAGTAGATCTCTACAGAAATGAGAAAAAAAAAGGCCTGTTCCTAAAGGTGCTGCAGCTACTCACCAACCATCAAACCAATCTCTGCATTTTACATACCAGGGAAGCATATTTCATTGAACAGGTTTATAAACAGTTAGCATTTAGTTCCTCTTGAAAAGCTAACTCTAAATCACGTAATTTATGTAATATGCCATAGGAAAGGTAACAAAATAAGTAGCGCAGTTAGCAGATCACCTGGACATAATGCAGCATCTATTTTAAATATTCATTTGTGGGGAACAGGATTGTAAACAAAGCGATGAACATTCTGCAAATACATAACATACCTCAGTGCAACTAAAATGCATGTACAGAGGAATGTAATGGGCTGTGTAATTTTAAGAGGCATAGGAGGTTCCCTGCATATGTCCATGCAAAAGTCAGATACACACGTAAAGCATTGCCAAGCTATGCATGGTTCTTTATTTATGTAATTTCAGACAAGAAGGATTTTTGTATGTGTGTATTTCCTTGTCCTGGTCAAAAAAAAAAATCAGCTTTGTGTATCACAAACTTGTGCTCAAGGTATTTGCTCAAATTCAAGGCTGAAGGATTAACAGATTAAACAAAACAGAAGGAAGTATTAAGTACCATCAAAAGAGAGCAGACAGTCAACAGCAATACTGTGAAGGTAGGGATTGTTTCGCCCATGCTGGCAATGGTAACATCCAGCATCAGTAAAAGACCTCCCGGGACCCACTAGCCCTGCGCTGATGGAAAATTAATGGGCCTCGCACAGCCCTCTCACTGCACCGGCTGCGCATCACGGCGAAGATCTTCATTCCACAAGCAAGACACATCAGGCAAACTCAAAGGCCTCATTGTATAACCTCTGGCAGACAAGACCTTCCTGGATTTTTTTTTAATATGCATAAAATGCTTTATAGCACACACTGTATGCATATTTCTTCAAAATGCCATGAAGAGAAAAGCATCTGCAAACGTGCAGAGAACTCTCCATGTGCACAAAGCAAGCCAGATGCCCACAAGCAGGAGAAACAACAACCTTGGATCAAATGGCTGCAAGGCCGTAAGACACATATTAAGAAAGAAGGGCAGCTGGTTACAGACTCCTGAGGAAAAGGTGGATTCTGCGGATGGGGCCTCCTGTGGGCACCGCAGCCTAGGAGTGGGAGAGCTGGCGCGGGGACCGGGCCGAACCATTCCCTGAATGCCAGGCCGGAACCACAGCGCTACGGGGCGCATGTTCCTTGGATCCTCCACAAAACCCTCCCTATTCAGAGCAAGTATCGTGGCACTTGTTAAAACGTGGCCATGGTGGTATTTCAATAACAGTTTTTGACACAGCCAAGCCCAACGTCACTCCTCATTCCTCCATGTCACTACCAGTAAATCAAGAGCAGAAACTAGTTTATTGCTGGCAGAAAAGTTCACCGATCTTTTGACTGACATAAATTAACGTGCTAAATAACATCAAATGATCTGAAGCCAACGGCCATTTGCGTTAGTCCTGTGGAGGTCCTGGAGGTGGATGGTGACCACACTTGGCCAAGTCCCATACCAGCAGCCCGTGGAGCTTGTAGGTTCAATAAGAGATGAAGCACTTTCAGAACAAGGAATTTTAGACCCCTTGTGTGCCAAAAGAAGCTGGTTGTGGCCCTGGCAGCTTGTCAGAGCTCATCCTCCCGCACGGCACCTTCTCGGGATCCCTCCATCATGCCGGGCCTCGGGCACCCGAGCAAGGCCAAGCAGGAGACCCTGGGCAGCCTGCGCAAGCCAGACCCAAGTGATGCCCTTGGCCTCATTCCTTAATAAACACAGCATCCCCTTCCCCCCGCCACCACCCAAGAGCTTTAAATACACAGAAATAAAGATGTTTGGTGGCAGGTGACTCGCAGATGTGTTTGGCAGGGAGCACGACAGGCCTGACGCCAGGACAGCAGCTCTCACACCCACCGCCTGTCCCGAATTAGGGCAGAATTTAGCTCCTCCTGGCGCATCCAGCCCGGCCCTGCAAAGAGCTCCCACGTGACGTAGGAGACGGCACAGCAGATAAAAGGGATATTCAAAAGGCAGCACAGTCCTATCTTCTTATCTGCATCATCCAAAAGAAAGGAGGAGCGAATGTCAAAGAGCAGTGGTGTTTGGAGCCAGAGATCACAAAAAGAGCACTTTTTTCCCCCAAAATAAAGACTTGTGTGTTCGAAAACTCCTTGGATCCTTTCACATGTTTGGAGTTAGTAGAAGCTATTACGCCTCTTTACAAAGTGTTTTTCTACCTTATTTTTCCTATATAAATTAAAGCAGCTTGTAGAAAATCTAACACAGAATATTCCTGGTTTTAAACTGTAAACCTCCAAGATAAAGTATTTGAGCATATTAATACACTTCAAAACAGAAGCACTGCAAGCAAAACTGGAGTGACCCATGTTTTAATGTCATCACGATGGCAATGCCACCTAATACAGTAGTAACCACCTCAGTTAAACAAGCAACTGCCTGTAGAGCATCCGGTGGCAGCGATGCCTAAACAGAATTCCTTCTGCATCCCCAGGAACATCTGGATACATCTCACCCCATCAGCCAGCCAGACCTTATATCCTCCGTGACTATAGTCACATACAGGGCTCCTTCTCCCCTTGCTGCTCGGGGAATCCCACACACATAAATCAAGCGCTGCAGGAAAGGAGCCTGGGCCGGGTGGAGGATGCTAAGAGCCCATAAACATTCTGCAGTCCTTCAGCAGCTTTGCGCGAGCGGGAGAAAAGGCACTGAAGTGAAGAGGGTGTCGAAAGAAGAAAGAGAGATTTGGTGACAGAAAAGGCAGATGCAGTGGAAAGGGGGGAAATCTGCAGAGAAACGGCACTTAGCACCATGCAATTACTCAAATGAAGCTGAAGGAGTAGGTGGCAGCCTCTGGAGAGCAGTTTCTGAAGGAGTAGAAGGATTTAAAAAATGCTTATTTCTTGTTAAGTTCGAGTTGGAACGAATGGAAGGCTTCAGGAAAAAACACATGAGTTTTCTCCCCCGTCCCCTGTCCTGACAGGCTACTGCCCGGGCACAGATCCCCAACACCAACATCTCGAAGACCCTCACCAGGTAACTACCTATCCAGAACTGATGATGTCTATTTGGAGCAAACTCCAAGTTAAAAATTAAACCTCAAGAGTACTGTTGCCTCCAGGTTTTATTTAAATGCAAGAAACACAGCCAACATTAGCCATGTGTTTTCTTCCCACACAAAACCTTCCTATGGGTGTTTAATGAGATGTCCATGACTTAAATCACTGCAAGCAAAATTTAAGTAGCTCTCATTCTCCAGGCTTTTTGGATGACCAGTTATTCCACAATGTTTGCTCATCGTGTACCTTAAAATCTCACTAAATTCAGCGGGGAGTTTTCTCTATTTTACGTTTCTCAGTCTTTCTTATGGATTTTAATAGAACTGTTGAGTAGGTAGTGCTGAGCAGGGGTAGCTACTAATGAATTTCATTCAGAAAGCAAAGATCCAACTAGAAGCAATACCAGATGCATCACTTTTTGTTCCAAATGAAATTACTTACTTAACTTAAAAATATGCACAGGACTTCTGTAACAGAGAGCAGAATTTAGACCATCATTTGCTCCTCATGCTAAATTAATAATCTATCCAATTAAATGCTTGCAATTAACAGGGTTTTATTATCTTTTTTTTTTTCAGTATATTTCTGTAATTGCTAATGTAGTCTAAAAATCCTAAAAACTGTCTGGGGGTTCATTTGAGGGATTTATTAAAATTCCACTGAGCCTTATGACAAGTACCACCAAAATGGAACAATGTCTACAGGAGAGAAACTACAGCCATTTAATTACTGCACAAAGCTTTAATCAAACCTCTCAATTTTCCTTCAGGATAACAAAAGAGATGTTTTGGCAAAGGGCCAGGAAAATAACTGTAAATTTACATGTTCTTTGCTTTTGAAGAAAAGAGGTTAAAAATTCATTTTTAGCTCAATATGGCAATTATGTAAAATCTCTGACATGAAATGCTGAAATGTTAAATGTTAATGTAAAATGTTAAATAAATGAACTTAAGCATGAAATACGATGAAAAATGTGATAACATTTAAAAAGACCATTTTCCTTCCCTACAGACTGCAGGGATTACTGTTTTTCAAAATACCAGGTGAACTGATATCTAAGAGAATCAAAATTTGGTAAGTTGGCACATGTCACAGTTCCACACAACGTAAAAAGCCTTAACACAAATTCTGCATATCATGGAGCTCCGCTTGAGGGGTTTTCAAGTGAGACGTCCCACTGTCTCCACCTCATCTGCGTGCCCTGAATTAACGTGTTGGCAAAGCTAAAGAAAACTTTCTGCCACTGGGAACAGCCTAAACACAACTGGCTAATTGCACAATGTAGTGAAATCTGTGATCAAACAAACTATCTGCTGAGCTTTTAAGCATGTGCAGTTGCACATACTCTTTTGGCCACATCTGGTCTAAAATGTTGTGTTCTTCCATCTGTGGTCTCTCTTTTAAAAATGTATGAACTAAGCCAGCGGCAAAACTCCTTTTCGGAGATATGGTCAGCACTTCAGAATTTCCTCTATCCCAAGATACAATTAGTGCTTCTAAATGGGATATAGTACAAAAATAAAGTATAAAAGCCAATTTATTTTAAAATTCTGAAATGTTGTTCCATGCTTTTTAAAGTATACAGATCTAGCCTAAGTGTAACTGAGTTCTTGTATTCATGAATGAGCAAGGTCACATCATTGGTCTATAATTTGTTTTAAGGAAAAAATTTAACACTTTTCTAAGCAGGGTAGAAAGAAAACTTTAAGAAAAATAAAGCGAAAAATGTGTCTAGCATATCATAACAACTTGAATTTACACATTTATTGATGACCAATGTGTGCAAATTCATCCCAAACCTAATTTAATGAATTCCGATAAAGATAACATACCACAAAATACACAACACTTTCCCAATGACTGCGAAAATGAAGCTCAGTGCTATCAGCCATGTCTAGACAGAAAAACAAAGTTGCTAAAGCAGCAGCTCGTTTCCATCTGCCTAAACCAGCGCTCACTTCCAGCTCGTGGAATCAAGCGAGTGACCCTCATCCTCACCACGAAGCTCTGATTGCCACCAAGGCTCTCTGGAGCAGGGACAGCATCATTCTCATGGCCACTTTGTCCCCTGCTGCTGCACACTGACAGGATTTTTATAGGCAAACAAAAAAAAAAAAAAAAAACCAGTATAATCTTTAGAGAGTAAATCTATAAATGCCACTTTCAAGGTAGGGAGATGATCTCGGCATTATGAGGAGCAGCGATGCCCTGTGCGGAGGCTGGGATCACCCAAAGGGAAGAAGAGTGACCAGCACCAGCCTCTCTCCAGAGCCGCCTTCCGGCTCCACTCTGAATTCTCCTATCGATTTCTTCTTTGTAGAAACACCGTCACTTGTCTGCTCCCATGACCTGCTTCCTCAGTAGTGCATCTTTTAGTTCTGAGAGCAACTTAAGAGGAGCGACTCGCAGTCTGGCAGGAGGAGATGGGGGGCTCCTCGCTACCCTTTGCTGTTGAGAGGAACTGCTAAGAAAAAGGAGGCAGATACCAGGAGCATCCTAATGTATCTATCTATCTGCAGCGAAATGGCCCGTTTCTACACTTGGAGAGCTGAGAACTGGCTGCAGGCTATTTTAAAATAACACCGGAGAAACGAGGAGAGATGAAGGCTGGAGACTGAACAAGCAGGGGAGAGTTAACTCCATGGCTCTTTTGAGAAAACCACACAGGAGCTTCCAGACAGATGTGCTGCCAAAGAGGCGAGAATGCTCCCACTCCAGCACCAGCCCCACACAGAAAGATGCTTAAGCTCAGCCTCAGCTTTAAGCCCTTGTCTGACCCCACTAGGTGCTGTTTGACAGTCGGACGGACGTTCCAGCTCAGTTGACAACAGCCGACAAGCAGAACAGTCACACGCTTAAAATTAGTCGTGCTCATGTGCTTGGTAGTGTTGGGTCCACGTCCCTGCTCACCGTCTAGTTTAACTACCGTGTTGCTCAGGTCACGCGTATTTTAGAGCATCAAGAAGGTCTAACCTACTGGCTGTCATTCATTACTCTGTTCCTAAAAATATAACAAGAATCTACTTTAAAATACCAAGATGTTATGAATAATTTTATGCATTTTCCCTGTTCTCACTCCTTCAGATAGCTGCTGTCAACTGAGGCTGAATGTATCTGCCAGCCAAACTGATAGCACATATCGAGGCAGCACCGACGTGTTCTCGCAGGCTGCTATGGATGGCATGCACTGTGCAGCACCCGCTCACACAGGACTCAGCACTACATTTAAACATGTTAGAAGCTAATATTTTTCTCAAATATCAGGTCCTGGTCTAATGACCAGCCTATACATTGTAAAAGCATCTAGCCTAAATACTGGTTTGGTTTAAAATTCTCCTTTTTACCTTGGCACGCTCTAAACTCCTACAAGTTGCTGTTCGTGCCTGTGTAAATTTATTCCTGCGAGTTCGGAAGACGCAGATGCCTGCGAGAGAGGGAGATAAGTGGAGTCTAAATTAGCGCTGCGACTGCTGCTCGCGCTGGATCCGGAATGAAACGCCGTCAATCCCAAACCCCGCGTGCTTCGAGCTACCCTGCTGTAGCACCCTGCTCCGTCTTCCTGAAGGAGCAAAAAGTCACAGATTGCATCAATTCATTTCCCTGTTTAAAATGTATTTCATCAAAAATGTATTAAATCTAAAGATCAGGGTTTAAAAGTCCTAGCAACAGTTCATTGTTATTGGAGGAACGAGTCAAGTGTGAGCGCTCTTTAGGGAAGTGTGGAATTTGTTTTTGTTGCTACATAATTTAATTTTGTAAAATTTGGCAAGAAAGCACAGGTGTTTCCAAAGGAAAACTTATTTCAGTAAAAACTTATATTTATTTATATGTATTCATTAAAATTACATTTGGTTACAATATTACCACACACTACCACAAGATAATATATTCGTGACTTGCCCAAGCACCACTTTTTAACTTATGTTTCTACAGGATTCCCTGTATAGACATTTCTGTGACAACTTGTGACTGCTTTTTGCCTGGAATAAATATGAAAACCTCTCAAGAATTAAGTTTGCAAACATTTTGCATGTGTCTGTCAAGCTCTTTGGAAGGGTGATGCAACCTGGCTCTGTCTGCTGCGCCGCTCCGCATTGGGTACGAGTTCTAACTAGAACACAGGTAGCCACATTAACACTTCATACAAGTTAACTGCTTCATATAAGTGCTGCAAAATCAGATACCAACTCGCATTTCTGAGCACATACGAGTATAAATCCAGTAGACAGGGTAGATCACACACACAGAATCACAGAATCTTTGTGTTTGGAAAAGAAAGACCTTCAAGATCGAGTCCAACCATAAAACGTCCTGCCCTTAACCCCCATCCACCCTGACATCAGTTCTGAACTCAAATCATTTATAGACTCCTACTGCATTTCTATTCAAAATGCAGAATAAATCTCTTCCCCTCTACCGCAGAGCAAGGCTCTATCAGGAACCCAAAGGAGGCTGATCCCATGAGAAGGAGCCAAACCAACCCCGACCGCTTTATTTCTTTCAGGATCACCTGACGGATCAATGGAACATCAATTATTTGTGAACTGAGCTATTTCTGAACACGCTCCTCAAAGCTGCATCAAAGGCAAAGCAAAAAAGAGCATGAAATAGTACAAAATAGTTTCCCCTAACCTCCTTCCGTCACAGGCGTCTTTGGTGTTACTTCTAATGGAAAGAAAAACATGTCTGTGTGCGTCATTTTGAAATAGAGGTTGACTGTTTAATCACTTCTTATGTATTAAAGACACCCCCAAAGGAGTCATAATATAGTCCTGTGAAAGCTACAGCACTCAGGCACAATGTGGGATATGAAAAAAATGCATCCCCCTACTCCTCTGTTATCATCCCCCCACTCCTCTGTTGTATCTCCGTGTCATTTTGGTGAACATTACTGCACATCTTCCTGTGTTACACAATGCTGCTCACAGCTGGGGGAAAAAGAAAATTTAGCAAAACAAACCCAACGGAGAAGCTCTCAAAATGAGAAGCAAAGAGTCCTCTGTAAGGCCAGCATCCACAAAATAATAAATTTATATGTATCACAAACCAAGTACCTAGAAAAAGCACCATTCTGCTTATACTAGATTTGCTACGGCAGAAATACACATTCCTCACCATTCCTCAGGCAAGCACGTCCTCGGTCCTCCCAGCACTGAGCTTCAATGGCATTTCCAGGGATTTATGGAAAATGAAGTGACCCTCCTCGGCAGGACACGCGTCGCGGGCCCCGGAGCGCTTCAGTGTTGGATGAGAGCTCTGGCCAGCGCGGCCGTCGTGGCACAGGGAAATGACGCATCCAGTATTAAACCCTTCATGTTACAAGCCTATTTTGGCTAAAACAACTTTAAAAATAACTGGACACTTATAATTTGAATTGGAAAGTAAGCCAGTGGCCCTGGAAAAAAGCACAGAGGCCCATAATTTGACACAGCAAAGCTTGTTCTCTGTTGGTTTAGAAGTGCTTGACGCCCTCCTGGTGAAAAGTATGAATTTTGTTGCTTATCTGCTTTTGGCATAAAATATTAAGATTGTCATTTTTAAAAAACAGTAAGAGGTAAAATAAAGTTATATTTTATTTATTCACTTGAAGCAGAAAATGAGAGCACATCTGGTTTGGATTAGATTATTGGACTTTGTCAAAACTTGCTAAACCAACCCTGAATCCTTTCCTGTTTCAAAATGTTTCAAGGTCCCGTATAATTAAGGTACTGCATAGCCATGCCCAAGGGAAGGAGAAAATTGTGGGTTTCAAATGGTGACAGCCCAAGTCCATTTTGGTCACAGTCTGTAGAAAACTCATCTGTTATCTCATTTCAAGGAAAAAAAAACTTTCATAAAGGACTGAGTCCCAACACTGATTAGCTTAGAAAATATACAAAGTTATTTGCATTGTGCTATAAATTGCAGTTCCCAACTGCAAGTGGAATTGGAGTCCAGCCTATACCAAGAAGCACTATGGTATTTACAGGCATTTCTCTGAGAAATAATTATATCAGAATTCTGGCTGTCAGTATCTGGCAAAACTATTTGAATCTAAATTGCATAAATCGCCAATGAAGTCTTAATTATTTGGGTATATTCTGTAAACATAGAACTTATTACATCTAATAATATGTTTTACTCTATCTAAATTAATTTCACTGAGAACTCTTGGAAGACACATCACAGTCCAGTCAGTCTTTTACTTCCAGTCAGTGCATATGATATAACTCAAGATCAGCTTAAAAACATATTTTCTGTATCAACTGCTTACAGTTATATGCCCTCCAGCCTCATCTAAGGTTTCTCAGGAATGGGAAGGCTGGAGCTAAGCGGCGCTCGGTGCAGCTCTCGCCAGCACGGAGCCCGCGGCCGCTCCGAACAGCAGCGCTGCTCCCACCAACGCGATGCTGGGGCTGCGTCTAGGGAAGCTGAACGCCAGGCTGCAGCCATAAACACCACCTGTGCACGTGCTCTGCACACGCAGAACACAATCTGCAGCCTCCGCTTGGCTCCTCAGGTCTCAGAAGGATGGTGGCTTCCAAAGAAAGAGATTAACGCAATATTATTTATTGACGCTAATCAAAACCTGAAGAATAATTTCACAGTTGTTTTCCGAGTCACCGCTTGGTCTAACAAATATACTCTTTGCTGTCAAATTCTTACTTTGGGGAATTTTGCCTTCATGTGATGCGTGCACACGTATTTTAAGTGAATGATTGCATAAGGATCATTTTCAATTTCAATAAAAGCACATGTAGAAGGATTGCACTGCTACGAACACCGCAGTGCAGATCTAAATAACTCAGTGTGCCAAACTAGTGTTTCCATGGAGACAAACTAATGTGCTGTGACCACATCTCTTACTGCATTACTTAAGACCATCTGGTTAAAACAAATATTTCTGTGGCATAGTATTCGTTCATATTTGTGTACTGACCTTTTTCTCTTACATACACAAATATACTACATTTTATATGTTTGTTTTACATTTCCTGTTGTTCTCCTCTGTACAGTTTTTTGTTACATGGTGTGTGATTTAGAGCTATATGCTTATGAATAAATCCATTAGTGAGTCAGTTATGAAGCCTGGATTTCCAAGCATTTCCAACCTGGTGAATGGTTGGAAGTTCTGAGCTCTTGTGACCCATGGTTTACATGAGGTATCTTTGCTATTCCTGAATCACGGCACCAGTAAATAAGCACTTTACACCATTTAATCTTTACTGGGAAGGCAACCACCTCGAGTAGACGAGCCTAGAGGCGACCTCCACAGCTCTTACCCTCAAACTTGACTTCTTTATTGCACTGGATGTGAAAAACTGGCAGCTTCTCAAGGAGTGCTCTCATAGGAAAAGACAAGAGCACAAATTCACTACACAAATTCATGCCCTCTTTCTCATTAGCCTCATTCAAAAGAAGTAGTGCTCAGAGAAGCAGTCCTTCTTACCTGATAAAGTAGAACTGGAGTATTTGCACCCAAAGTCTAAGTGTCCTGAACTAGCACAAATTCACCGAGTATCAGAGATAACCTGTTGTCTTGTCTGATTTACTTCACACTTCTCAAATAACATTAATCATTACCGCAGAGGAGTAAATGGAATTGAAGATATATCTATTCAACAAATCATTACAGTGGCAATTTCTTAATTCAAAATGCTAGAACAATCACCATAATCTTTACAAGCACCTGCTGGCACCACCTTTGCTACTAGTGTTGGAGGGTCTTGCGAGCTTTTCGGACTGACAACACAGCTGGGAGCAGAGAACGAGGTCTCCCAACGTGACTGTCACACATGTGTCCTCCAAAGCACTTTGCTGCAGGAAGGCGAGCTAGAAAGCCTGGTAGATCCATCTCCCATTTCACTGTTTCTGCAAAAATTGTAATGTTCAGTATCTATATAAATACTGTCCTTTCTAGTGTATATATTCATCTACATTAAAAACTCAATTTTAAGAAATCAGAGATGATATTTTAGAGAAAAACGCATCACTACTACTTCTTCGTCTGCTTGCACTATATACTGCTATACATTTTACCTAGCCCTACCACCATGGTATGTGGTAACTTGAGAGGCTTAGAATTACATGAAATGTTGCACACTGTCCTTGAAACCTTGAGCAAGAAGGTTAATAATTCAGCTAGGACTTCCACCATTTCATGAAATAGATCTGTAATGAAAATATTCATGTCCTATATTCTGTGCTTCAGCCTGCTGAGAACCGGTGGGAATGGAAGAAGGAAACAGCCTCCCAGTACAGAGTTTCTCCAGATGCCCCTGGAGAATTCTTTTTGCCACTATTTTCCCATTGAGAAGAAAACTGAGACAACTACCCTTTTAAAGACCCTGAAAGTTAAGGAAGAAAAATCTTCCCAGTTTGTAAACATGACTGTGGATCAGATTGCCAACCACATATTAGTCAAGCATTTGTCGCCATTAAGAGCTCAGTAATTGCAGTGGGAGATGATTGAAGGAAATCGGCCAAAAATTTGTTACCAGTCATCAGACGGATATAGAAATGCAAACGTCACGTTCTGGCTCAAAGATACAAGTTCAGAAACAAAATGCAGTGTAATTTAGAGGTGATTAAGGAAGCCCTTTACCTACAGCACAGCACATAGAGCACCACCCCGGCCCTGCCACACACAGAGCCACCCTGAGCCTCCGGCTCTGCTCGTGGGACCTCTCACTCAGGGGACATTTAACAGCGGCCACCAGGTAGCCAAGCAGGTCCTGGGAACCTCCTTCCGAAGAGAAGAGCCTCCTTCCAAAGGGAGGAGCTTCCCAGGTACCTCAGCTCTGCGCAGGGAGCGCGGGCTCCGTGAGTCTGTGCAGCAGCCGCCACACACGGAGCTGTCGTGGCCTTTACGCGCTCCCCATCCCGCCTGGGTAGACTTCAAAGAAAATGTTTAAGTAAACTGGCTCCCCCCGCACCGATAATTAATGACGGAGTTGCTGCCATCTGATGGCTTAGGAAGGAGACAGGAAAAAGGGGAAGAGGAGCTATTCCCGGTGAGAGATAGTGCTAAGCGCTGAGTTATGTTTGGCTGACAGAACAAATAAAGGGAAATAAATTTTGTCATAGCGACGATTCATGGGAGATAACTAAAAGAGCCTTACTTTGTATGACTGCGGAAATATCCAACAGTCTTTATCGTCTTTACAAGGCCACATAAATTCTCCACATATTTAACAAAAGAAATCCTGCTTTACTTAACTATGTTGCCATTACCATTGACAGAGTTTACGCAAGACTTTGGTGCTCTATTATGGTGTTTATTGTGGTCTTCACAAAAGTCAAGCTGCAATCAGCATCTCTTCCAAGCTGGAAACGGCCCCTGGCTATGCTCCACCGGGGCTGCAAAATCATCCGGAGGGGCTTGTGTTCAACGTGGAACAGGGGGAAAGAGGGCAGGACCGAATACTGCAGAGAGCTTCAAGCAGAGCTGCCAGAATGCTGCCACACACGCGGCCAGGCTGGAGGAGCTTCCCAGTAAAGCTCCATCTGCATCCTCCCTCTCTCCCCTCTGGTCACAGGACAACATATTTGCCTAGAAACTAAATTTACGGGCCCAGATCAAATTTCTACAGACCCGGAAAATCCTACAATTTCCTCAAGCACATTAAAAATATATCTGCTTCTAGCATTTTGGAACACAAATGTTGCAGCCTTTACTGTACATTTTGGCGTGCATCCCAGGTAAAGTCATTACTGTTATTACAACTATCAGATCAGCATTGATTTCTCCTTCTAACACTTTAAAGTACTTTATAAAATTAACATTACTGTTTTTCTACTGGAGGGTTTTCAGGCAGTGCCACGTCAAGTTTGCTTTCTTTGCAAATTAAAACACACCAGCACTTCAGCCTCCTCCTGGACTCAAACCCAAGGCGTTCCCCTCTATCTTATGTAAAGAGCTGCACTACACACACAAAATATCCCTCTTCCCCTGCAGTTACAGTGTGACAGCTCCATATCAATAAGGGTTTTTAACAGGATTACTACAGTATTCCTGAGACATAAAGAAAATAGTCGTGCCTGGATGGCTGAGGACTCAACTCCACTTGAAGGCAAATGAAAAGAATTCAAAATTCTTCAGTCCCAGCTCTATAAAACCTGCAACTTCTTCATAAACAGAAGATGTGGGCTTCAGAAGTTAGGTACACAAACATAAGTTTTGAACTGCCCTATTTTCATTTTTTAGATATATGCAAATGCTTGCAGCTTCCTAGCTTTGAAAATCAGCTTTGAAAATCTCCCAGTATATGGAAAATTACCTTATTTTGATAACAGAGAATACAGAATTTCTAAGACGTATATCTCCAAGGAAGTACAGAAATACTCTGTATGTGGATATTGTGTGTATTGTGGATACCCTAACCCAGAAACTTACACTAGGACCACCCTATTATTTAATAAGCTCTCTTTGGTGCACACTGTTAATTCCCGTCAAGAATACTTTCTTTAAAATAGAAATGGAATAACAAAAGGTTAAATCTTTTGTGCTTGACTCTTGTGAACATCACCAAGGAAACTGTAATTATTTGACTCAAAGAGTAGAGTACTTAGATAAGAAGAGCGAGGATGCACTGGATTCTTAGGGAGCTTCCTTTGTTTGCATTAAAATGCAGCATGTTCAAACCAGTCTTTCCAACTTCTAAAATTCTCTTTATTAAATAAATGTGCTCTTCGATATATACAAAGATGACCCCAACGTGTAGTTACTAATGAAAAATGTTTATTATGGTCTCCTCAAACACAGCTTCTTTTCCCTCTAATGAAGGTGAAGGTGCCCCTCTTCACCCTAACAGAGCGTGTTTGGGGCACCCTCTCTTTATTTACTCATAGAAGAAAACTGGACCTCAGAAGCCTAAATCTGGGATCCAACCCAATCTGAGTGTCCAGAAGGAAAAACAACTGCATTGCTTTATATTTGTCTGTACCTGCTGAATTCAAATACCTAATACAAAGTCGCTGTGTTTGTTTTTCCTTTTCTTTCAAAGAAAATACTTCCCAAATGAATAAAACCAAAAAATCTCCTCAGGCCTACCCATCTTTTATTTTCCTATAAATTCTTGTTGATGACACTTGATATTTATTTCTTGAAGAAATTCCACTACCTCAAAGTCCAGTACTTAAATTTTACATTCAGTAGTTTGGGAGAGGGGGAAAAACAAACAACACCATAAAATTTTCAAATGTCTATCTTTAAAGTTCTTAGTTAAGTCCCAAAGTGACACATTCAGGGAGTGACTTTTCTTGAGGCATGAAACACAATTCGGGTAATTACAGGCATGTCCATGTGTCCGAAGGCATCCATTTCTGAGCATTAACATTCCACAGAGCTTTCACTTTATAATAAACTCGAGCTCTGCCACAGTTACCAGCACTGTTGCTAGTCCTCTTTGATAGCATAAACTGCAACAGCATTTTCTTTCTGCTAGAATTGACTCGAGTGTTTCCAGCAACCCCTGATCGAAAGGCTATTAAAATTCAGCCAAAGTTTTCATGTTATCTTAAATGAGGTTTTGAACAGAGCCTTAACAAAAAATGCAGATGTTTGGCCTTTGGACTAGCTCCACCGTTCACATCTCTATGAGGCCCCAAGCAGCCACGGCCACAACCTTTTCTCCTTGACATGAGCAGGCTCATCTGTACCTAGAAAACGGTCTGAGAGGAGCCTTGTGAAATTCAGTAACGACAAAAGCAAAATCCTGCAGCTGGTACGAATGACCCTGTGCAACCTTGCAGTGAAGGTCATGGGGTTCTGGAGAGCGAGGGGTGGACATGAGTCAGCCATACATCCCTGCGGAGTCAGCCATACATCCCTGCGGCAAAGGGAGATGACTCTGTACAGGCCGTATGGGTATGTGTAGCCAGGACGCCTACGAAAATTATTATTCCTCTCTATTCATCCTATGTGGGAACTGTTTCTGGAGTACTGGATCCAGTTTAGAGGACAGGTACTAGCACAGGGAGTAAGTTCAGTGTGGGCCACCAAAATGATGAGGGGGCTGGAGCACGAGAGCCAGTGGAGCGGCTGAGGGAGCCCTCACTGCTCTCCTGCTGCCTGGCGGGAGCGTACGGAGAGGAAGGAGCCACACACTTCTCGGGGCCACAATGACAGGAAGAGAGGCAAAAAAAATGAGCTGCAATATGAGGGATTCTGATTATATAAAACTTTATAAAGAGAGTGGCCAAACATTGGAACAAGTAGGCCAGAGAGCCTGGGGAAAGTCCACCCTTGACAATGTTCAAAACTTGTCTGGACAAGGTTCTGAGCAAACTCATCTACATGATCTGCCCAGGGCCCTGCCTATCTATCTCAGGTATTGTAGAGTTCTATGCCAGCACTGCAAACACCTGATCAAGGCCGGAACTCACATGGTACCATAAAATGAGCATCACAGAAGGCCAGATTTAGCCTGGTGTTTTGATCTGACCAGTTCCGTCGCATCAATGATATTTCAACCTGCAAAACACCTTTAGGAAAAAAAGAAGACTATGAACCTTCAGAAGATAATCTTTTTATTGTAATGATTACTTAGTGCTAACTAAGGAGTATCATTTACAAATTTTAGTAATTTGAGTTTTGATGACTGGAACACTCACATTTATTTCTTCAGCGCAAAGCAAAACTTGGTGATGGCTTCAGTTTCCTTGACCATGGAACACAACATGTTGCAGAAAAAACACCTGTCTGGGAAGCAGGAGTAACATGTGATTTAAGTGACCAGCCACACAGCCAGACTCTCTGAATGGTAAAGACCAGCCAGTCCATGCAACAGGTGCAATGAATTATTCCCGAGTTAGTCCCAGGATTGAAATTGTGTACAAAAACATGTGGAAAACAACTACAAGTGACAGGTGGGAAGGGAAAGCAATGAAAACACTTTGCTCCAATACAATCTCTGAACACTGAAATGGCCTGAATTTTATTAATTAAATGCTCACAGTAATTTCTTCATGTAAATTGATTCATAGCACTGTTGCCAATTCTTTCAGCTACAAATGGGTCGTTCACTTAACAACCGTGTTCTGTTTATTTTGGCCACTCCAACAAGATCAGAAGTCCTGGTAAGACAGCCAGAATTAAACCCCACATTTTTATTCAGAATTTTCCATTTTTTAAATTCCTCTAATGTCAATACAAAGAAGACAAATGCTTTATTTCATATTTTACAATTCTTCTACTTTCAACATTAGAAAAATCTTGTCTCAGGCCTCCAAATCATGACTGATATAAAATATACTTAAGTTATCCAAACTAGCCCAAGGCCCTTTTCCTGCATGAACTTCCTGTATTATCTGAAGAAAGTCACATCACCTTTCTCTTGCATTTTGCTCTCTCTTTCTGTGAATAATAGCATTTTTCTGCTACCTATTAGCTTAGTTCCATTACAACAGTAAATACACTGTAATTTGCAGAACGCTCACATGGAGATGTGGACCAGAAAAGCAGCACACCTATGGAGATGGCTGAAATGTTTACAAGGGAAGAGAAGCCCCTTCAATCCCACCAAACAGTGGTAGTCACAGATAAATTAAGAAGTCATTTGGTGACTCGTATCCAGGAAAAAAAAAAAAAAAGATTGATATTGGAAAAACGCACTGAAATAATTTCCGGTAGACACCAGAAGAACGTGGCTGTGGCTCCTCTGGTCCCGCAATGGTGACTGGAATCCAGAGCAGTGATTAGATGTGCCCAGTGCACGCAACACCCGCACTGCTGCCTTCTGCGGTGCCGCTGCCAGCAGGGCTGCACGCGGGGCCTCCGAAGCCTTGGGGCACGGAGACGAGGCCGGTTTGGCCGCGCTCTGCTCTCCAAAGGCGCCCGTCCGGCCAGGCTGGTGTTTATCTGGCTCCGCAGGCCGGCTGCGCATTCCGGAAAAGCTCCGGAGAGCACAGGGCTCCTGCAAACCCAGCCCACGCAGGAGGCAGCAACTTGAGCGCAGGAGAGCGGCTGGAAGGACAAACCACTCGTGGCTAGACCAAAGGCAATGCTCTATCACCACGCACACAGAGATCTACTCATATTCTGTGAGAACATAGTCGTCGAAGAGCACTTCAGTTCTCTGGCCAGACATCTCAGCTACAGCGGCGCTGGACCACAGCTGCTCCACTCATATTAACTGCCGGCAGCATTAATGAAAAATAGTATACAACCTCCAACACAAAACACTCCAAAAAAGTAAAAAGCACCGAACCGACAAAGGGATAAATTTGCTCCGTGGTAGAGAGCTGCTTTGTTGTAGTATGCAGTACCTGGGACAGAAGCAGGGATCCCTGGCAATACTCCAACATGAAGAGTAATAATGAGTTACTTCATAGCCAACTAGATCACTTGCAACTGCCCCATCGTCTACAATTCTCATGACTGACCCCTTTTGCTTTTCAGGTAAAACTTCCAAAGCATTTTGAGGAACCCCCCTTCTCAGATACAGAAATCATAGCTGAAACCTCATCTAACCTGGAAATTAGATTCTATGATCTAGGGTAAACAGAGGAAGTTGGGTCAAGGGTAAAGAGAGGTTAAAAAGGCAGGTTAGGAGTGATAAAATTATCAGAATCTCCTAGGTTGTTGAAAGTCTTAGAGGTTACAAAGAAATGCCCTTAATTTGCTTTACATTTCCTCTTTTTTTTCAATCTTTTTGTGAAATATTATTGAAAGGAGGTTAAATTACTGTGTGTTATGCATTTGGAAGGAAAACTTGGTCCTTTTTCAGGACTTCTGCAGTTTTTGAGAGCTGTTGCTGTCCCTACTTTGTAGTAAGGTCATTTCTGTCCCTACCATCCAGATGTCTGTCCTCAGGGTCTGTCTAAACATGGTTTTCCCTGCGAGCAGGGCCCCACCTGGTGCCTTCGCCTCCCTCTTTATTCCATCTTGTCCTCCTCCCACTGCTTTTCAGTGTATTTTTCTTGATTCAGCTCTCACATTGCATTAGTTTATGGAATTCCATCAGTTTATCTCGGGAAGGAAACAAAGAAGATAGGCCCACTCCAAAGTACTGCTCTTTGAGTTTGATTTTTTTTTAGGTATTCATAATATTCATAACATTTGTCTTAAGCAGCATTTTGAAATTTGGAAGGCAAACAAAGTCAAACTGTAAGTGCTCTTGCCATGTATTCCCCTGAATACATGGGGTAGAGGGTAGAGGGTGATTTGTAGATCTCCCAAACCCACCTGGATGCCACCCTGTGCCCCGTGCTCTGGGTGTCCCTGCTGCAGCAGGGGGTTGGACTAGGTGATCTCTAGAGGTCCCTTCCAACCTCAACCATGCTTTGATGCTGTGGAATCCGTTCCAGCTCCAGCCAGGAGAGCATCCCAGTTAAATGCCAACCGCGCGGCTCTTGCCCGGTCTGGATTTGTCAATGCAAACAGCCATTTTGCCAAGGTACCTTCATCGCTGGGAACCAGGCAACTCCTCGTGTGTCACCGGAACACCCCACTATGCTGAAATCATCTTAGACTTGTCTGATTACTATGGATATCCAGTGTTGTTTGCCTCCTTTTCCAGAGAATGGGGTATAGGAGATGAAGAACCGAGCGATAAACTGCGCAAATAGTGACAGACAATTTATGAGTAGGAGAATAAAAATATCCATGGCAGGCCAATAACTACAAAGACTACTACACAACTGTGTAATTTTAATCAATATTTGCATCTTCATATATTTCATTCTTACATGATACGTGTTGCACTGCTGTATTTCACAGGTGTAAGGTTGAATAAATCTGTTTTCAGCATCCCATTGCACAAAATAACCATTCTCTGAAATAAAAATCTATTCCGGATGTTCAAAGGGCCATAAATGTATGTTTCTTTCCTTCATTCCAAGCTTTGCAGAACAATTGTTGCAATTTTCTCGGTGAAGAAATAGAAAACAAAGAATTAGTATCAAATGTTTGGAGATCAATTTTCATGGCCCCTGTTGCTTGATAATTTAAATGCTAAGAACTGCAGCCAATTAGTCTAGACTGGAGTATCTGAGGGGACAAAATTTAGGTTAACAAATACCGCACAACATTAACTGAGCAATATGCAGCAGAGTTCCTACAAAACAGGTGCAAAGAGTGTGTGGGGGAGGTGAACTCATTCCTCCCCCTAAACAGCAGTGTAAAATAAAATTAGGATATAAAATTTGGGGGTGTCTCACAGGGCAGTTTGTAATTACATGCTTTGCAGCATCTTTGCATATAATCATTACCTAAGCCTCCTCGTTTGCATGCATGTATTCTTTTGTGCCATGATCAAAGAACAAAGGTTAAATCCTACTGAAACTCTATTCAAGCAGTGAAAATTGAAAACAGCTATTTCAAGGCTTCGGGCTTTTTGCATTCTTCAACTGTCTTTATAATCTGCTTACTTATTATATCATATATTCTTAGTGTGACACATAGACAATTGCAGAGCACAGGTGAACGAGCAAAGTTTTAAGGTGGAATTTAAAGAATCTCCCTTTCCTTGGGTACAGCCACAAGACCGGGGGGAGAAATGAGATGAAATCTCACACTGAGATCTCACTGGCCCCAACAGGAGTTTTGCCAGGTCTTCAAACCTCCCGCTCTATTTCCCTGCACATTTTTGGTTCACAAGGAAGGGTTCAGGAGGAAAAAGGGGAGCCATTGTCCATTTACTAGGTTGGTTGGGATTTTTCATTTCCATTCTGTGAGCTTCCCCTCTGCTGCTGATACATGGGAATATTGAGCAGTTCGTTATGGCCACTCAAGACCCACAACCATCTCTGCATAAGATCTGGGTTCACTTAACATTAATGAAACTTGGAAGGGATAAAGTTCTCAGTACATGGGTTATTTTCACTCCTAACCCCAAACCCCAGTGTAAGACAGGGAGTAAGTTGGCTTGAGGGAATGATAAAAATAAATATTCCAATAGGAGGCTGAATGTTATTTTTTGCATTTGTTATTTTCATTTCAGAAAGATCAAGTCTGAGTGAATCATTCTTGCCATCTAGACTGTCGTCTCGCTCAGCACAGGACACAGATTTCAGCTGGCGATTTCTGGAGTAGAGACCAAACATCCTGCAGTCGTACAAGAACTGAACTCTCGTCACTGGGCAGGAGAAGCTCAATTACTCAGTTTTTGGTGAGAAAGGGAAAGTCATGCACTTCACATCACCGAGTTTTGCTGCTGATTATCTGTCCCACTCACGCAGGCACATTCACCCATCCCGCAGTGACAGCCTCTGATGGGGACAGAGCTACCACCCAGAAATAATTATTTGCCAGTCCTAGTTTTAACACATCACTTCCAACAAAACCTGTGCATTAATTCAACATGCCTCAGGGACGTGGGGGAGTAAGTTTTGAATTCTTGCTTTTCTCTCTGTACAAAGCGATGAATATGAGGATACAGTCATAGGGGTCCTACGCGGTTTCCACTCCTGGATGAAGTGGAAACCAGCAGCAGGAGCTGCTGCTTGAGGCAGTTTCTGGGTTTGTTTGCATAGCTTGGAGCACTCCATCACTTCTAGGATTTTTCCATATGCTACCAATATACAAACAGTAAAATAGAAAAATGGCTTCAGAGTAGGTTCCTAAAACATACCAACCAGCTGCTTTCTAACATCAGCAATACTTTAGCTATATTATACTGCAACAGGCCACAAAACACTGCCCTTCTTGAAAAGATGAGGCAATTCACAGGTACACTGATGTTCCTATCTCAAATGTCAGGATATTGAGCTAGGGCTCCTACCAACTCCAGATTTACAAACAGGGACTCTTTTTTGCTCTTTGTGTAAGCAGAAGCTGGTAATATCTGACCAATGGTTTAAAGGCTTGAATAAGACCTGAGGAAATGAACCAATGAGCAAATGAAACAGCTCAGCAGTTCCCAACATTAATGCAACCTGTGCAGATGCATTTCCATAAAGCACTCAGTGGATCTTTGTGATTTATCAAAAAATCAAAGAGAATTTAGATGCAAGAAGTGGTGCACAGAGAGCAGAGGGTCACGCAGGAGACACCAGCAGCAAGTCCTGCACTGGAACTGCCTCTGCCATCCCGCCCGCCCTCCGACAGCGACTCTCGGCCAAACCCTCGTCCCTCTTCCCAGCACAGACTCATGAAGTGTCACCCACCTAAGGCTGGGGGAGTAACCTGGGCTGGTAACCACTTTTTAGAGCAGGAAAACAGTTGAACTGTGTTATTTTGCAGCCCTGCAGTACTTTTAGGTCATGGCCAAGACGATATTTCAACTCACTCTTCCAAACATGGTGGAACAGTGGAGTGAAAATACCCTCATTCTCACACGAACACACATGCGCTCACTATCCTTAAGCCCACTTATCATCACTTAGATAGACCCAAGCTTTATATATGTGCTTGATTAGATGTGTATATCCACATGCAAACATACACGTTAATACCCATTTTTTTTTCCCAGCTCTTCTGCTGTCCCAGCAGTTGGGCTTCTGATAATAACAGCAGCCAAGCCAAGGCTTTCTAAAAATATCTGTTGTGAGCATATGTGACAAGAACAGCACAAACGACATAGCGAGGGTATGTGAAAAGGACTATTTAAATACTCAATTTAAGTGTTCAGTTCAGACTGTTGGAATGATCACAAGACGTCAAACCGCAAGACATTCAATTCTAAACCCATGGCAGTAAAAATGGTCACACGGTTACCAATGGAAACTGAAAATCTATGAATCTGCATGATGTTTTGGTAATTTGGGCATTTTCTAACATTCGAGTGCCTGACTTGCTGCGTGCAGCACTGCGACCCAACCTGCAGAGCCCTATGAAACCCAACTGCGATTACGCACGGCCCGACATACACAGTTCAGTTCTGCGAGGTGAAGAGCACGGCCTTCCATCGCGACAACTCTTCATTTCCACAGCAATCAAGGCAGTCCACAAATACTACGAGAAAATCCCCTAGGTTCCACTGGACCCTAAGTGAGCACAAGTTACAATTTTGAAAGTACTTGGACAGGAAAAAATATTAGCATCATCTTGTTCATTAAATTTCCTTGGATATAATAAAAGATTACTGAAGACAAGGAGCCTAGAACTCACTGTATTTAAAAGTGGGCAAATCTCACAACATTCATTCTTTCTGTGGTATTTCCTTCAAAGAAATAAGACAAGACTTAATTATTTTTAAGCATATCAAAACTATTATTAGAACACTGTAGGGGTTCCCCTTTGTGGTAAACAGAAGCACATTTTGGAACTTTCAGAAGTTAATAATGTCTAATTTATGAAGTACACACAGAAAATTTTAGTAAAAGAATTTTCCTAAGTTTAATGCCTTGCAACCGCTCTCCAGAGCTATCATAAAACTGTATGTTCTTTGGTGGTAGTTACAAAGAGTATTTAGGGTAGGCCAAATATTTCATTGTTCTGTAAGAGTTTTCAGGATCTTTTACTTTTCTGCTGCTTTTTAGCTTCTATTTCTTACTGTTTGATATCACAGGTGTTGTAGCACCTCACAATGGCAGAGAGATTACAGCTCTAATACAATCTTCCCCTTTAGGTACCGAAGGACCTCCTCCTCCCTTCATCCTGTAATTCTCAAGCTGTCCTCACTGTTAAACCAAGGCATGCTGAATTCAAAAGGCTTTCCAAACTTCCCACTCACCAGAACAGAGCAGCAGCACAGAGAGGTTCCATCCGGAAAGAATATTGTTCAATTTGACAAAAAATTGCTATTAGTAGAAGTACTTGTACATAAGCCACACGTTTATACTCTCCTGAAGGACAGACTTGTTTGCAACAATCGGTGATATGTGGTAGAGATGAAAAAAAAAAAAAAAGAAAAAAAAATTGAACAGATCTGGTGTTAAAATAATGAGGATTTAACATGAGGAGCATTTGACCATTTTTGGTCATTTTATATATGATTTAAGACACTGTCTTTTCGAATAGATGAATTTGCTAACCATTGCTTGTATTTATATAATTCATAGAAATATTTCACAAGAAAGGCTCATTCTTCTATAAGCACACTGCATTTTATGAGTGCTTGTTTAGATTAAAGTAGACCCAGAAGTCTCAGCACCCCAAGTAGCACTGTGGTTCTGCAAAGATGCTCTTAAAGCGGAGAGCACACCGGTGTACCCGGAGGTGCAGCAGGTTTGGAAGGGACCCTGGCCGAGGCAAAGCCACCATGGGCTCTCCTCACGAATAAAGCACTGGCCTGTGGGCTGTGGCAGGAGGAGCAGGGCCAGCAGGGATGATCCAGCCCTACTATGTCCGTTTAAAATATTGTGTCCATTTTCAGGCCTCTCCTGGTTCAAGAGGAATACTGAAGAAGCGGAAAAGTTCCAGCAGATGATTAGCGGTCTGCAGCACACAATGGAAAAATAAAGGGAGCTGGGGGCATTTGGAAAAGAGAAGATGAAACTGGAGAAGCAACCTACAGCCGCTTCCAGAGATGAGGGAAAATGGCTCTTCTTCATGGTGCGGGACAGCACAAGCAGGAATTGCAGCTGGGGCTGAGCTTGCACGTGGCGTTGGCCACGAGTGCCAAGTGTTTTGATGCTGAGGATGTAAGGGTCAGGCTGCCAGCGCAGCTCCAGCAGCCCGGGGAGCCCGCAGCCACCAGCACTGCTAGCTCTGTGCCCTGCAGCGGGCACCGGCCTCAGGGCAAGAGGAAGGGATTTCTTCTCACCACTTCCTTCTCCAGCGTGCGGAAAGGCAGCCATCTCCTCTGCACATAATGCCCGCAAAATTGCAGTCAATATTCCCCTTACCAATCACCATACATACACATACGCAGAGAGGCACAGGAATTCTATCAGCCCTTTATAAATTTGCAGGGTGAAATGAAGCTTTAAAAGTGCCAGGAGGCCGCAAGGACTACGACAGGAAATTCTTACCTTCATAAAATCATTATATTAATGAGGCTGATTCCATTTTTAGTACAGGACTACTCTGCCAGCAGGGAATTCTCTCGTGCCGAAAAGCTGGTTCAGGACTAGGTGACCCTGCGTGAGCAGGAGGGTTGGACTAGGTGATCTCTAGAGGTCCCTTCCAACCTCAACCCTTCTGCGATTCTGTGACTAGACGACTTATTTGCATCACAGCCCATTATGAAGAAAATAGCACATTTCAACCTTTCTCACCAGAACCATGGCTTAGCTTTCTCATTTCAGACATGAAAAAATGTCTGAAATTTCAGTTAACAAAGAGCTATCAGGATTCCTCATTGATAGCTAATGTTTCACATTATATATACACATTAAAAGTTACATAGTGGGTGAGGAGCCTGGAAAATACCATAAAGCAGGAAAAATATTTTGTCTAGTAATAGGCTCTAGAGAGCTCTTCACTGGATAAACGTTTTATCCTTTTATGCTCCAAGTCCTCTGGATAGATTAATTCAGCTCAGGTTTAGTCTACACCAGATTTGCTGGGGATAAAATGGTGATGATTCAGGAGGGAGGAACTGAGTGTGTCTTTCAGCTGTGCCCCTGTCCTTAGGAGAGAAGCGGAGAGAAGGGAGCCCGGCATGAGGCAAAACGCAAGTTATGGCTCTCCTTCCGCTGCCTCCAACGTTACGAGGTTCTTGGAAAGAAAGAACCGGAACATCCTCTTTCTGTCATGCTTTGCCAAGGTGCTATTTTGGATACGGAAGTTGGAGTTCTTTTTACTCCACCAGTTCTGTCTTTCTTAAAAAAAAAAAATCTTTCCACCATATGGTAGAGTTTGTCACTTACGAAATAACGGAAGAAGTCATCTGCATATGCAATCAGCTGCCGTTTTCAGAAATGGTGGATTCGTCAGCCTGGGAAGAGGCTCAAGGAAAGGCTGTGGCCTTTCCTCGCAGCACTCTGGCAGCCTGGCCTCTTCAACAGAGTGACCAAAACTCACGGAATCACAGGATGGCTGAGGTTGGAAGGGACCTCTAGAGATCACCTAGTCCAACCCCCTGCTCCAGCAGGGACACCCAGAGCACGGGGCACAGGGTGGCATCCAGGCGGGTTTGAAGATCTCCAGAGAAGGAGACTCCACAGCCTCTCTGGGCAGCCTGTTCCAAATCAGGAAACTAGGTTAAAATCTTCAATTATAACACAGGAATTCACTGAATGTGCGAACTGTGAGGTTCAAGAACACCCACTCCCTGCATTTGCCCCTTTCAGTTTCAATACCAAAGGCTTGATTTTTAAAATTGTGTCCACATTCAACGGATGCACGTCTGCAGATGCTCTGCCATGCCTGAAGAGCAACCTGTTTCTCGGAGTAACAGCATGTACCACAACAACAAAAATAAATGTGTGCACCATGCCGTTACTGCACTGGAATTGTGACACTGTTTCGTATCCTGCCACTTGGAAAATATGGAAGATCCCTCTGAAAGGGCAGGGAGGCAGGTGCCTCGCGCGGCCTAACACAGCCCGGCGGGGCCAGGTTTGCTCCGCAGCTCCTGCTCCACGCACACTGTAGCTCCCCTCCTACCTTCACAGGAAAACCAGCTCTGCCTACACTGGCCCCCACCACACAACTACCACATGGCTAGCAAATTTAAGTTACATGGAATAACTAACCATACAGGCAACCAAAGTGGGTGAGAATACAGCCAAGGATCCAGCATTCCGGAAAGGTGGAAGTATTTAAAATAAACTCTCAGTATAATTTAAGCTCCCATGCTAAGCATTTCCACACAACAACAGACAAGTCATAGGGATATGTTTACAGTCTCTACAGTGCAATGCAACTTGAATGTTGTGGACACAAAGAGATCAGTGATGAAGCAGATATCTTATGTGGCTATGTTTCACCATCATCTGTTTATAAAATTATATTAAAAAATATGTTTCCCCTCCTCCTCAGGATGGCTGAAAAAAAAATTAGGACAACATTTTATCCTGATCATCTTTGATCATTAACAAAAACTTTTGCTTTTTCTTATCAGAAAAAAAAACAAAAGCCAAAAAATGCACAGAAATAGGAAATATAATTAGAACTTATACCTATGTAAAAAGCAGAAATAGATCTTTTTAATAATTAAAGATATTTCTGAAAGGTAACTTTTCCCAACATTATTATCCCAAATCAGGTTACACTGCAGCTGACATTAATATTTTTAGTATCTGAAGAGAAACAAACATCTATTAAAACTGCGCGACGGCCTCCGGCTTTATAAATAACCCTGTCCCCTCGCCGCCAGCCGCGGCGACGACGACTGACTCGGCATGCTGAGCTCTCTGTCACGAGTCACATGCTCGCAGGAACCGCAAAGTGAAGATCAAGGTTAAAGTTATCCCTAATTTCTAACCCAGAAGATGACTGCGTGGCCTTGCAGTTCTGGCATGGTTTAACTGAGGAAACTGCAGTATAGAAGCAATCAGATGTTGCTGATGATCTTCACAGAGGATTCTTTTAATTGGATGCAACATGTTATTAGTATTGAGGCCAACTAGGAAGGCCAGTGGTTCAGTTCACACACGAGGTGTGCTATTGAAAGCCCCCACATTAAGTATAATAGAACGGACACTTCATCCCAAACTACGTGCTTGTGCTTATGGATATGGAAGCTTTCCTGAACTGAATCCCTAATGCAGGCAGATTTCCAAAAGCCCTGACATGAGTATTTTCATTAGGAATCATGCAGCTTCTTTGTAGTACTTCCCTTAAAAATCTGAACTTCACTCAAAAATGATTTCCTGATGTGAAGTGATTAATATTCCAGTTAACTTTACTCTCCCAAAATTTGACTGGCATTTTCCTCCACATAACAGTTCACTTTTACTTAAAATACATTTCCATATCCAAGCACGAAGGGGGTTTCCGCTGACTGTAGGATGGGCGACCGGCCTCCTCCCCGGTGATGCTTCCTGCTGCCTAAACGCAGGCACCAGAGTAGAGACACTGTGAGGTGCAGACCTGCAAAAAACTGAAGGAAAGGGGCCAGAACCTTCATACTGGGATTTCTCCCAGGTTAAACATTATATATTCAACCACAATGTCCCCTGAGCACAGGTAAAGATAAGACTGCTCAGTGTATCCGCCATTGGACACCAGGCACCTTTTTTCTCCCTGTCCTAGGCTTTTCTGCTGGGACTCTTCAGTCCAGATCTCAAGACTGTTGCCATAAATCAGATGATGCAAGAAATAGGAAGAGGTTCGATTTGGTTATTGCCCCCCAGCAAGAGGGCACAGGAGCACCCCTGTCAGAGGCCGTATCTGCTGAACTTGCAGCAGGGCTCTACAAGGTGCTTTTCACAAGGTTATAAACTTGGCCAACTTTGGGGTATTTTTTCACGGGGCAAGAAAAAAAGGTAAAAACCTGATTGAGCTCAAAAGCATGGTCCCTGATATTTCAAAAAAAGCTTTTTTTTTTTTTCCCTTTAATGGATAAAACAAAATTCTTCCTTAGCCTTCATTCCAGGACTAGCTGAACAGTTTTGGAAACATTTTTCACATTGGAAACCACTGTTAGCAACGGAGAGTCCGGGCTAGCCAAACCCAAAGGCAGCACTGCTAATGCTTTGGGTAGTGCTTCAATTAGTTTTAATAGCTTGATTATTATTACTTATCTCTCATTTTAATAGCTTATTATTATTTATCCCTATCTCTAAAGCAACAGTTAATATTCTTAAAAACTCTAATAAATTTCTAATTTTCCCTTGGTGTCTAAAGAAGCACAGGACATTAACCAGAAACAATTTCTTTAGCAAAGTGACACTTCAGATGCTCATTATAATTTGACAACCACTTTGTTTTCATTCAAATCAATCCTTCCTTACACTTCTGACAAGCAGTGATGACCTACACTTACATTTTCTGAGTCTGAGTTGCTTGGCTTTCCGGAGTATTAGAGATGAGGACTGCAGAGATCCTAAAAAAATATTACTATTTTGTTTCTAAATGGTTATCAGGGGAAGAGAGGCCTCCAATCTCTTCAGCCTTAATAACTGATGTCAGACTTGTTTCCAACCATTAGCAGTTGTCAGCAAAGTGTTTTTAGTTAAATGGCAGATGATGTCAGTTCGCCAAATCTCCCCGAAAAAAAAGAGCCTGCGAATCTTCACGGCAGGGGAATCAACACAGCGGGTACAAGAAAGTGTATGTAGAAAAAAAAAAAACAAAATAAACTTTGCTAACAAATCTCCAGACTATATCATCTTTGGTCTTCTACATTTTAATAACTCCTGCTGTCTCGCTGGGTATTGATATTGGCAGGAGCAGTAAGACCAGCATTCCCAGAGAGCAGAACTTTTGAGTTAAATACACAAATAAAATTAAAACACAGGAAAATAATTCAATTTTTTAATAAATAGAGCACCTTAACTCTTTTCCCAACCCAATCAAGAGCAATTTGGCACAACAGATCTTAGCAAAAGACCAAGGAAAGCAATTCTTCAGAAAGAAACAGAGAAGAAACCGCCGCAACCCTCTGCCTTCCCAGTCGCGCTCTTTCCCTTGAGGGATGCTCTGTAGGCGCTGGGGTTTGTCTGCCGGATGACTTGGTGTCTCTCCTGTTAGCACCACTATTTTAACAGCAGAGACACACAAACAGAGTGGGGAAGCTCAGACAACGCCTCGCAGTTACCAGAGGAATCGGGATGGGCAGGAGGCAAGGGAATTCTGCGCCTGATGTCAAAACAGAAAATACCCGCAAAGAAAATATACAGAGACAAGGGAAAGGACGCTGCTGCGGTTGACATGAGAATTGCCAGTGCTCAAAGCACGTTGATTTTCCCTTTTCCCCTAGGTCTAGGGAGCGCATTTTCTGTAACAATAAAATCAGTTGATGCTTCCTGTATTATTTGGGGAAGCGGAGTAAAGGTTTTTCTGCCCCTCCACCAAGCGTAGTGCAAATGACTGTGAACGAAAGCCCACTGCCAACATCCGATTTCTGGGAACTCCCCCAACTTAGTTTCTTCTTTTGAGCCATTTCCTCCTTTTCTGAGACTATACCTTGAAGTGACAGAGTCTGATTGATAGCTGCCACTTAACATCTTTGTCAACAGTAGAAAATATTTTATTGCCATTTCTCTCTCATTATGTTTTTCTGTTGTATTTCAGTTTTGTGGCTATGATTGTCAAGGGGAGATTATTTTATTCAACAGATAATACACACGTGGGCTTTACAGGCATTTTTTATTATAAATAATATATCCAAAAGATCAGTTCAAAATGATGCTAATATGCCAAAAATGTAATATCACTAAAACTTTGAAAATATTTCATTAGGTATTAATAAAACAAACTGGATCAGAAAATATGTTATTGCTATTACCTGTGAAAGCCATTACAGTAAAGCCTACAGTCTGCATTGAAACAGCAGCGCATGCCTAAAAGAAAACCTTTCAAATACATCGGCTGCTAATAACAAGTCAGCCTGTGCCAACACGTACCACATATTAACCATAATGATTTCCTCTGCTTGATAGAAATCTCTCCACAGAAATTTGTTCTACACTAATGGCTAATGCTGATTTTTAATGATACAAACTAGACATAAACAAAATGAATCTATCTGCTCAAAAAAAAAATCAAAGCCAATCCAATAGTTTAAAGATTCATTAGGAGAAGAAAAAAACAACAGAAAACTATTTTGGCAAATATAATTGCTTTTTTTGTTCTGAGTTTTTCATTATAGGTCAGAGTAATGTTGTGCTGTCACTTCTAAGCTGCACGCCTGCTTTTCAATTAGCTGGAGCAGTGGCTAATCAGTCACAACTGAAAGAAGAGCCTGTGATCTGGCTTCCAGAGACAGGTGGGTTTGCACGTTCCAGATTAAAGAATTTGTTCATTAATTTGTAAGGTCTGCAAAATGTGAAAATCTTCTGACTGACAATAGAAGTAGTACTAGAGAGAATTAGAAATTGCTTTTACACTGATTAGATGATAGGTTGCTCAGGCTCTATGATTTGTCTCAGAAATGCCAAATTTAGTGAATTGGGAAGTATTATTTTTTACACTATACTTTCACACTGGCAGGCTGAACAAAAGGAATGCAGTTTTCTTGGAGTATGCACTGCTTAACAGTCTTCAGCACTAAATATGTTGTTTTGGTATATTCATGCAGGAACATAAATATTAGTTTTCTTTTAAGTATTTGAAGAGTATGTTTATTAAGTTACTATTAAAAAAGTTTGGCAAAAATATGGCAGAATTTTGAGATAAAATGAATAAAACTGATATAACAATTTTCTGTGAAACAGTCTGGCACACACTTCATTACACAGAACCTCAACCACATTACTTTTATTCGATATAAAATGATCTCTGACTAAAAATCAATGTTAAAAAACAAAGATCAAATAAAAATCAAGAAACCAGATTTACCTTGCCAGCTTCGTAATGCTCAGCTTGGGGTATATTTCCAATTTCTCCTCTTAAACCCACACTCACATATGACACATATGACTTTGCTGAAACACACTAAAGAAACTGCGTGGTATATTTGCTACACCAGTAATGACAGAATGAAAAGCAAGAACCCTCAAAAGCAGGAAATTGAACTTTAGAACCTCTTTGGTTCGTCTGGTTTTCAGCTTGGCGGAGCTTTTCATTTTTTCATTGTTTGATGTAGTCTTTAGAAGTTAGAGTGGGGGGATATTATCTGTTAGATGGAGATTTTTCTCCATCTAGAAGGCAAGAGATGAAGAGAGGCGAAAAAAGGAAAAAAATAGAAGGAAAAAAAGAAAATCTCGTGTACACAGCATCAAAAGATGCGTTTTACAAAAGTAAAAACACAGCCCGCCACAAACTAGACCGCACTTTATTTATTCTGAAACAGAATTAAAATAAATTGCATCATTATCCTCATCTGCTAAGAAATGAACTTGCATCTGTAGAGAATGAGGCTCTGTTGAGGAAGACACCTTCTTGCCAGAGCCTTGTCCCTTGAGCTCATGTCACAGAAACACGTCCCACTTGTGGTTTCTCAGAGAGGTCAAAAAGAGAAGTGCACTAGAAAGGATTTACCACAAGAAAAGAATTACGCAGCCTGAAATATGATTTACACACTCAGTGAAGAGGGATAAAAAGGGCGATGAATGTATTCAACAAATGACTCACATACATATATATGTATGTATTTATGAAAGAGTTCGCCACTTCAGAAAACAATAATAAACAATTTCGCTGTCTTATATTTCACTGCTAAGACTGCCAAACAAGTCCATAGATATTAGTAAAATTATGTAATTGTTGAGACTGGAATGAAACATAGCTAAAATACTTTACAGATGGGATCCAACGCTATTAAAAAAGCAAAAGACTGGCCATATGTCTACAAGCAAACAGAACAGAATTTTTATTCTACCTGTTCTTAAAAGCTGGTACTATAAGGCCCAAGTAAAGCATAAGGAGTACAAATCTGCTCCCAAGGTGTTGGATTAGAAGGAGGCTCTCTGTGTGTTTTCCAGTTACATGGGAACCCTACGAGCAACTCATTAACACTTTTGAGTTTTCAGAGCTGTGTGCAATAATTTCCATGTTAGAGAAACACGAAGGCATCTTTTCCAAAAAAGCATAGGAACAGCAACAGGGTATTTCTTGTCCCTGCCTTGTACCTAGAAGATAATGAGACAAAAACAACTGAAAATACCAGAATCTTTGACAGAAAAAGGGAAAAATATTTTAAAATTAATGTTTGAATTTGCAGTAAAAAAAATGTTGAGACAGCAGGACAAAGTGTGTTTCTTCCAAGTCTTTAAAGAACCAGATAAACTATTGAACATCTGCTTCACACACAGCAGAACAACTCAGTGCCCCAGCAAATGAATGTTCCGCAAACCTCTCCCTGAAGCTGCCTAGGAATAACTTAGACAGTCTCCCCTTTGATCGAGAAAAGCTTGTCAGTAATTAAGAGGTTAAATCCTTCTTTGCATCTTCCTCCTCTACTCAGCTTCCCACACAAGACCAACCTATTTCATAAATGAGAGCTGTCCTCCTACGTAAGATTTATATTAATGAAATCCCTCTTCTAGGATGGCAGGCTCCATCACACTAACACATGGAGCAGCGCCCGGGAATGTTCTTGGGAAGGACGGCCCGCACCCGCAGCGCTCGGTGGACCCTGGCAGCGCGTTGGCGCCCGACCACGGAGCATTCTCCGGAGCAAATCCCTGGCACAGCCCGGCGCTGAGCAGTGCCCAGGAGTCACCTTGGAGGCGATCCCGAGCTCCGCGGGGACTCCACGGCTCTGACGGGGGCTCCAGCTGCCAGCTGGCCCCAGGGCCAGGGCCGCTGCAGTCACTATAGCCATCTACAGCCCTGAACACACTCTGCCGGTCTACACAGCTTTACATTGAAGGGATTTTTAGCTGTCGCTGGACTAACATATAGCCAAGACAGAGCGGAACAGTTCCAGTATTAAGTGGTTCCCATTTAGCTGTTCCCCTGACTATGGATATGAGCAGGTATCCGATCTTCCCGCAGGGATGCTGGACTGTAACACTGGCACAGAGTCTTCTGCAGGCCAGGGGAAATTAGCCATAACCAACTTGGTAGCATTAAAGACCTGATGAGTTTGATTCTGGGAAATGTTTCTGTTTCTGTTATTTCGTAAACAAGATGAGTCTGAATGATCTAAGAGTAAATTGCTATTTAAAAAGGATTTTATGAATGCAGGAAACAGTCTCTAAGTGTCCCTGTGCTTTACACTTGCACCTAGGAGATAGATGCTGACCTGCAACAAAGGCATTTCAAAAATTTCCACAAATTATAACTCTTCAAAATGACAAGTCAACCTCCTTTCTGGGTTTTCCTGCACCCTGAGACACTCAGGCATATATTAAAAAGGGACAGGCGTGCCATGTAGTGCACTACTGGATTTGATTCTTGTATTCCAATAAAATACAAAAGTTAACAGTGGAAGATGAACATGCTGGGGGAGCTACTCTCCTCACAGAGAATGCTCTGTGTGTTGGGTTTCGCAGGATTGAAACCAGTACCATTTCTAGGCCTCTTTCACCCAACTGCAGTGATCAGAGGTAGCTACAGAAACTAGCACCTACTTCCCTCCTGCTGGAGCTGAGTAGCTGAGAACTGGTGGCAGCATAAGACAGTCACAGAAGAGACTGGCGCATCAGCTAGTTAGCTAGTTAGTTATTTGGACATGGGCTGTAGAACAAACTCTGGGGTATTCTGGTCTGGAACAGCTGAATGGCAAAATGTTAAGATGCTACTGCCAAGTCTCCCCATCATTTGCCAAACTCTGCTCTGCTGAAGGTGGTAGAAGGAACCATGTGCGTTGGCTGGAGCCACGGGCAGCAGCTGCATCTCTAGTTGTGCCCTAGAATGCAGCCGCCGACTGCCCTCCCCAGCCCCGCCGAGCGTGCCGCACTGTCCTCCTTGCTCCTGAATTTGCTGGTGTGAAGCAGGTCTAGGTAGCCCCTAGCAGAGCGGCACCGACAGAAAACGCAGCCTCTGGCATTAGATTCAGTGATGAACATGCATCTCTCAAGACAGAGACAATTAATTACCAGCATCTACTTTGCAGTTCTTAAGTACCACAGCAAACATGCATTAACACCTTCTCCTAGATGCAATGAAGTCTAAAAGGGAGCTCTGTACTTCCATCGTTAGCTCAAAACACTCAGTACAAGAAGAAGATGAGAAAATTAAGTACAGGCAAAGACGACTTGAAAAATATGATCTAAAAATCAAACTCAGAGTGAAATGGAGTTTTCATCTTCCAGATGACCGGTGTAACGTGAAGTGACTTAGCTCATCTGACAAGACAGATTACAGCCGGCCCTTATCTCTTGGCCTGCTCTGCAACATGAAAGGAAAAGAAAAACAATGCATTAATTGATGGTAGAGACCAGCTTTCTTCCTAATGGTTTCCAGCCAGAATTTTTGAGCTTGAGCCATTTCCCAAATAATGGCTAGCATTTGTGTACACATTACTTTCTTTCATGTGACAAGGAAATGTAATTTTTCTTTGCAAACATGCTCGTTAAGGGAGCAGAGCCCTCCCCACCGCAGAAGCCCTCATGCCCCACTCGTGTGCGACACAGTCCACCTCTCCTGAAGTCTGGGGGACCTGCAGCCCCTCTGAAACCGCCGCAGCACAGGCTCAATCTTGTGCCTCCTCTCTGATGTCCTATGTTTGATCAGGTCCATCCAGTCTTTTAAGATTATTTGCTCAGTAACAACTCCCACAGAGAGTTGTTCTAGGAAACACAGAAATTCAGGGACAAAACAAATGGCTATCACAAATAACGGAAAGAAGCAGGCACCATTAATGCAGACATCCTGTTACATAGGGGGATTACATGCTCAGCAGCCATTTGGAAGTGTTTATTTTCTCTGATACTTTTCACTTCACTTTTAAAGCCCGCGTGCTGCTTCGGCCCAGCCCAGGCGTGCAGGGCGATGTGAGGAACAGTGACGACGCTGGGTGAAATGCAGTGTGTGCAAGCGTGTCCGTAATATAGAGTGCCTGCAATTCACCTGGCTGCTGCAGAAAGGCTCGGTGAAGGTGTCTATCCACAGTACTCTACACCCATTATAAATGAAACATTTGGACTGTGAGAAATGTAACATATTGTGTCCCATAACGTTGTTCCACATCACCTATAGTGCCTTAGGTTAAACAAATACATCTGCCGGTGTCCCATTTTTCTTGCCCTCTCTTGAGATATAGCTCAGATCACAGAGGTCCAGCAAAGGGCAAAAAATACCGTGATGACCCAGTGATATCTGGGCCTGAGCTGTTGCCAGAATTGAGATTGTGCAGCACAAAGCCAGGAAAAATGACGATTATTTCTGCTGCAGTGGAAACGGTTCAATCTCCCTGTCTTCACTGCACCCCAGGAGAGGCTCAGTTAAAACCAACGGCAACTGCAGAGGTGCTCCCTGCTCCAGCTGAACACGGTGGTTTTGCTCTATGAGGAAATGGATGCAACATAAATGCACAAGCGAACGAAACTAGTTTAATCTCATGTTGCCAATAGGGAGCGGAAAGATAGTCCCTTTCAGCAATGCTGTCTAGGAAGTGGCCTGGTGCTGGCCACTTGGAACAAAGACAAGCTTGATGCTCTACAGCAAATTTATAATTTTATAATTTATGATTTTATAATTCAGAACTTAAATTTTATAATTTATAAAATCACTTGCTGTGGAGGTCCCCCAAGACACTGGAGGGTGGGAAGATCCCTGGGGCTCTGCCACGTGTCCCAGGTGATGGCCAGGTAGCTGAAAACACCCTCCTTGCGGTCGGCAACTCTCCGGAATATTTAAAAGTTCATTTTCGAGAGCAATAAATAAATTTCACAACCTTCCCAAGGGAGAATTTCCTCTCCACTGAAGCTGCTGTAGTTGGCAAGGAAGCAGTGTGACTTTCCCCCCCGCCCAAGGGCTTTGGGGTGATGAATGAGAGCTCAAATGAACCTTTTATTAGGCTCACAGCTTGTGCACAGTAGGCTTTAGTAAGCCAGGCTTGGATTAAAAAGCCCCAAATTTAAAACCCTTGAAATGTAAATGTTCAGTTATTTGGGATAGAGCCGAGACTGATTCACAGAGAATAAACTACTCCCAAGTTCCAGAAGAGTCTTCCTATGGATAAAACAGCGCAGCAGGCTGCTGATCATGGCACTACCGCCCCCCACGCATGCACCATAAACAAAAAGAATATAATCTTATTAAAATATTTATTTATTTCCTTAACATTGCGTTGTACTCTGATATTGAAGGACCCACTTGAAACATCTTCCTGCGCACTCCAGCAGCGCTTGACAGGGAATGAGGAAGAGCAGAGCTGCTCCGGGCTCTGCGGCCTTGGCGGTCTCAGTTAGACAGGACAAGTTAAACCCCAGATCACGAGCCTAGGTTATAACTCAGCAAGGCTTAAAATAAAAGAAGTCCAACGAGTTTAGTTCCTCTGTGGTTTTGAAACGTCAGTTACGTAGCTGGGTTGGCATTTTTTAATGCCCACATTTTGGTACAAAAATTGCTTTGTTTTTAATGGAAACAGATGCAATTTCATCATTTACCAACACGTTTGGGTGCTAAGCAAAATGCTCCAAAACTTCACATTGAATTCTTGGTGTGGAATTTAATTTTATTCAGAAACTGCACTGACCCCCCAGTAACCCTACTGAAATGGCACCAGTTACTTATCCCACATTCTGGTGAAAACCAACGTGTGTGACCTGCGTGTGCTCCGAGCTGGATCCCGTTCACTCCAGCTAAACTTGGCTCTGCACACGGAGTCACACATTTCCGCAGAGCGTCACATCCTGCCTGCAAACAGACAGAAGGTGCCTGGTCAGTCCTTGATAACGGGCAGGAGGAGTTTGCCATAGCCCTGATGTGAGCGTGTTCGGTAGCATCGAATCTGAGCCCACATCTGAAGCTGAGGATCAGGACTTTGGAGCATGAGAGAAATCAATCTTCTCAATGCTCTCTGTCCAACAGGACAGCCGCTAACGACTACCTTGGAAAATTGAACTGCAAAGATGATAGCAAGGATCCAACTCAATATAGGTTATTTTTTAACCCTGAAGAGTGAACTTAAAAGAGATGAAAGCTTCAGTCTCGTTTACTTTAGCCACAGGTATCTTGGGCTGCAAATGGAGAATGAAACAACTGGCAGAAGAAAATTACCTTTTTTTTTTTTCTGCCTACCAGCTAAACAGAGCATTATATCACCAGACACAAATACTAGCACACTTTTTTGTCCCCACTTGAATAATATTGGAATAAAAAGACGGTGCTTCTGTATCCCTTTGGGTTCACTTAATGGATATCCCTTCCATTCCCACTCCTGGTATGGAATGACAGAACATAGAAAGTATTGAAATAAATAACTGAAGTCAAAGGAATTGCAATTCATAACCCGTAAGCATCTGCTGCACTGGGAGCGAAGCAGCCACCGACAGCGGAGTGACTCGGGAGGTGGCTGATCAGACACAGAGCATTTCACCACTCAGTCTCTGGTTCAAATCCAGACCCAAGTGGTTGGGTATGATTAAGAATAATAATAACAAAACCCATCCCAAATACTCAGACTTTCCAGCAGTTGTTCGCTCATACATATTATGCTCCCCAGTTAAAACCCACTATTTGTACAATTCCGCCGCACAAAGAGAAAACCGTAGCCAAAATTACAAAGGTTTCAGTCCAGCCTGGCTTATCCTCGTGCCCGAGGGCAGTTGTGCACCCGCCTGCCGGGAGACGGGTGCCCCGCGCTGCCGCCGGCCCCGCGGCGCCTCACGCGGGCCGCAACGACGGCCGTGTCCAGCCGTGCGTCCACGGTCCGCGCCCCCTCTGCCTCCTCAAAGGGCTTGGTGACGAGCGCCACGTGGGACAAAGAAGTGAGGGAAGCCTTCGGAAGATGGTTTCAACGCAGCTACACAGCAGGTACAGCCCATAAATTTCTATCAGCGATGGTCTTAGAAGAGGAGGAGAAGCCTTACTCCTTTTATGACTTTTCCTTTTATGAGGAACGATTAAGCGAGCTGGGCCTGTTTAGCCTGGAGAAGAGAAGACTGAGAGGAGATCTGGTCAACACGTACAAGTACCTGAGGAGAAAATGTAGGGAGGATGGGGCCAGGCTCTTCTCGGTGGTGACCAGTGACAGGACGAGGGGTAACGAGTAGAAGTTGAAACACAGGTGGTTCCACCTCCATGTGAGGAAGAACTTCTTTCCTGTGAGGGTGCCAGAGCCCTGGCACAGGCTGCCCAGAGAGGCTGTGGAGTCTCCTTCTCTGGAGATCTTCAAACCCGCCTGGATGCCCCGTGCTCTGGGTGTCCCTGCTGGAGCAGGGGGTTGGACTAGGTGATCTCTAGGGGTCCCTTCCAACCTCAGCCAGTCTGTGATGCTGTGATACTCTTGGGCAGGATTTCCACCAACCCCAGCAGCAGACTGACCTCGTCCATTAGGAAAACATCAGACACTTGACCCTGAATCTGCTGTACTAACTACTACTGCTATTGCAGTAACTTCATGGCATATGCAAGTCAAATTACTCCAGAGACCAAACACAAATACTGGCATCCCACAAAAGAGACGTGCATTGTGTATGGGGACACAACACCAGTGTCCCCATACATTCCCATGTACAATAAATACACCAGCACCACTTGGAAGCTGATTTTTTTCACCAGGAGCTCAAAACAACCCACTCATCAGTCTATTTGTAATCAGTCTTAAACAAGGCCTCAGAAGTAATGAGCTGCCCATTTAGCTCAATGTGTTTTAAATGGAAGGTAACATTTAAATGCCTTAAATATAAATGTTTCAACATCCTTTAAGCACAATCAGATGATCAAGCAAAAGATGCAGTCATGACTTCCAGGCAAGCATCTATCAACTATTTGGTGCTGCAACACTACGAGCTGGGAGTTTATTTTATGGAACAGCACAGCACAACCCTTCTCCTGACCCATAAACACTCCTTCCGTGAAGCATACACAAAAATAGACTGAAATAAATACTAAATGGGAAATCACAAGGAGACAAAAAAAAAAAAAGAAAAAACAAAGAAAAGATGTGACACACAAAGGCAAAAATTTTAACCTGAAGACAAACTTACTAAACATGAGAGAGAAAAGACAAAAAAAAAGAAAGAAGCAGAAATGCTATTGAGAAGTCTTTAAATAGGACTGGGAGACCTTTGAAATAGTTATTTTTCTTTCACGTTAGAAATAATTGGATGAGATTCTATAACCTGTGCCATGTAAGACAGCGGATTAGTCCATCAAATGCTTTCACGCTCTAAATTCTAAGAGCCTGAGAACTGAAAATGAAAGAAGCTGAAGTGGTTGCAAAGAATACAGAGTTATGCAAAATTTGTTATTTTAGACAGAGAAAACACATTGCCGAAAATAGTAAGAAAACATGCCTCACATGCATATACACACTCTGTTCTCCCCTACCCACATCAGTACTTTTATGTATTTTATGTATAATTTGCCAGGACAAAATTCAACATAAGAGATATACTGGGTCCCAAGTGAATGGCTTCACAGATGCCAACAAACTTGCACTGTGTCAAATAAAGAGGGGGAAATTCTCAGCCACCTGATGGACAGCAGACAGCAAAGAGAAAGGGTATAGCCCTTTCCAAGGAGGATGTGCAGAGCTGTATATTCTTTAGCAGCTCCTGCTTAGCTCCATCGTGCCCAGGGGATGCCAAGAGCCAGGAATCACCATGCAAAAGACTGGCCCAGGACCAAGATGCTCCAGCTCTTCGCAGCTGCCGGATCATCCCCTGGGGCCCGTGGACAGCTGGCCCAGGTTGGGCAGCCCTCATTCCCACACAAAGGAAAGCGGAACCAGGAAGATGGAGATCCAGATTTCTAGCAAAATCACAGATAACTTCACAGCAACAGCAGCAACCAGCTTTCCTGGTTACATAACCAGAAAGGAGCACGGAGCAATTTTTTCAGAGAGTTTCAACACAAAAACCTCTACGCAAGTATCAACTGTCACTGCCGTGCACCATCAACTGGGTATTTTTATCACAGATAGCAAGAAGTTTATCTCTGAAGATAAAAGCAAATAATCACATGCAAAGCAGCACTTGCAAAGCGCTTTTGCTGCCGGCTTCAGTAACAGCCCCACTGGACACATTCCCAAGCCAGGCGCGAGGCGTTTGGGAGCGCGCTGCAGCGCCAGGCGCAGATGCTCCTGCAGGGCTAGGGCTGGAGAAGGGCCAGCAGCGTGGAGCGCTGCAGGGCACGCGCTGTGCCCAGCGCGCCCGTGCTGCCACGGCAGCGAGGTGCAAACCCGGTCTCTGCTCTGCAGTCGCCTTCTGCAAAGAGCTGCAAAACGCTCTTCATCCTGTTTGTTTTCCAAGCAAGAGCCACTGTTGCAACCACAGCAGACCTGGCACAATACGGTTTAAGCATCTTCACGGGGCCCATGGCCACGATGCCACTTGTCAGAGGGGAAGCCCTCAGTGCCACTGAGCCAAACTGCCACATCCACAACGTGCAGCCAGGGCTGCCACCGACACCCCAGCTGCCTCCTCCGGCATTGCTCATGCCGAGGTCACCATCAGAGCAGCACGGGAGAAGTCTTGGGCAAGGCAGCGAAAACCAACTGCGTCTGTCAGCCTTCAGGACAGGACCATGTCCTACCCCTAGGAGAAGGCCTGTAGTTACGAGATGGAGTTTTCAAATTAAATCTTCTGTGTTGCTGGCGATCTGAAAAATTTCACTTTCTTTCTGCAGAGCATCCAGGATCACCACCACACACCAGCTCCCAAGAAAAGCAAGCAGTGGTTTCTCAGTTGCAGGCATAACTTTTCTTACAGTAAAAGGGAGGCATCAAAATCACAAAAGAAGTCCCGACTTCCCAATGCTTGCTTTAAAAGTCTCATCGTGATCTACTTATACTGTATGTTGGTAGTAGTTCCTTCTGCAAGGCAGCAATCTCCTAACTCCAAGAGCCACCAAGAGAAGCACTCAATCTGTGTGCTTCCTTTTTTATGTGAGCTCTCCCTAGAGTAACACCGAGATATGGCAGCTGTAGCTGCAGGTCCACATGAGGCCATGTGCAATGGCCAGAACTGCAGCACATTCAGTCTGCTGAGCCAATACAGTCCGGTTGGTCTGTAATATCAAAAGCAAGTCCATAATCATGTAAAAATTCAGACAACGCTCATATAAAACAGGAAAACATGGTGACCTTTTTTCCGTTTTTTTTCTGTATTTAAAGCTAATAACCACAAAATTGTAGTGTGGCTCATGGACAATTATAAGTCCATAGTTTGTACAATCTATTCAAGAACGCACACAGAACTCCAGGGTTGAGCTGCATTTAATTTCTGCCACCAACAGCAGCACCTCTGGTGTGATGGTCCTATTGAGTATAAAAAAAGACAACCCATCAGATTTCTAATTTCTTTCTGCTGAGAAAAGACAGATTTCTTTGCTATGGAAATGCACCAATAAAAACTAAAATAATTACAGCAAACAGGAATAGACTTAAAATGATTCATTTATTTACGATGAATAAAACATGATGGAGAACTGTCATTAAGAAGAATTAAAAAAAGAGACAGATCTAATCTCCCAAGACACTCAAGTGCCTTTCCTGTTACAATCAGTAGGAATAAACAGTCCTGTGTGAAACCCACTGAATTTCCTGAATCAGGTCTGCAGTCAGGACTGGGGAGTCCTGTTAGAAAAGCAATCACTTATACTCAGGATTCCATGTTTTACATTTAGTACAAGAGGGAAAACGAGAAGTGCAATAAGCCAAAAAAAAAAAAAAAAGGAGTATTACATAATTAAGAGCAAATTCAGAAATTTACTCCATTGCTTCATAAGGTTTGTGAATTTGCAGGAGCAGAGGGTTTCCAAGACACAGGAATCCAGTCTCAGAGCCTTGTTAATGTCAGAAAAGTCACTTTGAGAAAACAGTCCTTCCTTACCAGACATGCTCTGATGCAACATCCATATTATCGCTGGTTGCTTTAGGAATTAAAAGTGCTTTCCTATTGATTTACTACAACTCTTTATTCTTTACTGATTTACTACAACACAAAGTGCAACACAAAACTGTGTAATAATAATCCAGGTTGTTTCTGGCTCCTACATCACTAGTCTTGTTAGTTAGACTCCACTTGCAGAACTACTTACTATTCCTGGTTGGAATGCGTGAGCCATGAAAAACATGGCCTGACATTCAATTTATAGGGCTGGCACTTTGGAGTCTGGAGACAGGGGAAACTATTCATAGATGATGCATTTTTCAGCTAGAAGTCATTAAATGGCCTCGAACAAGGAAAGTCACGATGCCATTTTCAAAGCAGCAATATTTGGATTATTGCCCCAGCAGAAATGCACTCAGTATTCTTTTAATCTGAATTCTTTTCTCTGGAAGTGTTTGTTTACAATCATCTTCCTAAGTCCAGTTTCTAGAAAACAGTAACCAAGCAAGCACATTTGCCAAAGTGCTATAGAGCTTGGAGCGCTTTAATAATACACCAATACTTGCCAAAGGAAGAATCTGAATGTGCAGCTCCCTTTGGTCTGCAGGATGCAATTCTCTGAATCTAAAGTTATCTTTTATATGAAAGAAATCTCCTATAGGATTCTTCTTACACTGCACTAGTCAAAAGAAACTTGGTAACAAATGAAATGTGGACGATGTCTACAGGGACATTTTCAAACAAATAGTTTCTACAGAAAATTTACGTGCTTGTTACACTTACAAAGGATTGTGATTTCCTTAACGACTTGAAATGGCAAATTATCTCCCCAACTGGTTTCAGTTCCCATTATTTTTGACTGCTACTAGAGAATAAACAGGTGACTTTGAGCTCATTGCTCCAACACTGTGACACCATATTAATAAATCACAAAACATTTTACTAGGAAGAAGGAACAGAGAAACTGGCTTTAATTGGGCTCGCTGCAGTCTGCAGAACTAAGAAAGGCTCCAATATATGAAAGGGCTCGAGAGGAGAGTACAAAGGAGGCCGGATCTGGCAGGCAAACGCAGTGCACATGTGGCAGGCAGCCTGTCATCCGTCTTCCTGGACGGAGCCCGCTTTGTTGCTCTGCTGGGTTTTCAGATGACCAGACCTGCAGGCCGGGTGAGCTCCCAAACAGCATTTCTGCACATCTAACAAAACCGGTTCTGTCCATAAAGTCCAAAGAGATGAGCGGGGGATAGGGATGCTCGTGGCTGTCAGGGCAACACGACCACCCGAGCCCAGAGCGCTGCGGGAGGGCTGTGCAGGACCCGCCGGGTCCCCGCGTGCACATCTGCATCTCGGCTTCCTGGTGCCGCTCGCCCGGAGCGAGGCCAGTCACCGCGGCTGGGGGTGGCTCCTCGCGTCGTTTACACCGACGTTGTGAGCACAGAGAAACCTGGTTAGTGCACCCGAGATGATAGATAGAGTGGTGCTGCTTCCCAACAAAATGGAAATCATGGAGAAATGGGAGCAAAATACAGGTAAAAGGGGAAGGAACAGAATATGTGCGGGTTGTGCCAGGATGCACGGACACGCTCAGCTGCAGCAGTGCCCTCGCTGCCTCCTGGGGACACCCTGCAACCCCGGGGACATGAGCATGCCGCGTTCACGTTTGCAATGGAATAAATGACCATACAAACAAGTTTTGCCTTTCTACACATCCCATAAAGCAAATACACTGACGTCAGAAAGGGAAGTAAAACAAGAGTGTGTAATTTTTGAGTCAGGATTGCCACCGAACAATGCAGCAGTTGCACCTTCTAGCACTTACTAACACCACAGCATTACCAGTCCATGTCTGCAAATCACTCCTGCACTGCAGCCCACTGACTTGCTGCTCTGCAAAGAAATTTCTCTGAAAACATTTTTAAAAACTCCTGAGCTGGAAAGAATTTCCAGCAGAGAATATTAAATATTCTGAATTTTAAATATTAAAGTACCTGTGAGTAGCCTTGTATTTTTTAAATTCTACTCTATGTTCTTTAAACAATATCATTCTAAAGAAAAAATATATTTAAACTACTTAATTTAAATACATTTTCTCTAGCAAGAAAGCGACCAGAGGAAATAGCAGTATGGAATGATTAAAAATGTTCAGTCACCAAATGGAATACACATTACTGGCTGCTCAGGAGAGAGGAATAATATGATTTAAAGCAACATTTTATTTTCCCTTTTTTTTGATAACAGGAGACAATTTTTACTGAGCAAGGATTAATAGGAAGGGGAAATTAAAAAAATGGAAAATGGATTAAAAAAAAAGTGGAAAATGCCACTCAATATTCGGAGTAGCAAATTGTATAATCGATTTGTGTTGAGAACAGCTATTTTACTCAAACTATGTCTGGCACCTGTGATCTGTGGCCCCTTTGCAAACCTGTCTTTCTCCAGCGGGTAGAAGATCTGTCTTCTGCAGTTCTGAACTCCAAGAAATTCCATTGTACTTGTCCTTTATTCCCTTGACATGTCCTGTACTTCCCTGGGTAAGTTGGTGCTCGTACCTGACAAACGAGAATTTCCGCCAGTCGTTTCGGTCACTAAGCCCCGCTAAAGGGGAAATTCTCTTTTTCTTCCACCTGAAACAGCAAGCAGGGCCGCTGCAGGGCCGTTTACAGTGCCATTATCTACTCCCTACCCAGAACAACCCACACCTATCCCCACACAGCCCCCTGCAGCCGCTCTGTAGCTCCCCAAGCCCCCGTGTCCGACCTGCAGACGCACACGGAGCTTCTTCTAGTTCGAGTCTGAAGCAGTGGTCAAGCAGCTGTAGGAAATGGAAACCGCGCGGATGCAGCCCCGCTGTGTAAGTCGGATAACAGAGATAAGGCACAAACTGAAGCCCGGGTTGGGTTTAATACAAATCATTAAATCCATTAAAGTCAGAAATACCTCTGTATATACTTTTTTTCTCTATATATTTATAAAGGCAGAAATGGGGGAATAAAGACTATTACCTCCCAACAGGGGGTCAGGATGCGCCTCAAAACAACGGGGAAGCAGAGCTGGGCCTCAGAAGCGCTGCGGATCTCAGGATGCTCCAAAGACCCCTCACATGGGTCTCCAGGCTTGGAGGAACCTGCAAAAACCTGCCCCAAAACTGGGGGGCAAAATTTTGTGGTTCTTTTTGTGGTTCTGGTGAAGTTCCTCACATACCAAAAAAAAGAACACCGAAATCTTTTAGAGAAGGAATTCCCTCAATGGGAGTCTGGGGGAACTTCCCTGAAGCTGCGTCTCTCGCCCTCCCTTTCCAAGGCAGGAAACATTTGAGAGGGCTGAGGTTTATCTGCCTCAGTGTGGAGGCAACAGGATCAGAAAACCTTCCTGATAACCTCAGCATTCATTTCAAAACATGTAAGAAAGATCAGATATGACTGCCATCTCCTTCCGAATTTTTAGGTACTTACTGAATTATGCAATAAAAATGCACAAGTTATAATAAAAACTTAGTGAAGTCAGAGAACTGTAAGCTAGATATATTAAAAGGAACCTGTCAGTTATGAAGTTTACACACAGATTCATTGATATGATGAGCAAAAGGACTTTTGTGACTGCTAAAGTAAAATTCCCACACTTGAATTTAAGGAAGTTTATCCTAAAAAAGCCTACAGATAATGTACATGTATTCCTAACCCAGCAGAAATCAGGGAGTACAACTAGCTTGCTCACATATAGCTCAGGACATTATGCTAAATATATCTAATAGCTGTCTAAAAATACTTAAAGATGTTGATTTCACTTGTGAGAAATTACAGCAAAAATCATTCCTGCAAGTGTCCTCTCTGGACCAAATCTCATTGATTTCCACTAGCTGGGCTCCCATGAATCAGGATTCCTCCATGTCTTATAGGTAACTGTTCTTAATTGCCACATTTTTCATGTTTTCCACCATAAAAAAGCTAGACCTGCTGCAAGTGGATGAGGTCTTGGTGTTGCTATTAGCAGAAGGCGGCTGGATGGCTGGAAAGGGAGCAGAGGCTGCGCGGGGCCCCAGCCTGGAGTTTTAATTTTACCCCATAGCTGGAGTCTCATTTTTCTGTCTCCTCAGGTCTGCATTTCCCTTCACACCTTCCAGCTTTTGTTAATTCTGGACAGCTCACAGGTTTTCATTTTTCTCCTAAAACTTCAAGAGCTAAAAGTTAATTATCAGCAGTTTATAAGTCACGCTAGTTCTTCTGTGCATTCATGGCAGGTATCGCTGTGTTACATTGCACTGATCAAGGATGGTCTCCGCCTTTCAAACACCCAAATTAGCAACGCAAAAAGCTATAAAGTGCCAGGTCTGATATTAAAACTAAGATCTCTGCTTTGAAGGAAGGATGGGGCAAATGACAGTACCAGCCTCCAATAATTACGTCCCTTTCAAGGCAAGATTTCTGGTATAACAACAGCTGGTTTTATTGCTACTAATGCTGCACGTTGACTAAAAAACCTGCCCTGAATGAGATAAAACCAAACCAGCTGTTTCATCTCCTTTCATCTCTCCATGTCTCAATGGGGGCTTTGTGCACTATCAGTTTCCACAGAAGAGCTGAGAAATCACGTGCCCGGCCGGCCCGACGTATGTGGGTCATCTCGTAACTGGCAATCCAGAGCAGAGCAGGAGAAACACCCTGCCTGCCCTGGCCTCCCCACTTAATCTGACTATGCTCAATTGACACAAATGAAAACAACAATCACTCGCTCTATTTAATTTCAAAAATATATATATATAAAAATAGGGGCAAGCATTTCTTTCAGTTGCACAACCTGCTCTGAAAGCAGCTGAGCTGTTACACTTGGGGGGAAAATTGGTTTTTTTAGCTTGTAAAATTAGAGAGATTTGCTAGCTCAGCTCTGCTGCACCGCACACGGGAACGCGCCCTGTCCGCGCACACAGGCCTCGTGCAGCGAGTCCTCCCGGCCTCCTTCCGCAGCCTCCTCGGCTCCGCAAGCTCCCCTTCCAGCACCGGCGCCGCATCACCATTGCCCACGAGCCCAGCGTGACACCAGCCCAAAATAGAGCGTTTGAATTACGTCCCTCTCTTAATTTCGCTTGCAAGGAATAACTACAGAGTGGAAGAAACCCACGTGAACAAACAAAACCTGCCCCCAGCAGCCCCGCGGAATTCCCTGAGATTCAAACCTAGGCTCCACGGAATGATCACTGGCAACGCCTGGAATAAGAGCAGCTAAATTTAACAAGCGGCACAAGCACCGTGTTAGCTCTGAGCTCGCCGGCTGCAGCACCGTTAATGCGCACGGCTGCGACTCGGGGTGACGTTTCCAGCAGCACCAGGTCACGCTCGGAGCACCCTACTGAAGCCTGGTCTGACACGGCTGGCTCTTTTCCTCTCAGACACAAGAATTCCATTTTAACAAAACGCCATTTGATACATCTCTTTCCGTACCCTGAGAGAGCAGATGATTCAAATAGATGCTTATTTCAAACAGCAATAAATACTGAAGTGGCATGCCAACAATATGCACAAGCAGTACGATAAACACTGCTCTGTTCCCTACAGTTTACGTTGTGGCTATAATAATTAACAATGTGTGAGTTTATGTGCTTTACTGATTTAAGAGGCCGGTCATCTTTAAGAGGAAGCACTGCTGCTACGTGTACATATTCAAATTGATATTCAAATTCAAATCCATAGTTGATGCAGTAATTGATGTACTAATAATAACACACGTGCACACACACAAGTAGCGTCTTCATCTCTGCAGATTTACAGTCTTCTCTGCTTTCATGCAGAAAAGCACTCCAGTTAGTTAGAGGGCAATAATCTGTACTTGATCTCAGAGCTCTGCAACACTTGCAGCTAAGGTCTAGCTTACCTCAAGTTATTAAATGCCTTGAAAGGAGCAGGTAGAGTACATCAGGAGTGCCCCAAGGAGGGAGGCCACAGAGATGCTCAAGGTGCCACGATGCTTCCTGGTGGCACCGGCAGGGCCACCTCAATGCGCCGCACAGGCCACCAAAGCCACCTGGCACCCGAGTTAGGACGCCCAGGGCACATCCAGGTGTTGGGAAGTCCAGAGCAGAGCATCATCTGATGGCTGAGATCACAGGAAGCCCTTCCGTCAACAGTCCCACACTGCACAGTGCCTGTGAAAACTCTTGCTTTTAGCCCACAGGTTAAACAGCAAACACTACTGCAGCTCTAAAGGCGTTCTTAAAAAAACATCAGACATCTAGAGGCAAAAGTCCTGTAGCTTTTAACCGAAGCTGTGCAATGGGCCCTACACAACTGCAACAGAGCAAGGCCGAAAGGGATCTCTGAGGGAGAAGCCCCCGGCCCAGGGTCCATGGCCTCTCAAACCACGAGAGCATAAGGAGACTGGAGGGAAACAACAAAAGCGCCTACGAAAGCCCCAGTGCTTGGAGAGGGCAAGGAGTCAGCCCTGGGAGCAAATCCCAGCACCACACAAACCCTCTCTCCCCTTCAGCCCTTGGTACCCAACGCCAGGAAGCTCTCAAAGTATTCTTATAACAATGTTATTGCTACAAAGACTCTGCAATTTCCCATTTCCACAGCAGTGCTGATCTAAATTTTACTACAGTCTGAGAGTAGATTGTTCCTCTCTACTACCTACATCAAAGCACTGAACAGGGAAGTGCTTTCTGCAGAGTAACAACCGAAAGCGCCCTCCAGTAAATGAGGAAAATTACATTCACACCATTATTCCCACGAGAGAGCAGCGTGTCGTTGTTAATTACTGTTATTTACATAAAATATCATTTCTGAGGCAAGTCGGCTATGTACAACTGGCCTGAAAATAACAAGGATGCCTCAGGCCAGTGTAAAAATGCATGTTTTTTCAGGATCCCCAAATTTTCAGGTCTCAACTATCAAAAGGCCTCCTCTCACTTCTGATGAAGTCAGTATCAAGGCTCTTTCATCTTTAATGGGAACAGGCTTTAGCACAATAGTATGAAGGCTTGAAATTAAAACGCACAACTTTTATTATGCAGTTTATCTGTTGCAGTTCTACAAAGTCTTTCCTCTCTGTTTAACGTCAATTGTGCAGATAATAATTACAAAAAGCAACTTTGGAAAAACAGTATGATAAGGAACACAGACAGCTTCTCTGCTAACACCGCAGAGATGAGTCTCCAATTAGGGACAAACAAAACAAACCCATGGCACTTGCACAGCCCCATCTGTATAATTCCTCCGGGGCCACCATTCACTTCTATGTTACAACTGTTACCATGTTCTGCTAAAGCCTACAAGACAGCATAAAACTCTCTTCAATAAATAGGTTGAAAAAATGTCAATACTCTAACAAAAAAGACCAAATTGCAAACTAGCTGTGTGCCAGATTTGAGTTTAATCTGAACTGGCAGCTGACTGCAAAATAAATAAATAAATAAACAAATAAATAAATAGCTCACTTTCTGGGGTTTCTTTGGAGAGGTTTGCTCAGTTTTAGCATTGTGTAGAAAATGAAGGTGCATCAGAAAGTACAACTGCATCAAATCATAGAATTAGGAACAAATCATTGGAAAGTAGTCATGAAGAGGAAGGAAAGTTCTGATGAAGGATATAAAAACAGGAAACAATTTCCAAACTGGCAGAGCAACTCAACTCCATCTGTTGCAAAGAGTAAACACTTGAAATCATATATGCATGCACCTATACGCCACATTAAAAAAGATGAGAATTCTGTAACTTCAGCATTCACACTGTGTAGCATGTGATCAAGCACAAGAGATGTGTCCTCATCCTGAAGCCTTTACCACCGAGAAGTTCCCTCACCCCAGGCTGCTCCTGCTGCACCTGGGGTCCACGGGAAGGGCCACGGCAGGTCCCAGCTCGGGCCGCACGGGTGGTGGAGGGACGGGATGAGGCCCTAGTCCTGGGGGGGCACCTCACACAGTGACGGCTGCCGCTTCTCTGCATCCTTCGGGGCGGGCGGCAGTGGGAGCGCAGCTTTCCCCGAGAATTCCCGTCCCAGTGACACTGCGGCCCACGTCCGCAGTTCCCGTGGGCAGAGACGGAAGCAGCGCGTAACCTGGCTGTGAGGCCCCTCGGCGCCCTGCAGGGAAGCCCGGGAGCTCTGTGGCTGGCGCGTGGCATCCCCAGCCCGTTCCCGACACCGCACGAGCGCCGCAGCTTCCAGGGAGCAGAAGTCGTGCTAAAAACTGCCTCGGTGACAAAAATAAGCTCGAGATAGTTGAACATGCATGAAGAGCGCAATTCTGATGCACCACTTTTATGCTGTCGTTTTGCAGCCTATAAATAGATATAAAAATATTTACCGAAGGCCAAACTGGGCAGAGCTGAAGTGAAGCAGCGGTTACGTAAGAAGGGACCGCGGGCCCTACACTGGGCTGACAACGCAGCGCAGCCCCCCCGGTGCCACGCTTCCCTCTTCTGCTTTACTGCCTTCTAACCCAGTTCTCACTTTCACTTCAGATTTTTCACTTCAAACGGTATCCGCGGATCTCCAGGATCTGGTGATGATAGAGCTGGAGTGAAAATTGGCATTTATGGCCCCTTCACACCAACCTTCTCGCCCTCTCTCAAAAAAAACCCTGCCATAAACCTAAGCAGAACTAGAAAAGGGTAATTTTAACTGAAAACCTTTTAAAAGACAATGAATCAAAATGTCTCTGAAATGCATATATCACTGTAATTTCACTTCATTGAAGATTCACAGCACTTTAGCGAGTGTAATGGCTTAGTCATCTGCTGCCACAAAGAGCACAAGATGCAGGGCCCGGAGCCGCGACTCCACCGTCCCGGAGCTGCTAAAAGGGCGCCTGGAAGTTACCCTGCACGGTAAAGAGCAGCAGAGTCTGTAGCACTGACAACTAAACAGCAGGTTACTATCATGTCCCCGGTTTTATTCTTACACAAAGGCACCTTAAAAAGAAAGAAGGCCCCTGATCAGTAACTTTTGCTTTTACTCCTTCCATACAGCCCCATATAGGCAGGGATGGGGCAAACACAGAGGCAAAGCCCAGCAGGAGCCTCCTGCCCTGGGGGAAGGTCGAACAAACCTGTGCAAGCCATGAGATCCAAGGGGGGCTCTAGTATACTGTAAAGTATATATGTATGTATGTATATATGCATGTATGTATGTATGTATGTACAGAAGAAGAGATGAAGCCTTCAGTGCCACGTCTTCTAAGAGGACAGTGTCTAGGCTGTACTTTCTGAGACAGCCTGGAGACCCCTCTTTGCTCAGCACTGACAACCTGGAGTGAAACGCTCAAGTGTTAACTCCTGCCCTGGGGCCCTGAGACAACCCAATTTTTGTCTTTTCCTCGGATGTGCCTTCGGCCTTCAGCACATTTTTATCAACTAGCTGTAATACTGGGGTCAGCTGATGCCAGGGAGTATAATAAAAACCAGAAAGTATTTCTTAACCACCACTTCACACAACAGGCTATTGAGAGGGGATGCAAGTCTGACTCACTGTAATCTTCATACATTCAGTGGATTTTTCCACACTCCAGTTGGGCTCCATACCAACAGGAAGAAGGTTATTTTCCTCAGTAAAGATCATTAACAATTCATATGCAGCAGCTTCTGCCATATGTGGCTCATCAGCTGATGCCTTGATCTATTCACCAGGCTGGTGGTGGGGTTCTTCTATTTTAAATGAGGAGAACATTATATTATACTTTAAATAATATTCTAGAGAACGATGCTGAAATCATTTACTGTGAAATAAATAGTGATTTTATTCAGAAACCTAGTTGTTTAATCATCCTCTACCTAAATGCATTGCTCATTTTTTTCCCCTCTCTTCTGTGTGCTCGCGGAGGAGGGAAGAAATGTGGGAGGACATTTGCAAGACATAAAAAGCTTCAGAAGTTTCCAATTGGTACCATAAACTGATAAAACCTCAACTCAATTGGCTAGAAAACAACACAAGAGAGAAAATGGGGGAAAATCACAGTGAAGAACAGCTTCCTTCCAATCAATGTTTAGTTCACTGAGAAAGAGGGTGAAAAAGGGCTTTCATCTATATATATAAAAAAACTGATTTAAAAGCAAATCTTTATTTTAGAAAACTGACAATTTTTAAAGCCTTCTCCTCAAACCTCAGCCTTGTCTCTACTGCCCGCCCTCCCTGCACTGAATCACCACTTTGTGTCTGATTTGTGTTTGAACATGAGCAATTACATAGCAAAGAGAAAATCATGATTCCACATCAGCCTTGTGCAGAGTTATATTTACTGAATTCAATGACATTATTATTGCTTGGTGTGAGAAAAGGATGTGTGTGGAGAAAAAAATAAAAAAGGCAACAGCAAATAATGCTGCAGTAACATATTTTGGCGAAGAACAGATTTATTTTCAGAAAACAGTGACAGACTCCTACCTTTCCAACAGGACCAAACATGACCTTCAGTTGTTAGGTCTTACCCTCCTAATCCTGCTCTGTGACACCTGTATGTACTCCAGAAAAAAAGAAAGGCTGAGATATTCCCAAACTGGTCTTTAATGGAACAGGATTCTGCACTGACAGCTAAACTAACACATCAGTTCCTAAGCTGCATAAAGATTCTGCCAGGAAACATGTGAAGGAATTTTGGCTGATTTCCTACACGCCGTAAACAGCCAGAAATATCAACTTTATGAACATAACAAAGGGCCATAAAGAACCATTTGAGCTGTGTTTGTTTGGAGAGGAAAAAAAATCTGCTTTAAAAGAAGTGGGCTCGATGGTCCACTTGCAGCCCAAAAGCGGGGCAGGGGCGAGTGGGGAGCGTGGGCATCGCTGCCGGGCCCCCCTCCACAGCTGCAGGGCATGTGGGGCCAACAGCCCCTTCCTTCGCCCACGGGGACCTGAAACGCAGCCACAAAACTGGGATGTCATAGATGGTCCTTTTAGTTCAATGCTGCTGTGCAGAATAAGACATCACTTTAAACTTTTCATATTTTGTTGTGATGTTTAAATTATTTTTGCAGTTATGCTCAAAAGGCTGGCCCAGAGAACAGTACGAAGTACTTTTCATATGCAAGATACAACACAGATCTGCATATACCAATTATTTATGTATACTTCTTATTGAAAATATGCTTGGAAGAGAGAGACAGATTAACCGCTTACATTTCTAAGCTGTTATTTGTTTGATGGTGCCAACTGTGAGCTTTCTATACTAATAAATATGTATCTTTAAGAGAAAAAAATAAATCCTGACAATCCTTTGTACCCGAATATTGTTACTATCATCAAGACTCACAGAGTTTATTTTTTGGTACAGTAATAACAAGGCATGTCGTTAGCAAATGAAATCAGTTTAGTGGCCATTGGAATAGAGATGAAATCCAGAATGGTTCTTTTTTCTGAATGGAAAGAATGCATTGGCAAAGAGAGCACTCAACAGTGAGTCTGTAAATGGATTGACTGATGCTTCCAAGGATACTGAGGCTGCTTAAATTATTTAAGATTAAAAACTCAAATAAACAAACAAATACATTGAGTAAGCTTCATTTGTAAGTCCTTTTTCCCCTCCTCAATTTCATTATTAATTAAAGTGGATCCTAAAATACAAGCACATTAAAAAAAAATCTGGTTTAATTTGTGGAAAATGTAAAACCTTCTTCTCTCTTGACCAAACAAATGAAAGCATGAGTTCAATTCCAGTAAGAGCAATTCTGACCTGTAAAAAGGGTGGTGGTTTTCTTCCTTTCCTCTTACTGCTGAGATTTGTTTTCACTATGACTGAATATTCAAGTACACTTAAATAATCATTTCAGTAACACTGAAGAGAGCAAATTGGCCAAGAACTGGAGACTAACCTTTACAATGGTCTCATGGATCAGAGAGTTTCTTTCTGAACGCTTGATGCTGACACGTGTTGAACACGTTCAGAATAAGGGGTTTTTTGTTCCTCACAAGCGGAATGGCCTCTGAGCAGCCACCAACTTCCAAGTTTGAATAAGTACCAGGCGAAGGTGCAGGGCTGTTGTGATCCCACAAACAAAAGCATGTTTAAGTAACATAGGACTGGGACTGAAAAAACGGAGACGTGTGAGCCAGAGGAGGCAATATACTCACAGGCAACCTAACTCCAGGAGGGAAAGACCACCCTGAGTCTGATACTAAATAATGTGCCTGCTACTTAACAAAATGATACTTAAGTGTTGTTAATATAAAATTATGAAACTCTCATATCTTTACGCAATATTGTTGCAATATTTACAAGCTCTGATTTACTGATTCCAACCACAGCCCCCTTCTGCTTCAGCAGAAAATATCCCCATGACAGCCTGGGAAGTGCGAGAGGAGGACGGGAGCGACCCTCAAGCGCACGAGGCAGAACCTTCCTCTAATCCTCACGTGCAGAGGCAGGAGAGCGCACGGCGCCTCGCGCCTCTCACCTCATGCCTTTCACCTCACGCCTGCGGGGCCGGGCATGGTGTGTCACCTTGACTCAAAGAATTAAAAGTGGGGTGGTATTAGGTATATTCCAACAACTTCAGGGCTTTATAAGTTCAAGAATGGCAACACTATTTCTGCAGTCTAATTTATTGCCTGTGTCCGTGTGTGTGCATGCATGCACATGTGTATGCGTGCAAGCTAGAGGAAAATTTTAAAAAATGAGGTATTTACAGTTCAAATATCTGTGTCTTGCTCGAGTAGAAGCAGTGAGCAACCTGAATTGTGAAGAAACAGCAATTCTGTGCATTAACTACAGCTGTGCCCAGAGTCCAGTTCCCTTCCTCAGCAGCCATGCAAAGGAGTCTGCTAATGGTATGCTTTGACTTGAACAAAACATCACTTCCCAAACTGCATTTGTCTAACTCAGCACTGCAGACAGACTATATTAATTTCACCACTAAAAGCACAATAATTAGTTACATTTATCACAAATGACATGGAGCACCGCGCACCTCAGCAGCTGAAACCTGCTGTTTCAATTATTCTGCCTCTATCTGTTACATAAGCTCCACCTTACAGCTCCGGGTGACACGGGCAAAGCTCAAATACATGCCATTTTTGAAGTCAACATTATAGCACAGGGCACAGAAAAATACGTCAATCTACTCTTTGCCAGAAAAAAAACCTACCAGAAACACTTAGTGTATTTTATTGCAGCAGTTCCAGTTATGTCATTTCATAAACATGGTTTGATCAGCAAGGAAAACAAACGGGTTTAGTAATCAGAGCTACCCAAGCACCAAATTCATCTCTGGTTTAAAAAAAATAACGACTCAACAAGCCCAGGGTAGTTGGGATTTCTGTGCGCTGGGGATCCAACTTGGTCATCACCAAACACGGTAATTAACTCACAGGGTGAAATCCCAGCTGAAGCAAAACCAACCGCAATCCCTCATTACCTTGTGGCCATGGTGATCTTTCATTCTCCTACATAAGACTCTCCAAATCCTGCCCAAATCAACTCCTTTAATTACAAAATTGTGACGAGTACATGTAGTTTGACATATTTTTTTTTCCAGGCTATTGTTTCTAGAAATCAGTTCTGGAAAACAAATCATACCCTCGCAGTATTTAGGGACTGGCAGTCTCACAATTCATCCCCTTGTAGAGAGCACAAAATCACAATCAACAGCACTCAGCATTTAGTATTTACTGTGCGGAGACAAAGCTCTTGTTCCAGTCTTGCAGAGCTATTGCTGCTTCAGCTCTTCAGTTTTCTTCTTGTATCTAGAAGAAAAAAGCTAAGTTTTCAGCTTAAAATCTGTTATTTTTTACCTAACCATCTGCCCTGGCAATTTTCTCTGTTGTGTGTGTATTGTACTTCCTATTATTTCTCAGCTGAGTAATTTGTTAGAGAATAACAAGTGCACACTATTCATTAATTCATATTAATTATGCAGTATAATCCATGGCAAGACTAATTCTCACTGGAAAATTCAGACTCTTGCTCTTCAGCATTTCCACACTCCTTTACCCCATCCTTACCCACAGGTGTATTTACAACCTGTGGCACTGAGCTGAGCAAGAGACCCTTCGCAAGCCAAAGCCACCAGTGGGAAGGGGCTGTTAATAATGGTTACTCCAACTTGGTGTGAGACTGCGATACCTGTGCTACTCAGAGGGCTTTAGGGTGTACCCCCACAAACATGGACAGGTACCTAGAAGAAACCAGCACAGATAACACCTACTGTGGTGCCTGCTGCTCTTCTGGAAACCCTACCAGTGCCACAACATCACTGGGACCGGGGTGCAGATAGTCTCTTACGAGCAGCGCACACACTACCTGCCGCAGCTGCCTACACATCCCATTTGTCTCTTTGATAAGTGATTTCAGATTCTTTCTAGGAAGGATTTTAGGACAACTGCCAAAACACGTTCTTTCATCACTTCTGCCTCGTGCTGCACAAGGACATGTGGGATAGCCGGGTATCTGGACTCACCACAGAGTGAGTATGTGAACATGGGATTTCGCAGTGGACAACCAGGGAGCCAGCACAGCTCTGCAGAGCAGGGCAGAGCAGGAGCAGCCTTCCTGCATGCTGTGCTCAGCCCATCTGCTCAAGCCCTGTTGCCTGCAAGGGTCACTCTGAATGGGGCATTCTGGGGTGAAACTCTAAATTTTTCAAGGCAGATTAGATACACAAGGTCTCACACTAATTACAGGTTCTGGGCTCTAATCCACAAAAACAGGTGCAGAAAACTCAAGTTTTCTGCTGTTTCAAGAGTTCTGCAGTACCTAGCCAGAATCAGTACATACTGCTGTCCAAGAAATGTAAGCCCCTCATTTCTAAACCAAAACAGGAAGGCAGCACTGAACAGCAAACATTCAGCTATCAGCGCTCCACAGAGCTTACTCTAGAAGACATACTGCTGCTTTCATTGCAAACTCATTATTTGTCTTTCTTACTAGCCTGCATTTACTTCATATATTCATTTTATATATAAAAAAATATATAGATGACTTCTACCACTGGAATGATCGCACAATAAAACACACAAGCTTCTCATTTTATGGAAAGTTTCCATTAACTGCTTTGAAAGAGCCTAAATAGACTAAAATTACATTCCAACTAATGAGTTAAACTGCTGTGCTGCAGTGAAAGCACCTTCCAACAGATACACCAAAACTGTTCTTAACTTTGCTCGCAGGCAAGAGGTTGATATGGTTACACTCTACCAGATAGAGCTTGGAGTGTCTGTCTGAAGAGTCTGCTGGACCAGCCGTTCTCAAGACCTTCCTCTGCGTCGGGGGAATGGGGACGATCTGCAAAGACCTTCTGCAGTTTTCCCGCTTGGACTCTGCAAGCTGAGAGGCCCAGTCGCACGGCCGTCGTCCTGGCTGAGTAAACACAATTCCCTCCGAGGCCAATAAACGTAATGTGGATCGTTAGGCAGAGGAATTGCTACAGAACGAAGTGAGAGGCTGCTCTCATCCAGCAGCTGAGCCGAATGTCGTGTTCCTAGCCTTTGCCAGCTCGGAAAATAACAGCGGTTTCGGGTCTCAGACTGCCAAGGCAGCTGCCCAATGCAGCCACTGCTCGGAAGATAAGGCAGAGAGAAGCCCGTGCCCGGCCTATTGCCCAAATACATCCAAGATGGAGAACAGGGTTTTTGGGGAAAGGTACGTAGCTACAGCTGAATATTGCCCAAGTTTATACTGTGCCAAAACAAGCGTTAAAAGTGGCCAACACATCCTTATAATAAATCTGGCCAATACAGCCTCATAATAAATCTCCCTCTTCCTCCATCATGATGACATTCATGAATCCTTGGCAGATACACCCTACAATGCAATATTACAATCCAATTCATCCTAATTTTTCCTCATCAAAACTTTATGGGTGCTAGTAATTACTTACCAGGAATTTGAATGAATTCCTGCAGGCATCCGAAGGGACAAAAACACTCAGTTGCCCAATGCTACCAGCGGGAGAACATTTTTCACAATCACTGAATCCCTCTTCTCTCCCTCCTTCCCCAAAAGGGAAACCCGTGAAATATATTCAAAACAAAGGAAAGCAAAACAAAACAAAACTATTGCAAGAACTAAACTGGATAATTTTGACCACAAAAAAACACAGCCTCAAATGAGATTTTTATGGCACACTGTAACCTCCCCTACACGCTTTCCTTAGCCAGCCCCTTTACAGGTTTTAGTTGTGTAAATAATTTACATTGTGAAGTTATTTTCAGTACAATTTTTTTCAGCCTGTCGAATGAACATTCATGAGAGAAATTCTGCTGTCCCAGTAATTTCATTTCTGTACTCCCAACTAACTCAAAGACACCTCAGTTTCTCTGGTTTCCATAGCTTGGTCTGACGCATCTGGGGCAAATCTGCAATAAAATTCTGTGGCAATCAGGGACTCAGAAGGCATTCTGAACCTCCTCTCTTCACTCATATTTCAACAGTAAGGTTGGAAAGAAAATCATACAGCACAAATATAAACTCAGTCCAAAAAGTCTAAACTGAGCACAAGCAAAAGTGTTCAGCCATGAACTACAATATAGCGTGGCAGCATCTCTTATTCCAACTATTTTTTTAAGAAAATCATGTGAGAAATTATGTAACGTTTCTTTATCCAAAACCCATTGCTTGGACTCGATGATTTTGAAGGTCTTTCCCAACCATAATGATTCTATGATTTTCTTCTTTGAGTCCATTTCCACCTGACCATGCCTACGCCACTGGGGCTATAGAATTTACTCCATCCTCATAAAGCACCAATTATAATCTGAGCTTTCTGAATTCCCTTGTTCTAGTCCTTGACATCTCATCTTTTGGGAGAGAGGCCAGAAGCTCTTAAAAAGGGCTTAGTTACTTTGCAAAAGTCCCATTCAAATCAGGAAGAGATACAGATGGCCCTCAGTGATTTCTTGTATAAAAGCGATGCCAGCTCAGAGAACAAGTCTGAATGGTTGAAAGAATGACTTTTCATCTCCTGAAAATCTCTTGATAAACAAATAAACCAATATCCCTAAAATGATTTTGTTTTCCAATAAAGAAATGCATTTATCTTTCTAAAGCTGAAACTCCAAAAATGCAAATATTCATTAAAATCTAAAGACACTGTAATCAGTACAGGATACAATGTTAGTTAAATCGGCATATTTGAGAGAACCGAAGGACAAATGCATCTAATAAGAACTTGTATTTTTGTTAAAAGCAAATAACATTATTCAAGCCAAATACTGTGTGCCACATTGATGCAAAATACTCCCAATGTAGTCAATAATATTATTTTGTGATAAAATAAAAATAACTTGACTCTATGTTAACAGCAAAATTTTTGCGGGGAAGAATATTTTTCTTTAAATAGCATATCAAAATGTAAATTAATCAGTGGGCTGGTGCCTACCATCTAGTTTAAATGAAGAGAAGCAAGACAGGTTTCATTCTACAGCCAAGAATCCAGGATGCCTTTAGTACCTTTGAGGATCAGAAATACAGTACCAAAATATCAGTAAGACTCACCCAGCAGGCAACACGTATTCAAGATACTGCAGTGAGTGCAGATGCTACAGCAGTGCCCATGAACATCCTTCCAAGAACCTTTCCAAGACAATACGTTTTCTCTCCGCAGCAGCAGTTGCACCAAGTCATCCACACTCTCCGGGTCTCCTCTCATCCACCCAGGAGGACTAAGAAGGTGAAATGCCTGTGATTCTGCCCCACACAACGCACTGCTTGCGACAGTGGGGGCTCTGAAAGGCAGCAACCCATGCCAGCTCTTGGGATAACCCAGCAGTATGTGTGAGACCTACCACTGCTGTCAAGCAAGCAGACAACTTCTTCCCTTCCTGCCCCTGTCAGTGTGCACCCTTCTGCAGGGACAGGTCATCAGCATCTTGGGATGCCACCAATAAAGGGTCCCTGATGTATTTATGGAATACTGATTGCAGGGCTGCTCTCCCAGATTAGTGATTAAAATCAGCTACACCCCGTTATTCTTTTCAATACAGTCTGTATGGAGATCACTTGGCTCTTATCATGTCTGTCTACAGTTGAAAGTAGGAGTGTCGTCCAGATGATAAAATAATGTAAAATCTTGGCTATGTCTAGCCGTTTCTTCTCTCTCAGGGACTTGTGGCCTGAAGGAAACTTCTCTTCCAATAAGTGAGAGAGAAAATAACACTTCAGAAGCTGAAAGGGTTGTGAAATGAACCTTAATCAATCTAAACCAAAGACTGACCTATTAATCTCAACAATGAGTCAAAGCCATTTGGACCTGGGACTTGAGTGGAAATCCCACTGAAGTTCCTCTCCGTTTAAAGCTGTATTTTTCCATCCCCACTCCCTTCCTCAGCGTGAGGGTTTGTGGACCTGGAGAAGCGGCCCCTGTCCATGGTGCTTGAGCAGTCGGAGCACCGGGATGAGCGCAACAGGCAGCAGGATCAGGCACTGAATAGTCTGTTGACCAAAACTGCTCCCAGCAGTTGCTGGTTGTCTCCTTTTCCTTTCTGGACATGCTAGAAATCCAGGAAAAGCAGGACACACACAGCAATGAAGGCAGAGGCAAGCCAGCCAAAAAGACGTGCTCTGGCTTTGGTCTTTTTCCCTTCCAGCAAACAAGTCTCCAAGAGAATCATCCAGGCTGGATCGCTGCCCTGTGGGGCATCGGTGCTCAGATCCCTGGTCAAAGGATACTCAGAGCATCCACAGCAGCTTTGGAAATAAAAGGTCCTAGAACTGTAATGGCCACAACAAACATATTATTCTGACTAGAGGAAGCAAATGGACTCTTTCTTTCATGAAACGCCATTCCCCACTTAGCTGGGTTATACAGTAAAGAAGCCGCTTATAGTATAAAAGCCACTTACCACATTATTTGGATTTCTGGAACAAGTAAATGTTCCAGTCAGGATTCACCTCCCACTTTCTCCTTTGTTTGTCAACAGAAAAACAGAAAAGTCACTGCTTGATCAAAAACCTTAATAAAATGAACAGTGAGATTCTCTGTTATGATGTCTCCATCTCATCAAATGAATCCACCTCATAATCCTCTGGACTCCACTCCTAGGCGGTGCATACGAATAGGCACTGCTGGGCCTCAGTTCACTTTAACCCTCAGATGTCTAAAAAAGGAGTCAGATGAGTTAAACCTGAGGCAAGCCTGAATCTCTCCCTTCAAACCTAGGAATCCTAGTGTGATTAAACCTGAAGAACACATCAAACTGCAGCATCACAAGTTCAGCAAGATGATTCACAGCTTCAGTATTTTTGATAAGGCTCCCATCAAAGAGCTCAGTGTAGCCATTAGTCCAAATAAACCAATATTCTGTAGTCAACTGCCAGCACCCATCACCACAGACCATCCTGCTGGCAGGTAGATCAAGAATTAAAGGGACTCAGTAACTAACTCTGCTGCTGAGGGAGGGCTGAGCCATGCTCTCGTACTCCTGGGATGGGGCAGAGAAGTCTATCACCATCCCCAATCACAACTGCCTAGGAACAGACCTTTGTCCTGTGGGTATCCAGCCATCCAAGCACACAAAAATACTGTGTTCCATATCAAAAGATACTTCAAAATATAGAAATGAAAAAGTACCAAACTGGGGAGTTACTTGGGAGTAACAGAAGTCTAAACACAGGGTTCATTTTACCAGCACTAGTAGCATTAACTCAAGTATTTGCTTTCCTGATCCATTCTTTACAGAAAGTTACCATGAGCTTTTAATGAATGTCAGCCCTAAGGACAAATGATTATATAAATGGTTTGGTTTGCTTTCACACCAACAGTGTCGTGTAAAAATGCTAAGTGCTCTTATCAGGCAGTGTTTCTGGGCATACCCACGTACAGATATCTGCCTTCAATAAGTTTACACGTTTACGCTTCTGTAATGCCACGAAAGCCAACAGGCTAATCGGTACGTGGCTTATCCACATATTTCTAAGGAACAGCTGCAAGGACACACATGGATACGATACAACAAATCAACAGAAACCATAGGCATTCATTCCTTCATTCTTTCTAAATTAAGACTTAAAAGATGCTGACATCGTCACTTCTCACCACCCAAGGCGGAACTAGAGTGCTCTCAAAAGGCATCCATCACCTGGTGGAGTACGGGGTTTATTCTGTGCACAATCATCTGGAGAGGCCTCATCCTGCAAGACACCACGGGCTTCCTGTGACTGCACAGCTCCGAGGGCTGCCCACACTGCAATACAAACATTTGCTTTCCCTGTTTGCTCTTCTTGCAAGGTCTGCTTGTCAGGGCTTTCTCTGCATCTGCAATATTGTCTTTGGGGTCAAAAGTGTTTCCTTCTACAAACTTGCACAAGGAACTGAAATAACTGGGCCTAATGCTGACTCCAATCCTCAAGAATTACATCATTAAATAAATAAATATCAGCATTGTGACTCTCTCTTCCAGGAGAGAGAAATCAGAACAATTGCTTTTACAGCAGATTCTGCATTTCGCCATCTGTCTCACCTCAGATGTCACCAGGATGGTTTTACATGCTACTTTTCACCCTACCTGTGCACACTCAGGGGAGACACTAATTCCCCTCTTGCACCAGCTTTCATTCCTTATGTCTATTCATACTGTAAATTCCTCTGATAGCTGCTGCCTCTTACCTTCCACGGCGCACAACAGCAGAGGGTTTCCTTAAATGTCATTGTGCCCCCTGATCCTCCAATTAATTAAGAAACTAGAGCATCTCTTACCTCCAGAATGGAGAAGTACCCAAGATGACTCCACTAGACCTGCCCCACACCTGTAGCAGTGTGCTCAGCAGAGTAAAGAGCCTGGGCAATACTAAAAAGATGCAGCCAAAACAACATGGGGGGAGGAAAGAGCAAGTCCAGGCAGCATCCATTCAACGTGCATTCCCTGAAGGCAACTTTTGACATTAGCGATGATAAATACATTATGACTTTTTGCTCCAAAAGCCGTGACATAACTCAGTTGAAGTCTATAAATATATTTTAAATTCCCAAATTTTGTAAAAAATGAAGAAATCTGAGGATTTTTTTCTACTGGCTGGTATCACATTTGTCTCCATACAACAGGATTGGATAGCATCAAAACAACGATTTTAGCTAGAATACATTATGAAACTAACAGCTCCACTTAAGTAATGAAGTGTCATACTGCCCCTGGAGAAGTACTAATCTATGCAGTGAAAGCCAGGCAAAAGGAAAAATGTGTGTTACCACATAGTCAATAAAATTCAAGTGTTTAGTAAACCTCTATAAACAACAGGCTTCGGATGCCAAAACAAACCGTGGCAGAAGAGCAGTCCTGGAGCGCAAGAGCTGCGGGAAAGGGCCCCAGTGGCGCCAGGGCTGCACAGACGGACACGCGGTCGCCCCGTCCCGGTCCCTTCTGCAGCAGCACCAGCACCGAGGCGTCAGCAGAGACAGTGCATGAGGTGGCAGTGCCCCTCGGAGGGTGAAAATGGCCCACTTTGCCCCAGTGATCAGGGAGGGTAAAACTGCCCTTTTTACCAAACTCGTTTCAGGTGCCATTATCAGCATTCAGAGAGCTCTTAAGAATAGAGATTGGGACATAAGCTGCCTTCTGTCTTACATGGAAATGAGGTTATCTGGACACCCACCTCAAATTCTTATTAAAATAGGTTTTACATGCAAAATGACACTTCAAACAAAATACAACTACAAGCACAGGGTGTCCTGGAGAAAGTAAATGCGGTTGTCAAGAGATCTCACCAACACTCAGAGTACTAAGAGTTTCTTTGCTGCACAACCATAGCACCCAGGAGAAAACAGAAAGCTCTGTCTAGGTCCTACTAGGAAAAGCATCCAACAGGACAAAGCAGCCCTGACCATGGAGGAAACTTTTAGATTTGTTTTTAATTTGAAGATTTTCTGACTTGTTTCCAGATAAAATACTCTTTCCCAAACTAAGGAAACTAGACCTAAATCTGCATGTGAAATTTAGGACCAATGTTGCCTCATCTGATTCTTTTAGGCATTAATCAGGAAAAGGAGTAGTCACTTTAGCCACTTACTTTTCCAACCAGTTTGACTCAATTGCTGTAACACAAATTTGCAGGGCTCTTTTTTGGGGAGCTCCGACCATTCTGGCCTTTCTTAATTACCATCTATTTTCCAGGTCACTAATTAAGTTTTGCAACACTCAACGCTTAGGAAAAGCATTGCCAAGATGAATCACTTTCCACATCTTCTGCTTCTTTCATATTTGAGCTTCACTGAACCTAAGTTTTCCAAACTTTCTTTTGAAACCATTTCTCTGAGAAAACATCCAAAATGTTATTACTGTATTTTGAATTTTTTTCTAAAGTTTGATACAATAGACTGAGCCAATTCCCTTTAAATAGTGTGAAAGCAAAGAAAGGCAAGCAAACATCCTGATGCTTGGAAACCAAAACGTTCAGTTCTATCTATCTCCTGCATAAAGTAAAACACAAGAGATTAAAGCACTTGTGATTGTAAATTAAAAAAAAATATATAACCAGAAACATCTTCATGAATATTTACAATAGACTCTAAATAATTACAAATTGCCCTGCTGTAGAAATGAAAAATTTAAATCTAATGTTTGCAGTGGTTATATTTTGGTAATAGTTTGCATTATAAATTGCACTATAATTAAATATATACTATTACTTGATCAAGATGGTTTATGTTCATTCCACAATGCACCTAAATTCAGGAAGGTATTTTCAGTTTTCCTCCAGCTCTGCCAACTCCAATAGCTGCATTTCACTTGGTCATGAGTTGTCCCACTTGAGACGGGGGGAACATTAGGCAAGCTCAAGGCTGGATCGTTCACATGTAAGAGCCAGAATATAAGTCTGTAAAAAAATTCCTGTTAAATTTTTTGCCTCTGCCAGAATTGCCTGTCGCTGCAGATTGCTGGCCCTAGGCCCGAGACCTTGTCTGCAGCACATACAACTGCTCTTAGGCCAAGCCTTGTTTCAGAGGCACGGAACAATTCCAACATGCAGAAGCAAAGGCCACCAATGCCTTCAAAACAGGGTTATTTAACACAGAACTGAGCAGATGCTTAACTCTTATTACACAGACTCTCTCTTTTGACACAGGTATTTAGAAAAAGAAGATAAAATTCAGTAATGACTAACCAAGGAAATAAAAATGGTTTAAAAACTGTTCTAAAACCCACCAGGCCTAGCCGAACGTACACCATGGGCGAATACCCCAGCACTTCTGACAGAAGGGCAACCTAAGAGCCCTCTCTAGCTCAGCTGCCACAGGATTTATTAGCAAAAGCAAAGCAAAGTGTAACGAAAGACTTGCTACAAGGCTGATCCTTTGCTATGCAACACACACACACACAAAGTAAGTGATAACTTCTAATGAGCATCACTGTTTTCTGGAAAAGCACTTGTCCTCAGGAAAGCAGAGCTGTAAGACTGGCTCCAAAAGCAACCTGCGACAGCCTAAAACAAGAGGAAAGTGCCTTTTTCCTGCACTTCTGGACCTGCAGGTAAAGGTGTCCCTTAGAACACAGCCCGTTCTCAAGCATCCCATACTCGAGTCACCTTGTATGAAGACAAATGCTAGATACATTTGACTCAAATTTACCTTTTATTTATTTATTGCAAACTGCTTTGTTTTCTTTTAAAATAAAATAAATTTTGGTGTATATTTATGCACAAATACTTAGCACTCAGATACAATTTTGAGTTAGAATATATTGTCACCCAATAAGAACTACACTAATCACTATAATTAAGGCTCTATTTAAGCAATTATTTTGGTATTAAAACTATTTTCCACAGACTTAGTTTCAATTCTATTAATACCACGTTAAGTTCCTTTCACTCTGCAAGAACAAAAGTTCTGTTGAGAAACTTCTTAATCACACAGTAAACACTTCAGTTCTAATACAGACGTTTAAGTTCTTAACAAGAAAATCCATTTCACTCCCTTTGGAGGGCAAGGAGATTTTTGACACCATTACATCTCACCTCACCAATTATTCCAGCTTGCAACACACAGATTCCGTTCCTAGTTACAGCTGTACCTGTATAATCACAAGTGAATGTATGGTATAGGACAGGCGTGGATGAGGAAAGAATAAAGGACACGATTCCTTTTTCCCTGTGGAAAAGCCAGGACTCGGTTCTGCTCTGGCCAAAGGGATGCATGAGACACGAGGCAGCAAAAAATACACAAAACCTATGGCTGTGGTCCAGGATGCAGCAACCCCACATCCCGACGAGTAGTGTAAGATTATTTAAAATCCTCAGTCAAGGGCACCATAAATCTTTCCTTTTGCTGTTGTCATTAATCTAAATTAAGAGAGACAACACAATTTCAGCAGTGTAACTAATATTAAAAGGAGGCGGAAATGGCAGAGCATTGTGAGAGCCAAGCTACTGACTCCTTCTTTCCAACACATTCTCATCCTTTCAGTCTATAAAGCGCATTAAAAAGATACATTCCTTAAATACTGATGGGTTTTGTCCATAGTCATGTTCTTATTAAAAGATTACTGCAATAAGCTTTTCCACACTGAATTTTACCTTCACTAAATGAAAATGAATTAGTCACACAGTAAACAGAATCCAAAATTCAAAGGTTATAAAGACATAAATGCCATTTAAATAGCTCGTTTTGGACCCTGTTGGAGTCTTGTGGTTAACTAACTCCTTTTCTTTTGCCACGATACCACACGTTTTGGACAATTTCAGCTACATTATCTCCAGGATTGTTTTTTTCCATTTCCAATGAGTGGCAATAATATTTAAAAGGTTGAAACATTTATGCCTTCATAAATTAAACCCTTACATGCAATTACCATTTAGCTATCTCTGGTTGTAGCTTCTGATTTGTTTCATGGCTTCTATTACAGGTTCAAAAAGCAAGACAGCAGCAATTCTTTTAATAGAGTATATAAGTCAAGTCACCAGTAAAACACAAGTATTTACATCCCCAACCTCTTAAAAGGTCTTGATGTGCAGAATTAGAATACGATTTTCCAGTGGGAGCTAAATATGTACAAGAGTAACAAAAGCAGAACTAAATAACATTTGTCTTCTTACAGCTGCTGTTAACATTCAGGTGTGGCTGCAAACAACTTCATCGTGTGTTGGGAAACAAATTGACCCCTGAGGGCTCCTGTTCTAGCCAGGTTCACAAGCAGTAGCGCAGAGGGCTCCAGTAATCTTAGACACTAAGCAAAGGGAGCTTGACACACACTTCAACAACATTCAATGCAGAATAGGAGCATTCATTCCTCCTACACCAAACAGGATTTTCTTGCGTGCAGGAACTACATTCATAACACACAAAAAGAAATTCAATAATTCAAGCTGTGGCAATCCATTGCTAATTTCAAGCGAGAAGATGGTTAAATATACGGATTAGTTAGCAATATAGCAGTAATTTCTGGCAGACCTTGACACTGAGGATATCTGGTAGCCGATGCACCAGTTGTGCATACCCGAAAAGAGATGCCACTTCCTTTCTTTCAGAAGAGCCTCCTTTCATCCATAATGAGCAACTTATGGCTTCATAAACCTGCATCCTAATTTTCAACTATTTAGTAACATGTCAAATTTTACTTTGAAAAAGTAGCACACTATGATGAACTCCTTAAGAAAGTTCAATAAAAAAGAGGCTTATAGTTACATAGAGTATCATGACTTAAATAGAGGAATAATCCTTTTACCCAGTTAGACAGCAAGAGGTTGGTTTATATGAGCCTAAAACAGCTGTAGACAACTTCATGCAACCTTCAAACTTCTGCTCTCAATTCTCTGGTTAATTGATAAAGTTATAGCCTCTCTAATGAGAAGTGTTAATAGGAGGAAGGAAGGGAAAGAGATAAATCTTGCTATTTATGTAGTACTGAGTGGGGAAGCGACCACATGTATGACATATGAAGTCATGGAGGGGCAATAAAACTGTTACTCCTATATTCAGATGTTTACAATGCAGCCATAACCCAAATCTGTAAATCTCAAAATAGAAGCAGTCGCAGATCTGCAGAGTTTTGTTTTGCAAATCCGGGGAATGACATCAGCGTGACTCACCCGGCCGATCTGAGGAGGCAGCCAGAAGCTATGAAAAGCCCGGAGGAGTGGGAGCGCAGAGCCATCCAGCAGCCTCCCGCTCCGCACCCCAGAAAGCATTTACACATTTATGCTCCTGCGGCTCTATTTTCAAATGGAGAGGATATGCTATATTTATATGCTATATTTAACTCAAATCTTCTTGTGACATGTTTTAACGTCTTGATGGGTTGCTGCATGGAGAAGAGGTGGAATTAGAAGTTAAAACTCTAAATTGAAGGGCTCTGTCAAAATACCCAAGTTTATAATTGCATGCTATGGAGAAATCAATCCATTTTCTAAAGACTGGTTGGCTCGTATTAACCTTTTAACTGACCCCATAGAGAATTAATCTTGCTGATTAATCCCATGCCTCAAGACAATCTTGAAAACACAACATTTCATCTTCTAGATACAGCATTTCCATGACAAATGGAAGTTGTAACCAAAGTTGCTCACAAAAAGGGTTTCCTGCTTGTTCATGTATTGACATGACCAACCTTTGCTTCCAATACCCCATCTCTCGTAATCAACCTCCGTATGAAGCATGTTTTTCTTTTTAGTCTTCCACAGTGCCATGTAGACTCTGCAGTCAACAAAAGAACCTAAAATTAATCATACAGGACAAAGCTGCTGCATGAAACACTGGTCATGCATTAGCAGAAAGCAGCAGCAAACAGTGTTAAATAAAAATAATAAGGCCCAGTGCCTCCAGGGCCTGCAGGGACGTGGTAGCAGAGCGGCGTACGCATCAGGACAAGCGTGTTCCCTGCGACAGCCAAACCCTGAGTGCAGCTGGCCCAGCCCAGCACTGCACAGCGCCAGGTTAAACACTCCACTGCATCACCGCTGTGAAGAACTTCGCACGTATTCCTGACCAAAAAATTGACTATATCTGAATGAAATTACAAAGCATAATCAAATCTGAAGAGGTATCAGGTAGAGTTCAAGTACTGTGTATTACTTTCTCCTACCTTCCTACTGTTAGGTAAATCTAAGCATTAGGTAAACTAATACACTCAGCTAACTCTGACAAAATCATGCAGGGGAGGGTAAGGAGAGGCAGGAAAAGGAGAGTCATGTTTCCTCTCTCTGCCTTTCATTAATTTTCCATGCAAAAATCAAAAACAAAAACTAGGACAGTTCTATTCATTTATAATCAGAAAATCATAAGCTAAGACACTTTCGGTATAAAAGAGAGATTCAAATATGAAGATTTCTATTTTGTTAAGATCAAGAACAGTTTTCCAAACCCTTAGCACCAAAACACACTTTTCTAAATCAATCTGGATACTCTCTATAAAATATGAAATCAGCTGCCTGGAAACATGCTGCAGGAGAACCAAAATGAATCCTGATTCTACTGCCACTGCTGCTCATTTCCATTTGATAGCTGGTTATTAAAATATGATTTTATTAAAAACAGATTCAATCAGTTTTCACACAGAGTCTTCAATCTATAAGATTATTAAACCACAGTAAAAAGTTCAGTAATAGCTGTTAAAAGTATGGGGAATAAACACGTATATAACACAATTCTCTGCTAATACGCATCTCAAGAGAAAAGAAACTGTATCTCTAGGGTGGACATTTTTCAACTCGCCTCTTCAGATGAATCTGCACTTAAGTGTCATCTCCTAATTTCCTGTTCTCATTTTATTTGGTCATTCTGGAGTCAGAGCAGAAATGCCCAAGAGTACATTTCTCCTATTTTATCCTTCTACATATTTTGTGACTGCGGTAATTTCTCGCTCCACCTTTTCACATATCAAAGGAACTGTAGAAAGCTAGAGAGAAACAAAACTAAAAAATGGTCGCAGATTTTTTCTCTGCTCTTCAAGCAAAGCTTGGATACAGCAGGTAGATGTACTGAGGTTCTCAAATGCATAGTTTTCCTAGCTATCCAAAACACTTCTCAGATTGATTTTTCTATTTTTCTAGATACTGCTGCCTACTGAGCTGGAATGAGTTCTCTGCTTCATTTGGAAGCTGAAGATTAGTTAAAGACAAACAACAAATGAATATAAATCTACTCTCCAAAATGTAGGAAGTCAGTGAGAAACTGGAACTTCTCAGTTGGTTGAAGTATCATTTTTCTGCGAGCAATGATACCCACTAGATTTTAGGATTTAACAGGAACTTCACCCAGTTGTTTACAGGAACAAATTAACTGTCAAGTTGGATGAAATCAAAGGTTTATCTAGCAGAATATTTTCTTTAGCAGTATCACATTTCAAATGACTTTTGGAACTGTTACTCTTCCTCCTATAAACACGGAAAACTCGGGGGACTCAAAGAAATTATCAATCGGCAAGTCAAAAAAAGGAAGGGCTTTTTCCACACAAACAAAATCATTAAATTGTGAAATCCTGTGCTGTGAAAGCCAAGAGTACAAATGGTTTGATGGAACAAATTCGTGGGAAATAAGTCCACGACTGACTATTGAACAAGATGATCTGTTGACACCGCAGCTTGGCTGTCTCTGCCTGGAGAGCTGCAGGGGTTGTGGGGACTGACCGGGGGGAACTGCTCTGTGCTGCCCTTTTGGGGAGCCATTCGGGCTTGTCTGATCCACCACAGCTGTCCGTACATGGCAACAGGGAGGCTGCAACTCAAAAGATCAAAAAACACCTCCCTTTCAAATAGCCCTGAGCCATGACTTATTTTCCAAGTTGTTACTGCAGAGCATTGAACTGTGTGGTAATGCGTGGGCAGCCTGAGATCTTAGAAAGACTCTTTGGTCCTTCACAAGGAAGAGGCCTTTCATTCTTCCCATTTGTTGAAGCACAAAACCCCATAATGTACATGTAGTCACAAATACTCCTACGGGGGAAGTTCTTCCTCATTTTGGAAAGACAATTCATAGTTTGAATCACAAGAATTTCTTCTACCAGCTTCAATCTGCTCTATCAGAGGAGAGTCTACACAAGCAGGCTGGATTAACCTAAGTTTTCAACCGACGTACTCAGATCCTCACAAGCACTTGTTTTGTGCAAGACTTGAGTGCAGGTTGCCCTTGCATGGCCCAGTACCTCATCCTCCTAGATGGGTTCTTCACAGAAACACCCAACAGCAGAGGTTGGCAGAGACCTCTTAAGATCAGCTCCCTCAACCCCTGCCCAGGCCACGTCCAGGCAGGTTTTGAATGATGGAGGCTCTATGACTTCTCTGCTCAAACACCCTCACTATGAAGAAGCATTTTCCCCTGCTCAGGGAGCACTCCCTGTGTTCAGCTTGTGTCCACATACGTCCATGACTGGTTTCGTACTGGAGAGCCCAGCCCTGGGTAGAGCAGCCCAGACTGTGCTCTCAGCAGTGCTGAGCGGAGGCAACACGCACCTCCATCCACCAGCAGCCTGTGCTCTTCCCAACACAGTCCCACCTACCTCGTTTTGTGGACAGAAGCCAAAATATAGCAAACAGAATAAAAATGGGAGCAGTATAACTCATTCTCAGGCATATATAGCATAGTACATAGTATACAGTAGATCTCATAAGATATTTAGAACTCTAGGTGACCTACTAAGGTGGGAAACCAAATGCTAGCAACAACTTTTAGCACCCTCAGAAGACAGACTCTTCAACACAGAAGAAATGAACTGGTTTAAGATATTTTACTCCTACCACTATTTATAATGCAGACCTACAATATCCCACACAGTATAAAAATACACCAGCCCTTTCACAAAATAATAAATAACTTAAATATAAAATAACTCAGTACCCTGTAGACACTCACATATGAAATCCCAGATTCCATCACTGTCACTTTACTAAAGCAGACTCATGCACACACATAGTTTTACACACACACACACACACACACACACACACACACACACACACACACACACGTGTGCTCACACACACACACTCTCTCACAAGTCACTTAAGTTAAATTTTTAAAATTTAAATTTAATTGCAACATAGCAATTAAAAGAGAAAAATCAGTGCTGTCAAACATCTGTTACTCTTTCTGGAAGTTGTAGAAAGATGTTCTCCAGCTGTTTTAGCATAAATAATTTTTAAAAACCCAGCTCCTTTAATCAGCCATCTCAGCAGAGGTAGCCCTCTTGTACCCAAGAGCAGCCTTGGCTTTCAAAGGTGCAAAAGGCAGCGGGAAGGAGTCAGCTGGCAAGAGCTACTCCAAAGCCACCCGCTCACCAGCTTCAGCTAAGCTGCTGGTGTTTAGGGTTGTACAAGACCACTGTGAAATGGTATTTCTTCCTTTTAATTCCATCTCGAGAAACATTTCAGTCACAGTTAGCTGGAATGAAAAAATAGGAGAAGGGAAAAAAAAGGGGGCACTGGAAAGAAGAAAGTCAAAACCAAACTGATGACTGAGGTATAAAATGTCCTGACAATAAGAGGAAAATTCCAGAAATAAAAAGTTTGATTGTATAATTTTTTAAATTTTAAAATACCTCTAGAAAAACCAATAAAACTATGATCCTCAAGAGTAGGGCAGGTTTTCTCTTCACTTTTGAAACACAGGGAAATAAGACCTTGGCCCACAGAGTACAAATAAAACTAGAGAATGGGAAAGAACTCTGAAATTTAAAACTTTACATTTGTATTCCCTCTCCCAAAGCATGCACAATAAAAACATGAATAAATACTGCAAAGAGAAGAATGAATACTGAAAAGAGAAGCACAAAGACTAAAAAGGAACATTTCTGCAAATTAGTATACCAAAAAAGACTATTTCAGTACATTGCTCTAAAATGACAATGTGATGAAGGATCCAGCTCACTTCTCTACAGCAGCTACACAACTTCCACGGAAAATTGTCATATGATGTCAAAAAAATTGTCATAACTTTTGAGCAGAGTTATGCTCAAATTATCTTCCTCTGCGGAACTACTAATCTATGAAGCTCTTTCTCTAAGCCAGTTTTTTGTTCACAGACTATTGACTTATAAATTAAACAAGCTAAATTAGAAAGGTCTTTTTTGCCACAAAACCAGACTTCCGTATCCCCTTCCAGGCAATTCCCAAGGGCATTCCCAGTGCTCGGTGTTCCCCGCCATGCACGAGCCTGCGCTTGCTGAGCGCAGCCCAGCTGCAGCGCAGGAAGCGGCCGCCCGGATCTGCTCTTCCCACGTGCAGAGCGCTTGGAATCGGCCATCGACTGTGATGAAAAACCAGTGACCTGCCACAGCCTGGCAAGAATTTGAAAACTGGAATAAGAACAGCTATGGGAGCATTAAGACGGCAAAATCAGAGAAAATACCAAAATGTTCAGCAACAGGGAGTTTCACCACAGGCCCCTGCTTTCTGTTTGGCATTTCTAGGCATGACCCTGACCCGATGGATAATGCTTACGTGAGAAAGATAGAGAAGCAGATGATTTATTCTCAGATAACCTTAAATCTCTCCTTCAGGGTAAAGGGGGATTCTGCATCGTGTAAGGCCCTGCTAGAATTGGATGGGGCCCAGGAGTGACACAAAGCAAATACCTTTATTCCCCTTCAGAGAATTTTCAGACAGTATTTTTAATAACCACACATTTTCAAATACTTTGACCCCTGTTAGCGACTGGAATGTGAATGGAAGGTATGGAAGCAGCTGAGGTAACACGAGTTGTCTAGTAATCTAACTTGGAGAGGATTCAAGACACCTAAAATTGGTCGCACTGATTTTACATTCTTGGCAGGAGAAATTTGATTAAGAAAACCATCTTTCACTAGCTCCTGCTTTTAATAAGCAGCCTGCTACTTGTAGCCTACAGAAACGGCTATAATGACTAACAGCGAGCGAAGCAGCACAGAGCGGATGATCTGCCATGCAGTTATTAATAGATCTCTGCTGTCAGAGCAATGACGGATCCCTCTGTGGAAGCGCTGCTCCCGAGCACGGCGAGGTTCTCCTGGGCTCCATCAGCATGAACAGCCCCCGGAGACGCCGAACCTCGGCCCTGCCACGGAGGGACAGCAGCAGATGCAAACATCACCCGACCACCCCTCTGCTCCCTGAGGATTATTAATCCTGATTTGCTCTTCCCATCTTAAAGCCACGTTCCGATAGTATCTGACACTGCCGCCTCGTACTGCACTTAAGAAACATGGGATAACGGGCTAGGAGACCTTGTGGTGGCCTCATCCTACCATAATGGCCACAGGTGATTCCAAATACCTTTGCAGGTAGCCTGGATATATCCTCTCTTTATTAAAAAAAA
>VWPW01001239.1:1030013-1077405 GCA_013389825.1 Crypturellus undulatus | reverse complement strand
AAAAAAAAAAAACAAAAAAAAAACAGCGTGACTGAAAAGAGGGAAGACTTTTATGGGAAAAGATTGATCTTCTCAGACATTTGCAAAACTTACCAATAACGACTAGGAAATGAGAAAATCTCTGAAAACTGAGAACATGGACGGGCCACGATGGATGTTCTCCTTCTGGGCAGAGGATGAAGCAAATCCCGGCAGTCGCTACTCCCTGTCCTTCCGAGGGGCCGTGGTGCGCTGGCAGCAGGACCCGGCGCCGCCTGGGCCCAGTGACGCGCCGCGCGGCCCCGGGCCGCTCTGCAGCGCAGCCCCCATGGCCACCGTCTGCCCCCTGCCCCTCAGCTCCCTCCTCATCCCCAGGCGCGCCCCGGCATCCTCGGTCAGCGCAGGCCGAACCCAGCGGTCAGTCTGGGATTCCCCCTTGCACACACAGCCCCGCGTTTGTCTTCAGCTGGAGGCGCGGGGTGAAGCCCAGTCAGGCTGCTCTCCGCAGTCAGGCGGGATTATTTTAGCCTGTAAACTGACGCCCGGCTCTTGCTCCAGCAGTTACAGAACATTTTTAAGCTTTTACATCAAGCGGAAGGCGCAGGAATGTCAGTGCCCTCGTATCCCCACCAGAAATTCCCTCCAGGATGAGGCGGCTGTGGCTGGCCACAGGAATATTTTGGAAGGGACAACCAGGTGGGTCATGGCGCGCTCCCAAGCACGGGGAACGCAGGCTGCTGCTCCACATCTCGGGCAGAGCGACGTGCTGGCCCTCTGCTAGGAGTCACCTCAATAGCTTTAATTCCCTTAATCTGCCAGAGTCATTTCTGGCAAGCAGCAGCAGCCGTGAATCATCCTACATTATCCCAGAGAGACTTCATAAATAAACCCTTCTCTCCGAGAAGACCTTGCTGAAGGCCTTTTTCTTTCCTTTTTTTTTACAAAAGGAACTATTTCAGTCCTGTAAATAAGTAACAATAATTCAGTCCAATAAAAGATCCATTTGCTTTTTCATGCTGATCCTCACTGGTGGATGATAGGGCTGGTATATTGCTGCACACATCCATATTTCATTCATGCTCCTCCAGCAACATGCCAAAAGAGAGAAAGTCATAGAAACCCTCTTCTTCTGCAGGTTTGCAACCCAGGCCTGTGAATCTCTCATTTTTATTCTAAATGTCTGCCAAAGCAGAGGTGACTCAGCACTCATTACCTCAGACTTCAAAAGTAGAGACTTTATAACAATTATGTCAATTAAATTAGCCAGACAACTTTGGCGATCCTCATTACGACCAGATATTAAATTTCAGACTAATCTGAATTGCAGTTGTAGCCCATATTTACATCTTAGATGAATGCCAGATAGGAATGCCAATTAATTTGTATATATCATTTGAGAGACCAATGCCGACTGTCACTCACGGTGCTAGACAGCACCTACGCAAGAGGTAAACAATGTGATTTTTTTTTTTCCAGATAATGAGTTTTGCCATTTTCAATCTTCCTGATACATTTTAAAGAATTTTGGGGTTGTTATTTTCAAGGATAAAAAAAGAAAAACGTACTTATTTCAATAAAAGGCCTTGATGTTGTTAAGAATGTTAAAGAAGCTCTCAAAACCAATAAGCCTATAATGTGCCTTGCTGAAGGCACATTAGCTCTAATAAACACTCTTTATTAGCAAAGTAAGCTGTACAAATTTTGCCAAAGTATAAAAGTCATTACACAAAGAGCTTCTGTCATGCAGCGGCGTGATACATCATGCAGCAGGTCCCAGATCCATTCAGTTAGCGGGACAGATTCGGTGCTTCTGTCTACACAGGATTTCTGTGGAATGAATGGGGCTTTCTCTTCGGCATAATCCCTTACTAATTTAGTGTCAGGACTTTATTATGTAATTCTTCTATTTTTGAACTGAAACAATTTCAAGTCTCAAGTAAAAACAAGAAGCCGATCATTCTCTGCCATTGACACATGACTTCTGTAAACACTGGAGTGCTTTTTCTTCCCAAAAAGACAATACCAGCCACCACTTTCCCTTTGCCCTCATGTCCTTACTTGCTTAGAGGGTTAAGGAGTAGCTATAAAATTGTAACTGACATCCAAATACCCCTTTGGAAAACCTTCTGCTCACTCAGAGCTCATGGAAAACTACACAGTCTGTCAAGGCAGTTAGTGGCAAAGCGGAGATGTTATTGCTCCGAACAGGACTGCAAGAGAAGCACTATTGTAACAGGGAATCAGTAGTGACAACACCCGTTACTCAATTTTAAAGGAATAGAAAGAAATAGCGGGACCTGAAACCAAAAAGGGGGTTACAGTGTTTTATCTAAGAGCTTTCCAGGAGCAGAGAGAGAATTTTTCCCATAAATACTATTTTTTAATATGCACATATAAAACTGAAGACCTATTTTACTCCATGAAACTTTTGCAAGCAGAAGATTGTTGGAGAATAACAGAGAGGAAATCTTCTCACTGCGGTCTGAACCCACTGGGCAAAAACGCAAACCCACGGGCTCGTAAACCTTTAAAGGGAGCGGGTGGCGAGGTCAACCTTTACTTCCACAGTCACTTTTGGGGATTAAATGGGGTTGGAAGGCAAGCCCCAGGCCCCCTGCAGACTTCGCCACCACCAGCAACACTGCTGAAGTTTCCTAAGTTTCCAGACACAAAATAAATGGAATTAAAAAAAAAATAAAATATCACTAGTTATAAATTAGCCAATCTCACTCCTTCTGCCTGTAACAGCAGCCAGGCAGCCACCGCTTAGAGGGCGAAAGCAGGTGACTGTGGCTGTGTAATGCCCCGCACACAGGCTTCACTCTGCAAACATTTTCCGTCTGTTTTTTATTTTTTAACATAAGTTCATTTGCATACTCAATGCTGCACATGAACACAGCTTTGAATTTTGAAAATCCTGTTTTGTTACCTGCAGTTTTAAAGAAAAAAGAAACCCATTTTGACAACAGGACTCTAGGGCAGTGTATTTAGAATTCCGACATTCGACAGCATCACAGCCCAAAAAGGAGAGCAGCTTTTCTGAGCTGAAATATCAGGGTATTTGTGCTCCATATTCCTGACTCATTAAAATCTCAAATTGCTTAGCTTAAATCTTCCACCCAGTTAGACAATGCTTTTTTGCTTGATACTTTTCTCAGATGGAACAAAAATGCCTCATTCACTGTGCCTCCTGAATGAGCCCTAAATAACATTTTTATTAAAAGTGATTCTTGCTATCACAACTTACACTGCTGTTTTTTTCTGCTTAGCTTTCTGTTTTAAATAGATCAGAAACATTAGATCAGACCAGTCAGCTGTTTGGTTCAGCATCCTGTCCCAGACAAGGTGACTTTAAGTGCTGTCATGAAGGTTCAAGATACCATCATACAATAATCTGCTCCTGTGGAAACTTCTCCATAGCTCATTTGCAACTAGCCTTAGCCCTAGGGCACTGGAGTTTATATCCAATATCTCCACAGCTGACTTCAGCTGGTCTAAGTGATGCCTTTTTTGCAAACCTCCCCTGAGTGTTATTTTCATTATTATGTTCCAAGTATCTGTTTTCTTGAAATAACTTCCCAGAACTCACAGTGTAATTGGGGTGCATTTCCTCCCTGCTTCATTGCCAGGGTTATGGACACCTTGCGTGATACCTGCAGGAGGCTCACGCCGATCGACGCTGTCACCTCTGCAAAGGCACCTGCCGGAGCTGGCTGCCCCTCAGACCCATCTAAGGGAGGTTTTGCAGGAGCCCTGGCGGGATCCAAGACGTCAGGCAAAGCAGATGGCACATTTGTCACCAGGCGTGAACGGCGGCTCAACTATGCAGGGCTAATGAGGCCTCGTCACAGACAAACTGCAGAGCTGCCCGTCAGCCCGGGGCTGGCTGGGCCGACCTACCCACATTTCTTAGATGCACAGGACACAACTGCTGCTTATAACGTTTCAAACACAATAGGAAGAAATCCAATGACTCCTGGCCCTTCCCAAAACTGCTTTAAATGCTCAACTGTCCAACCATGTATAAAATGGCCTTGAGGCTGCAAAACAATTGATGACATGTAAGTCATTTGAGTGACCAACATTGAGTGTAATCCCCCAATGGTGTGAGTTTCTCTAAACAAGATACACCACTCTTTGCAAGTCAGATGTAAGGCATTCCTGTGCTTTGGAAATGCTCAAAACACATCTTCTGGCTTCTAAACAGTGTAAACAAGATTTTCACACACTGTTTTTCAATATGAAAGTCAAATACCCTGGAGCTTCTTTGTATTAAACAAAAAGAAGTATTAACAGAAATACCTAACGAGTGTGATTACACTTCGCTCACTTGTGAACTGAGCCTGCAAAAGCAAGTGAAAACAAATTAACAGAACATAAATCATCAAAATAATAATATCCTGTAGAAACTATTAAAAATGTCACCCTAGGACCCACACTTGGGCATCATGTATGACAGACAGCCAGAACAAAAGAACTCCAGGTACAGGGGGAATTTGTTGTCCAGCTGAACTGCACATCATCGGTGCCCTTTCCCAAACAAAAGCAGCCAACCAGGTCCCAGTTTATATGGTCGTGTTTTATGCTATTCTCAAAATCTGGTGAAGACAAAACTCAAAAAATATGGTCATCAAAATGAAAGATTCCAGCCTTTTATCCACAAGCTGTTTTTCAGTTAGATAAAAAGTACTATATTTGTTGACAGCCTTTATAGGAAGACCTAAAGCCCCACTGACCCAGTCTAGGGCTGTATTCTAATCCCACTTCCGTGACTACAGCCTAATCCATCACTCGTGGTTTTATATCATAAAGGGTATGATTCCTCCTGTACATCGTGTAGGAATTATTAACTTCAGCTTTTTTTTTTTTTTTTCTGTCAGTGCCAGTAATTCCTGTTACTAGGAAAAGATATCTCAGTTGGTTGAAACTTCACGGTTCTATTTGTGTCTATTTGTGACAGAGCCGTTGAAGACACGAGGTGCTGCTTATTGGAGATACACGACGTGCAAACTGAGTTTAATTCTAAACCAGTTTAACAAATCCATTTACAAAACTGGTTTAGCTGACATTACTTTCACGTGTACACAAAGCCTAAAAAGACCACCACCACACTGGGCGCTGTGGTGGAAGTCAAGAAGTACGATGCGTTAAATGTTAATTATTCTACAATAGACCCGCTGAACTCGGCCCACGACAACACCTTGATTATTAAGTTGCATCTCGGCAGTCTCTGCACTGCTTATCCTTTCCCATCTCCTTTCTGACTTCCAGTTAGACACACTCAAAGCTTTTCAATTCCACATCCATCTTATTTGCTTATTTCCACAGGCAGCATCTCCCCATGAAGCTGGCTACGGAGAGTCGGCGTGCACTGCAGCCCGTGCGGGACTCTCGAGCACTCGGCTCACCCGGCATCGGGATTGGGCATTCCCTCCGCGCCCAGCACTCTGCCCTTCCTACTGAAAAAGGCCAAAAACAAATTCACAAGCTCAGAGACTTCTAATGGAGAAAGAAACACAAGCCTAATTTGTTCACTTGACCAAAACTGCTATGATTTTCTCTCGGCAGTCTTAGCATTGAGACCTGGAAGGAAAATGTACCTAATTCAGTAAAAATTCAGTAGAAAACCAAATCTCTAAAGATCTCTAAAACTCATCTGTGATTAGTTTGGGAACTCGTTATTTTCCACTTGGAACAAATGCTGAGAGGGAGCTTTTCTTGGTCAGTTTTTGCTCTTTTTGGTATTTGATTACTCGTTCCTTCTATACACGCACGAGCACAAAAGGTGAGGAGAGAGAAACACTGCAGTTCTGTAACCCAGCTGCGATGTCAAACCTTCATCGGCAAACAGAGGGAGAATTGGTACGCAGCAGTCCACGATTGCAAGATGAAATGTCCCAGTTCTTATTTGGAATGATTAAGGCCAGCTCCTGCTGCAATTATTTGCTGTGTTAGGCCCCAATCTTGAATTGCTTTCTCAAACTTCACGGTCAGCACTTCTCCTGAAGGAAATGGTAACACTGCCTAAGTAAGGAAGTAAGAAATCATCTCTCAGAGCATGTGGTATAGACACATTAAACACTCAAAACCTCTCCAGTGTTTCCTGTGATCCAGAAACATTAAGTGTGAACCCCTAGACTTAATCCCAGTGTTTCAGGCAAGGAATCACCACCATGGCATTTTACATCTTTCGACCTGTGCTAAAGGCCTCCCTTACTCTTCACCTCTCTCTGCTTTTCTTTTTCCTTCACCTCTGGCCAATTCATTCACCCACCTGACAGTTACTTCCCATACAGTGAATGAGCTTGGTCGGTATTTTTTCATTTTTCCCAAGAGAAGCATCTATTTTCTCCCCTGCAATTGAACCTTTCCCCTGGTGTTTGCTGCATGTCTCCATTTTGCCTGGGGTCTCTTACATGAGATGATGGATTTGAGGGATCCAGCCTTTAGTTTTGGTTGGAGTGACTTGTGGAAGGAAGCACCTTGCACTCCCTTGTTCTTTTCCATTTGAATCTGTGAAAGGGAGGAGCCAGAGCCAAAGGAGTTCTTAAGAAGCCCTCAATTCAATCCATGGATGGTAAATTTATTTATTCATTTCATTTATACCACACACTAAAACCAGAGCCATTCCTAGTCACCCATGAATTGCAGACAGAATACACTGTATTTAAGAAAAGCAAAAAAAAAAAAAACGAAAAAAAAACTTATTCCGGACTTTGACAGGTTTGGAGATCCCAGCCAGGCACTTGAAGTTTCAGGTGCAGGCGGCGACCTGAATAGAAGCTCAGCCCACAGTGATTGCAGCTGGCCACTGCAGGAGCGCGAAGAAAGGAAAACACTTGAACCCAAAGTCTGCTTGTCTGAAAACAAATCCTGTATTATTCCCTTGCAGACCGACTTCACACCACTTTTTGGCGAGCAAATTAACCAGCACACCCAGCATCTGCCAGTTCCAGGCAGATTAACACACACCCCAGGACAAGGACTAAGAGCAAGGCAGAAAACTGGCCTGAACACAGAGCACAGAGGTTTTTAAAGACAGGGATAATGAGTAATTCGTAGGAGTTAGTTGTCAAATTAGATTTTTTTTTTGTATGCAAGTTAATAATAGGCTTAAGCCTGTAACTTGTGCTTGGAGTAAGGACTGAAGAGGGAAGTTTCAGCAGTTTCTCATTGTGGGACTGTCTCAGTGAGCCTGTCCTGCAGCCACAGCAGAGCCTCAGGGACATCTGAGGCTGCTCAGCCTGGATCCCTGTCCTTCGGAAGCAGGAGGAATAACACACACTGGCAGAAATGTTCAGAGCTGAGAGCTGACCTACCGTAAAACCACTCCTGACCCAAAGGAAACCACTGACGCAGCCCCTGATCAAAAGGCTCTCATCAAACATACCCAGTGATGCTACATCCTTACCTTTGAATCACCTTTAGGTGATAAACTGAATTGCAGTTTAAATCTCCTTAACTTGTGCAAATAATTTTTGAAAGTGCAGGAGGATAAAGATATCCTTAATCTTTTTAGTGATCAATGCCACAATATTAGGCAGCAAACAAAGCAGCAGATTTATTAAAGAAGTTAATATAGAGCTATTTGCCAGTCTAACATGGGGACTTATCTGCATCCTGCACATAAAGGAAATTAATGTTGAGGGGTGATGCAGCCAGCAGAAGACTGGTCAGGTAGCAAAAACTAACAGCCCTCTTAAAGAAAAAGTAGACAAGCAATTTCCATAAATCCTTGATTGATAAAGCACAGCCTCCAACATCTAAACCATGCAGTGAGAGGCAAAACTCTGAGCCTCACTTAACTGGGGCCTTGTTCACACGTTGAATTTACAGCATAGTAAAGCAATCAGTTTAGAAAAGGCAGCTAGAAATAGAGCAACCACCTTGTATGCACACACTGCAATGATTTCAAGAGATCTTTATACTAAATTACCTTACACTTTACTCTTGCAGCAATTCAGGCCATGTAAGAGTGTTTTTTTTTTCCTGCATTTAAGATGATACTACATTTTAACACAGTCCGTGAGCAAAGCGGGTGTTTAGACAAGGCTGATCTGCTCTGCAAGCTGGGTCACATCAGAGCTCTGCGCTGGGGGCTCTCCTGTCACCTCTGTCCCAGGCTCTGCCCTTCCAGCTTTTATCCTCTTCTATTGCAGTGCATATTCTTAAGGCCTAGGTTTTCAGTGCTGTATCCATAAATGTGGCATTCAAAGAAAAAGTCAGAAAAATAAAGATGATGGATGAAGAATGTTTTACCCAAAAAGAATCAGAACATTTGGACAAACGTTATCATTGGATTCAGTTTCAGTTATTTTGTAGCAACCAATACATTCATCACAAAAGCTTGATAATATAATGCCTAGCATTGGAATCGAAGCACAAACCTGTAGTGTGGTGCTAAATCACTCTCTTTCCAAAGGCTCTTTTCAGCTAGCAAAATGCCCACTGCCATTTTAAGTGGCTTAAAGTAAAACGTCAGAAAAAACGGCAAGCAATTTTCACAGGTTTTAGTTTTGCCATTTTTAAGTACAAACATCTTCAGTCTGCCGCCAAAAGGGTAATTTATGTCAGAGGAAAAGAAAACAGTAAGAAGAAAAAAAATGATACCTCTATTATTTAAAAAATAACCCTTCATAACTTTGATATTTAATTCATATATATATATATACACATAACATATCTTAGATCATTGCAACAACATCCCTACGTAAGTGCTTTATTCTAAATAAGCAAGAAGGTTAATTATAAGGCTTGGATAATTACACAGAACAAAATAATATACAAATGTCCTCGTGAATCTTTAAGACGATGCCTTTATTGCAGAACCAAATCTTGTTGTTTACATCTTCCAAACAGGCTTGTGTTTATTTGATGTGTTTGTGCCAAAATAAAGCTCAGGATTACAGCAGTAAAAAATTGCTAACATTGCTTTGATTCCACTTTATTTGCACGAGGAAAAAAAAAAAGTAAGTAAGTAGAGTATAAACTCACTTTACTATTTAGGATTGCAGGTTTATTCCAAGGGCATTAAACAAAAGAAAGAATTATTTATTTTCACCAGAAACTGGCTCCATAGAATGTGCTCAGTCTCTCGCACGGGGGTCAGGCTCAGGTGATGGATCCAGTCGCTGGCTTATTCCAGGCTGCAACATTTTTCACCTCTCTGTCAGACACAAAAGCAACCGAGCAGGTAGGGCCTGTCACCGCACCTCGATATAAATGAGTATTTTCCTTTAATTATTCACGAGCTCAGCTTCGTTTGCCTCCATATCCAGATGTTTTGTCCCAGATGGAGTGTGCCTGGCGCTGCTAGCCCAGCCCCGCCGACTCCAAGGAGATTTCTTCCACCCCACTGCCAGGCTGAGCTCAGACACTCCGGGATCAGAGCAGAGCAGCTCCAGGCTCCCAAACCACAACCCTGCTGCTCCAGGAGGATTCCTTTGTGCCGGGAGCCGAGCAGAATGCTTTGCCCCCGTCCCTTTGCCACGGTGCTGCTCAAGCCTTGCACCGTGATGCAACCAAAATGCAGGTCCCCATAGTGTCCCACCTGCAGGTACTGGTTTCTACAGCACAAACCTCCTGCAACCATGTCTAGGACAGCGTCCCCACGTTCCTAACCATACTTGTGTAACTCAGTTTTCAGAGGTGGATTTCTGTTCTTTCATACTGTAAATGGACATCTGCATTTCTTAGAAGCAATCGGCTTCTGTGGGCTCGCACATTTGAGTCATAAATTAAACCTGCTCTGTTGCTAAACAGCCTTCCAGCATTAATAGGGTCCAACAACCACCAGAAAAGCAAACACATCAAAATAAGGAAATGATAAGTCTGCATCCGAGTTGATGCAGGCATAAAATAATAAATGCCCCAAAAAGTAGCAATAAAGCCATTTTTTCCCTAGGCTTATCTCATATTTTGCTGCATTTGATTGCCTAGAAACTATGATAAATGAATCTCCATGACTACAATACCTAGAAAAATGATTGCAGCGCTGCACAGGTTAATTTGCATTCTATATTTAGCATGTATGCATATGTTAATGCTTCCATGAAGAGCTTTAGAAATGCCTACGAGCATTTCTGTGGGAGCTTCTGCAAAGAACTTCTTCCCAGCAAACACAGCAGTCCTCAAAGTCAATGCTGTGGAGGGGCTGCACCACAGAGGTCGTCACTGCAGCTCATGTGTCTGTGCAGGCCGAGCAAGCTGGACTTGCAAAGCACCAGCTTTACAGGAATGTTGAGTTAGCTCTTTGTTCATATTTAAGAGAAGAGGTGGACACAGACCCCCGGACTGGTAGGTTAGAGACACAAGACACAAGATCAGAACTCCCTCTCTCAGGTTCTTTAGTGTGACGAATAAGAGGACTTGCCAAGTGACAGATAAATCGCTATATCACGTTTAGGGAGAAAGGAGGAAAGCACCAAGCCTGCACAAACAAGGAAGACGCTGCAAAATAAACCTAACTGCGTCTTCACGGTGTCTTTCTCTCCTAGTGTGCACCCAAGATGGAAACTTATTAGACTGACACAAAGCTGGGAAGATGTAAAGTGAAAGTATTCTAGTTTTAGAGACTGAAACTTATGAGTACTTTGTCCATACCTAAACCAAACTACAAGAGTATTTAATGGGATCATGTTGGTAACTCGCACTTTGAGTAACTGAAATGTTACCTGTGTTGCTCTTTCCATCCAGCAGCAGCACGGCCACCGCGCCACGTCCCTGCCACCTCTGCGTGCTCTCTGCAGGGTCCTCCCCGCTCGGCAGGACAGGACAAACGAGCACGACCCAAGGAGCAGAGGGACCGGGACCTGGCAGCGAGGCCGCCCGGCGCAGGCACCTGCGACATTAAACTGCACATGGAGCAAAGCACATCAGGAAAGAAGCAGAGGAAGAAAAACCTCAAAAATTTGTCTTGGTTTCATTTTTTTCCGCTGAGTTATAACCACCAAACCCCACTCCACATTTCAAATTCATGCATCTTACCAAAATGTATTTGAAATGTGGGAGTACAGAGACAAAAGCACAGCCCTTATGCTTTTAACAAGACAGAAAAGATGGAACGGGGCAAAACAGCATTTATTCCGTGGGTAACAATTTAAGGAAAAAGTGCAGGAAACACAAGAGCAGCATCTCCAGCAGCCCCGGCCACTGCTGGAGCGTGAGGGCCCTTCCTGGGCTGCTACCGCCGGTCTCTCAGGGCAGGGGGCAGAACCACCCAAATGCTTGTGGTTGGTGTCGGATTGAGAGCAACTGAAATGGCGTTAGTGTCCCCGCGGACGACGCAAAGCAGCAGCTGATCCCTCTGCTTCTGTTCCGATCCACTCTAACCCTTGGCTCACAGGACACAGAAACTGCCCTTACAGACTTTTGATTTCTGCTAGTGGGACAGGTCAATTACAGCTACAAGCATCCTAATACCGACCCTAGGAACGGCACAAAGCAATGAGCACATGGACTCAGCCACCTCTTCAGGCCTTCTACCTTCACTGAGAGCATCTGCACGGAACACACGAGCGCCTTTGCAAAGCCCTCCCCGTGCGCTGGCTGTCGCATCTCCATCACAGCAGTCGAGAAGGCTGCTCATTAGTGGTATTTCTCCTTGCTGTACTACACTGAGCTAGGGAATGGAAGTAACAGCAACGTGGACAAAATAAACCCTATTCCTTAGTGAAATCTATGATTTGGACTGGAAATGAGAACACTTTACAAAGCTTCTCTATCTAGGGCCTTTTCTAGGATTTTGTTTTGCTTTGATTTTTTGTTAGGAAATCTTTCTCCCTGTTTATGCTCTGCATTCAGTGAGGATGCCACAGACAGAGCATGCCTAGCATTAGTAAGCAGCAGAAATCCAATAGCTCGTTTGGCCCATGTGTTTCGATCAGCCCAGAGCCCCTGACAGGCAGGGTGTCCTGTCATTCCAGAGTTATTTTTAAGTAGAAGCGGTTTACATTTTCCACTGGAAGAATGAAGTAAAAGAAATAGTTGTATCATGCACTTACTGATAAATTAATCCATCGAACTGAAGAAATTTCCATGTTCCACCGAGCCAGGTACCCTTCACAGAATAATCCCGGAGTTTTCTTCGGAACCACTGCAGGTTTGTATTATCCTTTTAGAAAGTCTGTAATTGGGAACCTGTATGTAATTGGTAGTGGCTTCAATGCCTGTTAGTAAAGAATAGACTTGCAGTTTCTCCTGACTGCTGAGCCTAGTGCTACGGGGACATGTCCTGCTCATTCCTGAAGGCTGTGGGGTAGAATCCCAGAGCATCCATCCCCAGGTAGCACTGTTACTAATAGAAGTAGCACGTGAGACGAAACACAGGACAACACTAGTACCAACAGTCTTACTAAAACAAAAAATTGACTGCAGATCCAAGTCACTACTACAGGCTCCTATTTACAGGGAGGGAAAGGGGAGCATTTCCAAGCTGGCAGCCCAGAAAGAAAAGAAAAAAAAAAGAGTTAAGGTTAGGGTTTTACTGTAGCGTGCATTGAGGTGGGACCACGAGTGGCTCCCTACATCTTGTCCCTTCCAAGCCCACACAGCTCTGGCAAAGAAGAGGCACAGAAAGCTCAGGAAGGGGTGAAGAGTTTGGATCCAGGCAAGGATAAGTGCAGGAAAACAACACTATGGGAGTTAGGCCAGCTAAATAAAGTGCATACATTTTAACTGGACGTGTAATATTTTGCAGAAGAAATTCTGCAGATTACCAGATTTATGTTATGCTCAGACTCAAGTATCTGCTATACTCTTAGTAATCGCACACTAAAGTCCTTTGTTCCCCAGACTGCAGAAACAGCAGAGCTGCTAACTAAATTAAAAAGCTGTAAAATGGTATAAAAAACAATGGCAAGAGCATGAGAAGAGAGTATTTTTCCCAATTCTGAATTACAAATACATCCCGGGGTTTTTGTCATTAACAAAATTTAACTCAACTTAGAATCCAGCTTTTATTTATTAACTGATTTCCTGATGATCCACAGAAGATAAAGGACTTGAAGAACTATCTCTCAGGTAGTCGATTTAGGGCACTAGACTCTCTAATTTCAACTGCACATAGATTTTACTAAAGGAGTTAGTTTCATTAATGATCCATATGAGAGCAACAAAGAAACCCAAGGCCACAAAGATGAGGCGAGCAGGAATTTCAATATTTTCCCTAAATACAAGACAGAGAATTCCTATGGAAAGCTTAAATTCCGCTATAATGGTGCCAGTTTCACTCATCTCATTTGTAGAGAACAGTCTCCTAGAAAAATAAATCATGTTATCTGTGTTCCTTCATGAAAGCACTGCAACCAAGTTCCCATGGTGGGAGAAGAAGATATAAACCTAAAGAAGTTTTCCCTAGTAATAAGTCTTCTACACATAAAAATACAAACCACAGAGCTTTCCTTCTCTCATTGATAACAAGGGAATGTTAAATCTTATCAACTATCACTGTAGGAAACGCTGAAGAGTTAACTAGTAGCACAAAGTCCAGAAACATGGAAAGTAATCCTAAGAGAGAGGAGAAATCCTAATGACTGCTCTCCTGACTCGGTAAGAGACATTGAAGCCTATATTTGTAAGAGACAACAAAGCTATGAATTGTGAAGGCTGATGATGAAAAATCAAGCTCCACATTACAGATAAGAAACTCCTATAGACTCAGTGTGCAGGGTTCGGCCGGCACAGCTGCTGCCCAGAGTCCTCCTGCACTGAGATCTTCCCCTGCTATTGAGCAACCAGCTACGTCGTTACTGAAACAGCTGCAAAGCTGCTGGGTCCTCAGTCCCTTCCAGAAAAAAAAGAACTGAGTGTTGGAGCTACCCAGGCCATCTTGCAGCAGAGACCCAAATGGAGGCTTTCTACATCCTGGGCTAATGAATGTTCCGCACATAGAAAAACAGCTTTTTAAGCTGTTCTGCTATAATATACAGTTTCACACATCATATTAACCAGGAGTTGAGACCTATAGATAACACAGGTCACTTCAGTTTGCATTTCAACCTGTTTGTCAAAGGAGATTTATTTTCAAATCAACACAGTCTAACTTAGTTAAACAGAATCAATCCACTATTTGGTGAGGGAAAAGAACAGAAAAACAATAACAACTGAAGCTTTTTCTTCTGGAGTGAAATCTTACGCAGCCAACCTGCAGGATGGCCCAGAGCATCACAGAAGGGACGTGGACAAAATATCAGACGTGGCAGACTGATTTGGAAAGGCAGATTGTTATTAACTGCATTTATACAGACCCCTTTGGCATAGCACTATTTGAGATTAATGAATAGTGATGAGGTTTGATGATATCACTTTCACCTATTGCCCCACCTTGACTCAAATACACCTTTAAAACAAGCAACCTCCACATTTTATAAGCAACTAAGGGGAAAAGAGGACCCTTGCAATCGTGGAAGAGGTAAAACCATGGTGCGAATGGAGAATTGATCTTCTGTCCTTCATTGCTCTCACTGAAGACAGACACTGAGTTCCTGCAAGGAACTAATTAAACTTACTGCACAAAAATTAATCCTTAGTGTGTGGCTATCACATTATCTTTCCATTATTCAGCACTGTTCTAATTCACTTCACCTTCATTTCCACACCCTGAGCAGGGGGAGTGCTGAGGAACCCATCGGCTTAAGCCATTAGCGGTGGCATCAATTATCCTACAATTCTTGCCTTCAGGTTAATTCCTCTGAGACGCAAGGATCATTTTTCTTACAAACAGCCATTCATTAAAGAAATACAGAGAAAGCAAAAGGGGCTTCACTCACCAAGTAAATATAAATGAAGCACAGAGCAACACTTGCTGTGTGTTGTGAACACAGCACGCGAATGAGCCTCCGAAACAGGGGTGCAGTGAATGGCTCCCAAGGACTCCTGGCAGTGGGTGCTGCCTGTGTCGAGTCAAGAGCAGCTCCCTGGGACCATCCTACGCTACACACGAAAGTGCTTCTAAGCTCCATGAAAACATTAGTGTTCAGCTACAACAGAAAGGGAAACAGTCATGAGATACATATCCTGCTCTGTACAGTCTTACTGTGGGGAAAAAAATGGTTGCTACCACCATATTTCAAGGAGATAATTACACTTCTCATGACATCCACTGAAAATAACTAACCTGCATTGGCATAAGAAGATAGCCTGGGATAACAGGATAAAGGTTCTCCTGCCTGCAGATTTCCAAGTAGCCAATGGCTCTGCAGCCCCAGCTCTGCATTTCGCCCCGAACGGGGTGGCCAGGAGGAGAATCTCATGTGTCCCCTCTGTCTCTCCCCAGCTGGCCCCACGCGTCCCGCAGGCGACGTTGCCGCTCGTCACTCCTGCTCCGGGCCCGCTGCCCCTCTGCGGGCATGGGGAAGCTGCCCACAAAGAAGAGCCACCTCTTCTGGGCAGCGATGAACGCAGAGAAAACCAACCCACAGTGTGAAAATGTGTCCCTCACGGTAGAAACAAACTGCAGCTAAGCAAGAATGGGATTGGCCAATTATCTCACTATGTGGTTTTAATTACCTCCAACTCCTGGCAGCCTGTTCGTTTGCATCTTTCAGATGAGAGCCTCAATATCCACACGCTCTGTTCCTGTCATGGACAATGACGATAGCTTGGGGCTTTTTGGAAAAAAAACAGATTCCTGCCCGTTGTCCTTGGCTGCTGCAATGCTCCTCCGAGACGGCTGCAATTCAGCAAAGCAACAGGCTTGCAGACTGGGAATTGGGATGGAAATTGTTATACAAATGCAAATATTGTTCTAGATCTTTGCTGTGAAGTATTAGCAATGAAACAATTTTTTTTTTCCCACAGAATCCTAGGAAAATTACAAAAAGCACCTATCTATTCACCAGCTCTTAGAAATGAAACCAGGCTCTCATTAAAGATGTCCTCATTCAATCTGTACCAAACCACAAGTAAAAAGAAAAAAAGAAAATCTGGTAAGAGTATCCAAAATGGCCTAATTTAAGATGAAACAGATCAAATGATTATGTTAAAATTTAAAACAAAACCTAGCTAAAATGAACTGGAAGAGTAAAATGTAGAGAGTAGAATTTAAAATTGATTTGAGGGAAACTGAAAAAAAAGCAGCGAAAACAGAAGACACGACAAGATTCTAGCCACTGAAGTTGATTAGAGTTTTTTTATTGCCTGAAATCCCAGCTTGTTTTAATAAAAATGCACAATTACAGTCCGAACGTGGCGGGCTCCTCGCGGGGCCTCCCGAGCGGATTAGTGCTTCTGCCCCCTCCCTCCCCACAGGAGCTGCAGCGGCTTCGCACTCTGACCGACGGCCAAACTCCCAGCAGCTCCTGTGAGAAGTGGCAGCCTCAGAACTACGTCTTACGGCACCTCCCGACCACAAATACTACAAAGAGTTCTTGAGTTATCCTCTGCTTGTGAGAACACCAATTCTGAAGCACCAGACTTAGATATTACGTGTCAGACAAATTACTTTGTTGTTTTTAAACATGATTTAAGTATTTTAAGTTATTGCTAAGATCCTGCTGCGGCTTATAGCCAAAGCACAGTATTGAACTAGACAGCATATCTGAAATCCTTTAATTTTAACTAAGGTGTCATATCACATCACACTTAATCGGCTTCCTCAAATATATTGCGCTATCGCCTTTGCAGAAGCCTAAATCCTGAGCTTTCACTCAAGCCCAAGAATGAAGACTTTCCCCATGCCACAACGTTGCGGATTAGCACGGGCGCAGAGTAAACCCATTCCTTAAAGAAGAAAACACACTTCTAGTTACCAGCTTTCAGCCTGAGCTGCAGAAATGGGTAGGTGTGAAGGTGGTTGGCAGAGCCCATGGTACCAGCAGCCTGCTGTGGAGCAAGCAGCAAGAAGAGGCTCCCAGGTGCGGTGTTTAACATGTGGGGTCGCAAGAAGAGCCCTCAGGCACCAAATGGGCTCTTGAAGAGCCCGTGCAGAGTGTGGCTCTGCCCCGAAAAGAAGAAGGGTTCTGGCAACACGACTTGTTTTATGCAGCTATGAAAATTTGAGCCAGATGCAGAAGTGCTCCATAAAAGCAGATCCAGCTCGGTGGAAATGAATCTCAAACTCTTTATCTTCCCAATTCTGTTTCCTCTTTACTGGGAGAAGGATTTCTGCGCTATTTCATTTGAACTGGTTAGTCACACACCACGAAATACACTCAGAAAAAAAAAAAAAAAAAATTAAAGGGATATAAACACGAATAAAAAGCACAGTTAACCTAAATCCAGGTTTTTCAATAAAATAGTAGTTGCCAGAGAAAGAATTTAGGGTAAAAGCAGCACGTGAAGCCCTGGGCTGCATACTCCCTATTTGCAGCCTTGCATTAATAACTACAAAGTTTGTTTAGAAACAAATGGACGAATGTGTGACCTCTTCGCTCTGCCCTGTCGGGCAAAGCTGATCTTGTTGTGACTAAAAGGTTTTCTTTGAAGGATAAGCAAACCCTGCCACTACCTCAGTAAATCCTCCGCCACATGTTGTTCACCCAGAGCCCACAAATGATACACCCTCCAAACTCTGTTTACAAAAAGGATTACTGCAGAGAGCGTTTCCTCATGTTAAATATTAAACATTGGCAGGGCACATCTAAGAGAATCAGTAGCCAAACATGGCACTTAACATCTGCCACTTTCCTATCCACACGGCTCCTGAACACCCCATTCAATCCAATAGCACAGTGCTAAAATGCTGATAAACATCGTGACTGGCACACGTGTTCCATCTCATTTTAGATCCCTTGTTTACTATAATTCTGCTGAAATTTTAGTTTTCAAAAGCCTTAGTTTTCAAAAAAAGAAAAAAAGTGTTTCAATGTGAAAAATATAATGCCTCCATGCCGCAGTTTAACAACCAGATAACCAGCCTCTCCATTCAGCACTGTAACTCGCTGCCCCTGTTCTGCAGGCCGCATTTGCAGCTCCCCACCCACCCGCTCCTCTTGTTAAACACGGCTGCAGCTGGTCTCCCAGAGCATCTAAAATAAGGCAGGAATGCCACAAACATATGCGCAGGATCCCCATCCTCCACACCCCCATCCGCACCTCCCGGGCCACACAGGGGCAGCAGCGAGGGCAGGAGGACGCACTGCTCCATGACGTGGGGCTGGTTCCATAGGGCAGCCGCTCAGTGTGAGAGGTAACGCATCCATCTTCACAACTCCTAATCGCCTCTCATTGATGAGAAACCCGAGATTGTCAATGATGTCTACTCCAAATCACTATTCGGATGCTTTCGTACTGCAGTAGCATAATTTGAAGATTGCAGATGATGTTGATTAACGTATTTATGAGTCAAATGAATGGTCGTTTAAGAGACTGTGGTCTCAAAGAGAAGAAAAACAGATCAGCATCCAGAAACTGAAAGGGACCATATTTACCTCAGAATATCTTTGCAAGTTGGAACTTAAAGACCAGATCAATGCACACATACTACATGGAAAGTCAAGCTCAGTGTATCCTCCTCAGTGTATCTGACCTACCCCCATGCTCTGATATTTATTTCTCCATTGTGGGCATTAAAAAACTCTCCTAAAGACCAACTGAAAAAGCTTCCCATCCGCTGTGGATACTTTAACCTGTATGATAGAAGCCTCCATATTCCTCCTCCTTCCATTCCAACAGCTATGGATCACAGACAGGTTTGCAGTTCTAACGTGACAGAAGACACAGCAAAGGATTTTCCCAGCCACTTACACCGTTACACAGCTGCACGGCCTGAGCTCACGATCCTGTTCACCTTTCCATATGCTGCTGCCCCTCTACTTCAGTCTTCCATTCAGAGCAGGTTTCAAATTCTCCTTCTGCTGTGGTTACTGTGCCCCGTTCCACCTGTGACCGGTGACTTGGGGTTGTGCTCAATCATGGCAATGACTTTGGCAACAATCCAGCTCAGGAAAGTCCTCAGCCATCGATGCTCCCCTCAGCTGGTCCCTCCACTGCGCTGACAGGCTGCGCTGGCAACCGCATCGGGGACTGAACAACAGGCTCTAACACCATATTTTAAACTTTCTAACTGATACCTTGTGTTTATTCATTAGACAGAAGTCAAAATACACTCAGATGAAGCCCGAGTATTGTCTGGTGTTACTCATACTGGGATATATCCGTGCCACTGTTGATTTTTTTGCATATGTGAACTGATAAAGGAAAAGTAAGATTTGATCCTTCTTAAAAAATCCTCCTAAAAAAAATACTGGAAAATTATACAGTCAATAAAGTAAATTTGAGCTACTGATTTATTACTATTTGGAACTAAAATTAACTCATACACTATTATCTCTTTACACAAGATAAAAGCACTGGAAACCCAGAAGTACAGGTTAATTAGACCATTTAAAAACCTTCTTTGCCATATAGCACAATCCCAGCAGCGTCACAGAATACATTGCAGACTACTTTACAAATAAAAAGAGCAAGAATAATGTTTTATTTTACTAACCCCTCTTCAGCCACAGTAATCACCCTCAAAGGCACTACAACACTGAGTTTGAGGACAAGAGAGAAGAAAAAAGTCTCAGTTCTAACTTGGGAATTGAGTATCACCATGTGACTGCAGCATGTGTTGGAATTCGGACACAGTCCTGTGAAGATCCCAGGTACTTTAGTAAAACCCAGAGATCCTTTTGTGAGAAGAGATGATCAGAAGCTCAGTTTAAACCTCATTGAAAAGACTCAGATCGTAAGCACAGCAAAGCAGCCAGCACAGACCACTGCCTTGACCAGTGTGTATGAACAGAACCCATTAGATCTGGCCAAATAGTTCAAAAACATGTTTTAGTTGTTGTCTTTTTTTTTTTTTTCCTTAATGAAATTACATGTACAAATCCTGTACGAATCCTTACAATACAACTCTTATTTAGTCACATAGATTACTTTAACTGACCCCAGAGAGGATTCTTCCTGAAAAAAGAAAACGATACTCTCCAAATCAGTGGTTTCAAATATCTTCCTATAGTCTATACATCTTTACAGGCTGCTTTTATATCCTGCCCAGTTCTGTTTGGCTGCCTAATGATAAAACTGCAGTACTAAGCAATGCATTGGTCATGAATCATATTGTGGTGGCAGTTATTCATATAGAAAACGGATGACATACTGATTCAACATGCTGAACTGAAGGGAACCTTGTCCTATAAGGTAACTTAAATTATTAGTTTAAATTAAACTTTACCCTCAAGGCTTGCATTCCAATTTCAGATAATCACATAGGCCCTGGCTCCAATGCCATTGAAATCAGCGGAAAGAGTCTTAACTGCCTCCAGCAGCTCTGGACTGAGCTCATGGAATTTACCCTCACATTTTAGCCTCCTCATGGCCCATCAAGAGCCTTGGGGAGAAGAAGAGTAGAAAGAAGCAGCTACAAGAGACTAAGATTACATGGCACTGATTCAGTCCCCAGCAACAAGTAACTCCCTGAGCTATGTAATTCCCAAGTTTTTGACCTTTGTTTCATCCATTCCGAAATTATATGTTTTTGTGCTCCCTATTTGCAGTTATTAAGAACAGAAAGGGTAACATCAGCCAATCTCTTGCATCTTTCCTAACTGTCACTATGCTTATCCAATGGCACTTGCAAAGATCACTTCTGCAGCTGTGTAAATCTTGCTTCCTTAAAGCTCGGGAGCCAAAAATCAGATCACAGTCTGTCCTAAACTCACTGTAGCATATACATGAATTCCCCACTCTTGTTAATACAAATTTATTCTGTGTGATAAACTGCAGTATTTGAAGACATAAAATGTAGCAAGTATATTGTTGTAATTTATTTTTAAAGAAGTCTGAAGGTCTAAGTGGAAGTTACCAGCCTAACTGCATCTTTCCTCACTGATATTATTTACCCCTCCTACACCAGTACTACCCAGAGCTCTTAGCTGACATGGTTCATTCCGCAGCAATATGAAGTCAAAATGGAAAGTAATAAAACATGACATGTTTTATTTCTTCATGAAATGTTAGGATAAGATATCATAGAAACCAAACACACCAGTATACATTCCATATGTATGGATACACACAAATACTTAATTGTTCCCAAAGCCTATTTTTCCCCCTTTGACAGATTTAGATTCAACTGATCGGGGTTTTTTTACAGCTTATCTCAGTTTAGATTTGAAATGTGTTAGCAAATGTTGCTTTAGATTTTAATCTCTACCGTTCCATTGGAACGAGGGGATGGCATTGTTCCAAACTGGGCAGATATTCCGGTAGAATCTTTGGTAGCTGGTTGCTAGAGGCCATGTGAATTATCACTTTTAGCAGATGCACCTCTTCCCTCAGCCTATGTTTCTGAAGCGCTGAGGACATTCTGAGGGAGAACAAGTGGAAATGAACTTACAGTCACTATACGGAGTATCAGGGAGGTTTCTGTGGGTGGCTCTGGAGAACAGTGGGCTAAGGAGGCATTCCAGATACCTAATTCAAAGGAGAACTTCACAAAATACATAACTTTTCAGCAATGCGTGTAGGCAGAGGCTACATTTTTCTTGCTTCAGTAATAAAAATCCATTTAAGGCTCACAAACTTCCAGTCTTTCAAAGGATAAATTCTCTCTGCAGACTTGAAATTCGAATATCACGGGTTCTGAACAGTAAGTCCCTGTTTGCTAGCTGCATCTACAGAATATAAAAAGGGCATGTTGCCACTTCCGAAGAGCGCATCCCACTATGAAGGCACCATGCAGTATATGGTATTTGCAGGATGCTGGCCCATTTCGAAAGGAAATGAAGTTACATTGTCTTAGAATATGCAAGTCAAGGTACAAAATGCCATGTTATCATTTCTCAGACACTGTACTACATTTTATCATGATTCAAGAATGAAATTAAATATATTTCTCCACTAAGAATGTCTTAAAAAGACTGTCTTGCAGCATTTTTCTCACAGGCTTTGTTCACTCTAAGATTTTCCTCCTGACTAAAAAAACATAATTATCTAAGGGATTGGGCCTGCTTTTAAAGAAAATATGTATGCCAGGCAGTTTATAATATCAAAAAGGTTCATATCCCCTCAGCCACTGCTATCTGCCAATGCGCCCAAGGGGTCATGCCAGTGTTTCCTAGAGCCCTCTTTGTCTGGTTCAACAGTGAGGGATATAAGTAAGTGGATCCTTCTCATGAGCGTGTGCTGTTTCCACGTATTTCCCAACAGGTTTCCTGGTCCCAGTAACGGGGAACACAGCTCCTGCGCAGAGCGCCCATCACTCCAGAGCCAGGAGATGTTCTGGGCAGGGTGAGATGATGCGCCAGAGGAGTGGGCCACAAGAAGCCACCAACAGGAGTGTGACCTGGACACAGGGGAATGGCACAGTCACTGAGCTGTAACATTCAAAATTAAGTGTTTTAGGATAGCAGGAAATAGAACCGAAAAGGATTTCTTGGGTCACTAAGTCCTTCCTCAGTCCTGACAGTGACACAGAACTGGTATGAACATTTATCAAGTTTTTTCAGTATATTAGTACCTATATATATCCCTTAAGATACAACAAAGAAAGAGTGGCATTTTCATGAAGTTTTCTAATGAAGCCCATTTTGAGAATCATTCAAAAGGGAATGGAAATAAATGTGCTGGAGTTAATGCACGCCTGAAGACAACTACAATCTACTCTAGAATGAAAACAGTATCTTAAATTTGGGGAGATTTTGCTAGAGAATAATCCTCGGATAATAACATCATCTTTTTAAAAGGAAAAGTGATTTGACTATCTGCTATCAACAGCTTCAGTGTTTCTGAAGATCCCTAAAGTGCACTCTTTGAACTGGTTAATAAGGAAATAAAGGCACAGAGGGTGTCTTCTTTAAAAGAAAATAGTTGTATCAATAAAAACTGTTTGTGAAATAGACCGACAATTTTCTCAATACAATTACATTCAAGCTCTTTAAACTGAAGTGGGGGGATGCTCCAGTGTAGCAGATCGTGAGGGGAATCCTTCTGACAGGAGGTTCCTCACGTGCACAGGGGAGGTTGTTCCCACGTGGAGGTCACTCTCCTTGCAGAGGGCCCTGGAGGTCTCCTGGTGAAGGAAGGCCTCCCGCTGCTGTCCCAGCAGCTGCAAGACAGGCAGGGACGAGAGAGGCTGATGAGAAAAGAGAGGTGTGGAGTAACCTTGCTGGCACAGTGCAGGCAAGGAAAATTCCTCAGCACAAAGTTTGGCACTAAGGGTGAAACTGAATTTACTTTCTCACCCAATGATATCCTGGGAGATCTTTAAGTGCTCTTTCATTTTTCACAGCTGCAGTCTGGGGCTGTTGCTAGTAAGAGCCTTCCTGATACCTAACCCATGGTGTCTCTGTGCAGACCGACAGATGAAAACAGGAAAAATGGGGAAAGAGGAGTAAGTGTTAGCTCGCTATGACAGCTAGTCAAATTATATATATAAAAAAGTCCTCTACAATGGAAACTGTTCAGGCGGACTCTGCACTGTAAGGGAGAGTGAACGGGATGCTGGGCTGGATCAGCTAAGAAGCTGGCAGCCATTGGCAAGCAGTGCCACTTTCAGGGCACCAGACTTGCTAACAAAGTCCTGAAATCGGTCTTTGATTTTGGCTTCTATTTCCCACATGGCAACTCCCTCCTGTCCAACTGTTTGGACAGGAAGCTCTCGGGAGCAGGGGTTTGTGCTGTACATCCTGATCAAGCTGCTCCAGGCCTGCCTCTTGTGGCAACGAAGCAGCTTTGTCCACCCCACGATGATGACAAAGCAGAGGAAAGAGAGGAAGAGCCCTCTGAGTTAGAATTAAGGTGAGCAGAAGAGTTACCTGTTGTTAAGTAGCAATTGCCCTGTTGCTGACAAGCACTAGGGTCCCTCTTAAACAGCTTGCTTTTCTTTAAAGCTTTGTTTCCTGGATGTGAGAAGCTAACGAATGAAAAAAGGCAATAAATAACTGTTCAAGATATTAACTGTTTTCTCTCCTGCTGCTTTAAAAGCACTGCAAACTATAAACTGCCCTCTAGATGTATTTTGAGCTTCCTGTGGCAAGCGCAGTGGTAACTGAAGCCTAGCACTGATTTCCCATTCCCACTTCAACCATGAATAAAGTTTTAATCTCAAGTGTAGATAATTTACAGGTTAGTTATTCATTTTATATTGGAGAGTACGGCAGAGTATGTGAAATATTGCTCTATACAATATAGCATTTCCATTTGCTTCTGCAGTAATCATAAAATACTCTAAGGTTACACCACTTATCTGAAACAGTATATCCACTTCCCTAGACCCTGCAACAGATTTAAATTTATGACATGTTAATTATAAATTTGCCCTTTTTTAGCTAATATTTCCTTCCTCTTTAAGATGATTACAAAAGATTCTGCACTAATAATTAAATGACCACATGTATTTAAGCAGTATATACACACATTATACCCACCACCACTCCAACGATTACTGCTAAAAACCCATGGTATTAACATAAGCAAAGTCACATTTTACTTAAAAAGGAAGAGCTACACACTCTAAGCAGCTAAGATCACAAACCTCCATCTGGCAGAAAAGCATCTTACAACAAAAAGTAACAGCTGGAGGTTCTACTGGAGAGTTGGCTTGCTTATATATATATATATATAATGTATATTATATGTATATATACACTTATATAAAACCAATGATTTTGAAAAGTTATATATATATTACTTATGAAGATCATTTTAGTAGAAACTTCAAACATGAGTAATTGATTCTTTATCACTTGTATCAAGCACACACAGTTCAGCTGCTGCTGCTGGAGCTTTCCAGCGCTTTTACTGCAGATTTCAACCTCATTTTTCTCCCACCAGCCATGTGCCCACGAACACCCCTGTGAGGAGCCCCACACTGGCACAGACCCAAGCAGCCCCGGACGAGACTGCAGCAGGAGCAGAGGTCACGCAGCAGAGCAGCCAACACCAGGGCAGCAAGGGAATAGACATTGACCACCAGGCAGCCGGTAGGGCACGGGCAGAGTTTCAGAGAAGTAATTTTAAGCGAAAGAAAAGTAAGACTTGCTTGGTCCTTCAGCCGCTTCCAGATGCTGCTGCCACCGTTCTCAGAGCCTGCAAGCGCCCAGTGCTCACAAGGAGGCTGCCCCAGGGCTTCACTGGGCTCCGGGGCACTGATACGGAGCAGGGAACACGGGAACACCGTAGGGGTGTCACTGCTCCTCTGCAGAATGCAGCGGGACCCTGCAACGTGGAGTAACGTCTCCAGAGGAATAACCCATTCAAGCCTATCCTCAGATTAATTTGCTTCCAAGATTCGTTAGCTGATTGAAAAAGGTGATGGTAACATAAGTAGTATTTTGCTGGAGTATCCTACAAAAACTTGCATTTTGTTATACCAAAATTCACTTTTCAGGACTGTTTAGCTGAGGGTGAATAATATTCTTGTATCATAGCGCGAGTGAATGCTTCTGCTTTGCGACCGTCCCGGCGCTGGAGCCCTCGGCGCGCCAGGAGCCCCACAGGGCTGCCAGGCTTCTGCTCGGGCACTGCCGAGCAGTGCAGCAGAACGGGCAGCATTAACATCAACCCTCTCTGCCACCACCCCAAGAACCGGGATCAAATCCAGAACCAGCAGCATCCACATCAACCCTCTCTGCCACCACGCCAAGAACTGGGATCCTGGCCCTACCAGGAGCTTTGCCTCAACGTCAGCTGGGCTGGGATTCGCTCAGAAGTTTTAGCTGGGAAGCATCTGTCTAAAAATCTTGTTTGAAGGGGGACCGGGCATTTAGAGCACTTCATCTTGTTAGCACTAAGCCCTGCACTCCCCCAAACAAGGAGGGTCCCACAAATGTTCACAGAAAAACCATTAACTCCTTCTCCCTTTCAGAAATCAGGGTCCTTCACATGAACCTCTCGCGCTCAGAGCGGGACACGGCCCCGTGCGCTCCCCTGCCCGCCCTGCGGCAGCAGCCACGCACAGGGACAAGGACACTTCTCCTGGCTAAACCGGCTCTTCTCCAGCCTCCCATTGATCGGAGCTATTTCCAGTGCTGGACACAACCACCACCAGGTCCCCGCTTCTCCGGTATCATCAGATCCTAACACGTTTGCAATAAGAGTAGAAACAGGTACTGATGTTCACTCAATCACTCTGCAGATCAGCACCACAATGGGGGTGAAAATTACTAGTTTTCTACAATGTTACTTTGCTAGTGTCCCAAAGACCTGAATCAAAAATGTAAATACAATAAATTTAAATATAAAATCTTTATTTCCCTCTACTTCTAGCATAACGCATGAATGTGAACTGATCGGAATAGCTGAAGGTCAAACAGATTTCTTTATAAAGCACTTCAAGCCAAAGAAGCCAGGGAGGGTGCATAAAAATCAATACAATACATAAAGCCAATGGCAACCTTATGAAAAGCCTCAAATCTTTAGAGGGGTGACCCAAATAGGGACACTGTGCAATTTCCAGCTCACTTCTGCGCTACAGAGGGATTTGTGCACTCTAGATTACAGGTTAAACCCCCAACCTTGCGGCAGCCACTGCAGTTGCCGCTTCCAGCATCGCTCCCGGCTGTCTTTTTGCTGTGTTTCACACGGATGTGCTCACGGACACTGGTAAAAATTAACAAGAAACACCAAATACCAGAGCACGTAGTGTCCCTGAAGAGACCACTGCTTCAAAGATATTTTGTAGCTGCTACTGTCACAGCATCTTTTTTTTTTTAATACCTGCAGGAAACTTTAGCCAGTTTGTTCACATATATATAGCACAATAATATTTGCAGATATGGCACGATAGCATCAAAATGCATGAGGAGAAATTAAACTATCAAGGGATGGGATTGTAAAAAAATAAATGAAAGAAAGGGATAAACTTAAAGGCTGATTAGTTTGTCACTCAGCTGAATATTAAAAAAAAAAGTCTTTGGCAGAATATACTCAAATATTAACTTTATTTATTTTTCCTTTTACAAAGCAAGCTACAACAATTTGCAAAAAGAAAACAAATATCTAGAATCCTAAACCCACACATTAATAGCAATAATAAAGCACAAGAACTGCAGATCACAGAATTAGGCTCCATTAAGCACATTGTTGCAGTAAGTGGCATCCATTTAAAAGATGAGAGAGCCAAAAATACAGTCTTCTATATAGAGATACAACAAGCAAATGAAGCCAGATTAATGCAGCAAAATCATATAAACCCAGGATAAGAATGTAAACCAATTAAATTCTTCTATAGATTTCTTTTTCTAAGAAAAGAAAAGACTTAGCTATCTAAATACAAACAAGTGAGGGAAAATATGAAAAAATCAGTGTTGTTATATGTGTTCCCCTGCTCAAAAACACGCTGGCCATCACAAAACCCTCAGTGCGCAAAGTACAATCTGTGTCTCACCAGACAGCAGTGCCTTGATTCAGAAAAAGCACCATTACAGAGGACTACATTTAAATATGTGCTTAAATCCTGCCTTCCTATGGGTGAATTCAAGCTCATTAAAGGGCAGCTTCTCAAATCATGTCATAGCTAATGGAAGGAAGAAATAGTCTGTGGTTATAGTAATTCCCTAGGAAGGCACTGAACATATCTTGACTTGAGTCAAGATATGTTCACAATACAAGAGTGTATTTGCCCCTTACTTTTTCTGTCTTACTGAAAACACAGCAATATTCAAAATGCTGATCCCAAAGTGATTCCAGAAACTAGAAATTCTCTTTCTCATCAACATCTGGGAACCAATTATTGTGATGACAAGTGCAGTCACCTTCACGGACACAAACTAAGACAGGAGAATGGGTCAGGATTATGAGATGAAAAATATTATAAATTTTCATAAGCATTAACATAATTCCTTCTGTCTTGGTTTAAAAGACTTCTCTAAATAATTTTTCAGATACGAAATTGCTGCAATTACTGCCATTTATTAAGAATTCTGACTATTTCTTTTAAAACAATTGTAAATAAGTGACAAATCCACATTGCTAGTCACACAAATTCTTCCCTCTGAGCACAATTTCACCCTAATTTCATAGTTTAGAGAGAAAGTCTACAAGCAGGTTGATATAGAGGTAAGGTAGCTGGGCAGGCACCAAGGTACTTGGATAGTTTTCAGCTGATGGTTGTAAAAAAAGGGTGAGAAGACCAAATGCCACAGAATAGGGTCTTTACCTATAAACTGTATATACTTGGTTTTGCAACAACACTGCCCAAAGATGGACAGTTGCAATTGCTGCTTTTTTGTTTTCAATTCCAAGCACATGCTCAGTTTTCAGTTCAGTCTCCTTACTTTGTGCTTATAATTTTACACTATAATAATATCAAGTTTGCTCTTGCTCTTCAAGTATTTTGTAAACAGCATCACAACTGTTGAAAGGCCTTAAACTTTTTGTGAGTTTTTTGTCATTTAAATGTGACACTTTCATGCACCCCACAAGAGTCTGCTGGCTGTTAATGTTTACTATAGGCCACCCATGCATTAATATAAATTATGAAGCCTAATGAAATTGAAAAATACCTCAGTAAATGTGAGAGAGCCTGCATTTCAGTGACTTGATTCATATATTTTCAAAGACATGAAAAGGGGCAAAAAAGCGAAACAGAAATCAGGAAGAAGAGAGAGAAGAGCATTTCTAAATCAATACTTTTCCATACCCCACCCCTTTCTGCTATTTTCTCAAACCTTTGGAAATACCCATGCTAAATATAAGCCCAAAACTCTCCTTTCCAAAAAAAGTTTCCACTGAAGTCACATATCGCTTGCTCCAGCTTTTGTTTCTGCAGTTTACATTGTTTAAGGCTGACATAAATTGGTTAAACGGGCTCATCTGCTCCCTCTTCTAAGAAAGTTGCTCTGGGTTAAAAGTGAGCAGTTTTAACACCGTGATGCAATCTGCAGCAATAGCCCTAAACTGCTTGCTGGATCCAGGGATGATATCAGCTCATGAGAAAAACAGATTGGACCAAAATACAGAATGCCAACACTTAGAAGAAGATTTATCAGCATCTCTCATTGAAACAAACACTTAGAAGGTTGGACACTATTTTTCTGTGGTATTTCTCCTTCCTGCGTCTCACTAACCCTTTCCCAGCTCGGAGCAGGCACCATCCCGTACTATGAAAGAACAAGAGGAAACGTGGAGCAAAGTGGAGTCCACAGGGCTGCCGCGACGCTTGGCTCCACGTTTCCTCCTGTTCTTTCACAGCGGGCCAATACCTGAAACCGATACTCCGCATTTCAGGACATTGCTCCTTGTATCCTTCTCTTATCCTTTTGATAATTCAGGTATTTATTAGGGAAGGCGAGTGCTCCGCTTCCTCCTCAATTATGAAAAGAGCAGCAGCAAAGGGCATTGCATGCATGTAGCTGGAGGCTCCCTTGCATTCTTCCACTGACTTTCATTTAGGAAAAGCTCCTGTTTGTTTCTGATCCTACTTATAACCAATAAAAAAGAAATAGTCAGTGCAGGATAAGCATCACACACTAAATGCCATTATCTGACGTTATCTCAGCTAGGAGAAGTAGCAGAGAAATCAGTCTAAAGAATCATTTACTCAAATATTTATTACACTTAAAAATCTCGGGCAAACCTGAGCTCTGGAACAGAAAACATATACTGTTTTGGAAAACTGCTGCCCAATTTCTAGATGCTAGTTTTCTACCTGAACATCTGACTAAAACAATATGCAACTGGGCTGAGATTCCAGCTAAAACAATAGCAGTTGCTTGCTTTCTTCAGTTCGGTCCTAAGCCAAACCAGGGCAGGACAGGGGGTCGCTTAGTTTTCTTTTTTAAATAGCAGAACACATAAAAGCTATGAGGATGCTAAATGTTTCTGAGGCATGAAAAGCTTGTGTTAAACAATCAAAACTGACTCTGATTTTTTTTTCTGATATCATTAAAAATAACCACCAAAATCATCTTTAAACCATGGATGAGCTATAAAATGCCTGTAGTACAGAGTGAAGTGTCAAACAAGTAACTTGGAACACTGAGCTAGACATTCCCCATTCAGCTGCCTCCTTTGGGGTCTCTTTTTGCAGACACTTGGTCTCAATCTTGCTGGGATTCAGCTGTCTCTGAACAGAGCTGTGGTCCACCGCAGAGGTGGTGGAGGTGAGTATGTGCCACCAGCTCCTGCAGTGCACCGTCCTGCACTTTAATTATGACTAATCAATTAGGGTATTTACAGCACTGACCTCCTGCCGTTAGGTACCAGAACCTCTCTGGCTGCCTCCACTTCCCCACAAGCCAAGGGACAGGGTGGACACCTGGGAGCAACTGTTATCGTGCGGATCCCTGAAGGAGCAGGTTGCCCAGGAGCACTGAGACTCTGGGTGCTGAACAGCAGGTACTTGTTTATTCATCACTAAAACGTTCCAACTTCAGATCTTTCCTATTGTCCACTGGAGATTATTACTCTTTTTCCTTCTTTCTCAGTCCCGGATTAAAATAAAAATGAAAAAGGCAAGAGGGAATAAGATGAACCATGTGTTTCCAAGATTGCAGTTCCTGTCTATTAAAAGAACATTTTTTAAAAGTTACAACTACATTCAGAATACTATTTACCCAGCTTTAAAAGTGGCAAAATATAGCACTAGAAGAAAGAATTTAAAGGACGTTCATGTTTGTTCCTTCTTTAGGACTTCTCTTGCAGTGTACAGTATTACGGTATACTATAAAAATACTGTTTCAATAATTAAAAAACACCCATAAATTATTCCAGATATGAAAACATTTGACAATGAAGAACTCAGTGTGGTGTCAGTCTTTTCTTTTTCACGTGTCCTTGTGGATAGTCTCTCTTCCAGCTGAGGATCTGTGACCCATCCATAACAGCAGTCCTTAACCACGCAAGCCCTAAGCCCAGGCCCATTTGTAACTGCAGGTTTCGGATCAATTTGGCTTTAACGTGACTTAAGCCCACAATGAAAACAATCTGTCCCATGCAACTGTATTTATGCACCTACACACTTCTATAAGCAAATAATATAATCCGCAGTTGCACAATTTCACAACATTACTCTGACATGAATCTCCTGTATGTGAATGTCAAACTGCAATTACCAGTTCAGGCAGCTTTTTCATAGGACAAGTCCACAATAAAATGCGCCACAGTTCTTTTAAATAGACTACAGAGCAAGAAATATAGACTACCAAGAAGTACTTGCTCTGGGTTTAAATGAAAGAAAGCTCCCACAGAAGCAATTCCACTTCTTAGAGTATAATGGAGTCCAACTTCAATATACCAAGTTATATTAACCTCAGCTTTGACAATAACAGATAACTTCATGTCCAAAACTAACACTTTTTGTAAGAAACCGCATGCAGTATTAGTTTTCTAAACCTAAGAGTTTTTCCTAAGACATGCGGATGAATCACCACCAGAGAATATCACGCTGGAAAACAGAACAGTTTTTCTGCAGCCCAGGCAAGGACGGACACGTGACAAACTCCCGTTCACTCACAGGGTCTCAGGCCCAAGGCGGGAGAACATTGCAGCACAGAGATGAGCAGATGTAGGATTTCACCTGACTTGAAGGAAAAACTCAAACAGAACAACTACCAACCTATGAATGCCTGAAATACCACACTACAAACCACTGCTCGTGCCTGGTGAATACATATGCTGTAATTTACATGCTGAAGCAACTGTTTACATGATGATGGAGACGCAGTGTTGAGGACACATGTTCACACAGAGAGCTGTCCATAGAGCTGGCCCTAGAGCTCAGCCAGTTCAGGCCCCATCTGTTCCACATGGCAGAGCCCCCGCGGCCTCCTGCTCCCTCCTGCCTTTCTGAGGTCCTGCAAAGCCCCCTCTGCGGCCGTCCCTGATTCAGCTTCACGGATCTCAATGTGCTACGGTTTTTAATCGGGTTCAGTGAGCACCAGGACATTTTGTATCAAGTAGCCCTGCAGAGATGGGCAGATACTGCAAGTAGAAGGCACCAGCAGATCTCGGTGTTAAAGTAAGCCCTGAGATCCATATAATATAGTTTTATTTCATGAATCTATGTATTTTGATGTACCAAGTGCTATTTCAGTCAGCTGTCCAGAGCCAGGGAAGCTTGCCGTGAATTCAGCTACAGCACTGGGTAACCGGGTGCCTGTGCCCAGGCAGAAACAAACCCTGCACAGAGCACTGGGACCAACATCCTGCTGAAGGCCATTTCACAGCAAGAGCCCTGGTGACTCATCAGGAGACCGCTGAGTCAGAATAAAAGCCAAAACACTCCAGAGAAGAAATAAATAAAATAGGATTAAAATTATCTGCTTGTGCCAGACAGTTGAGACTGGATGTCAGTGAGGCGACAGAGGCTGCTCTGGTTCAAAGGGCCTTGTGGTGATGGGGATCTGTCCCTTGCCCCTCTTGACCTCAGCAGCTATTTCAGGAATTGCAAGCACGGTGGGGAAGGGGCTTGTGCATCTGATCCACAGAGTTGAGGGAGAAGCTGTGACTCAGAATGTGGGTGCTTGTATCCCTGGGAGCTGCTGCTTCGGATAACATTCCCTTAAGTGGGAAGGTTTGTTCCTGCAAGGAGCTGGTGCGTGGGGCTGTCTCTTCCCTGTGTGCCTGTTGCTTCCTCAGCACCTCGACGTGCACACACACACTGCACCAAACAGTGTAGCTGTGCACTGCCCCGTTTTGAGAATTTAAAAAGTAATTTCCTTAAATAGCAATAAAAGCAAATTGAAATACTGAAGATAAAAGAGTTGAAACACTGTCATTAGGAAACTACCCAGTTAAAGCTAATTTTTTTGTGCCCAATTTACAGATTCAGTTATGGCTCCTAACAACTCACCACAAGCAGTACAAATGTTTCCTTCCCCAAAGAATTCATTATATCATGATGTCAATGCTCACCATCCTAACTTTTAAAGAGGATTCTCAAATATTGCAAGATTTCACACATTCCCTTCCTGTTCATCTGAAACCTAGGATTGCCACGAGTCCTCTGCTCCCTCCTGGAAACCGCTGCACACAAAAGCAGAGTTTGTTCTTCAGCCAGGACCTGGGAAAACACGCAAAGTGAGAACCACTTCCAGGCAGCTCTTTGTTCTTCACCTAATGACTAGACAATGCTAAATATAGAGTGGAGCATCCTTAAAAAATAAATAAAAAGCTTTCAAGATCCCTAACCTATTCAGACAGCAATCTGAGAAGGAAAGAAGGATGATTCCTTGGTTAAGAGTGACTCCCTTTTTTAAGGACGCAATGAAAACGAAGGATTCCTTCTTTCCCTGCAGGAGAGACGCTCACTCCAGCTGTGGCGGTTTGGTTTAGGCTAGGCTGGTGCTACGGAGACTGAAGCACATGTTTAAAATGCTTTGCTGAACTGGGGCCGTGCTCCACATAACTTCCCTGTGCAAAAGCCACGTCCAGCTGCTCACTGAGCAGTCGGATCATTTGGATAGTGAAGGTCTTGCATGGTATTTTGGGCTCATGCCCAAAAATATAATCCAAAAATATAATATAGTTCTCTTTGGATTTCACTCTGTAGAGAAAAGGATAGAGAGTCTGGTAGCTGGAGAAGAACTGACAGTTTGAGGCTAAATGTTCAGCTGAGGACTAGAGCTACAGAGCAGCTTTCCTAAAACAGTGGTGTGTGATTTCTGGTGCCAAAGCACCTGGTGACTGCTGCCCAGCCTAGTCAGGAGCATCTGCTATTGCTTTCCTGATAAGAAATTCTGAAAAAGTATGAGATAACTAAGGGCATGATTACAGGTGCATGCACATCACAAATTTCAATAAAAATAATAAAAATGTCACCATTATTCAAGATGCTTTCATATTTAAAACTGGCTTGATAACTACCAGAACAACTGATTTTCAAAATCACTCAGCTCTGTTTGTCTTCCTTCCCCAGACAGAACCAAATCCTTTTCAAAGATATAAATAGACATATACTTCTATCACACTACTAAAAATTAGGAATCACTTGACAGTCATACACTCCAATGTGGATAATAATGACAGTGTTAAAATAATCACAAGCAGTGTTACACACGCTTGAATTCTAGATCATTTAAACAAGATGTAAATTTCCCATCATTATCGAGTTGCACATACAAAACTCAGTATGTTATTTGAAGTAAAACACTTTCAAAATTCAAACATCTGTTTAATGCATTGTGTTTCTCTTGTACATTTTTGTTCATTAGCATGTTTATGTTTATGATATAATTAAAATCCAAATTTAACAATCAGTGCCACAGCAGATCTCAGCTGAGGATCCACTGATAGCAGGCACTGAATATATCATAGAGGACATTTAGCACATGTCATTCCAAGAAACAGTGTGAAACCCAGCAGTAACACGCTGGGCTAGAAGAGCAAGTCATGTGTTAGTGAAAGGGCATAAATCTTGGGCTGTAGTTACATAAAACACCTTTATTCAGTAGCAAGGATGCTTAAGATGTTTCTACATACATGTCCCTTCCTGTTGCATCCATCTCTTACCTCTGCCTATGCTGTTCCCTATGCCTATGCTGAACTGATCCAAATTTTAAAAGCTACAAGGAAAAAAAAAATCCAAAAAAGCAAGTTCTTGTTTCTTTTATTTTGTTGTTTGTTTTAAATTCCAATGCTAAAATGATGATCCACCAGCAAAGAGCAGTCACGCATGGGGACAACAGATAGGTCTCACAACAGCAGCTCCATCCACCGCCAAGAGCAGACAGTGCTGCTGCGGCAGGCCTGGCTCCCCACGGATTCCCTCTCCATGGGTGCTCAAATACCACCCGAGCGTAGTCGGGACTAAAGTATGTGCGAGTCTCTGCACACTACAGAGCAGGGGAGCTTATACAATCCAAGAGCTGCCCTGTCTTCTTCTCTGTGCAAAGCAGACACACTGCAGTGTTTCAGAGCTGCACTGGAGCCACATGGCATACTGCATTTTACATTAAGTGACACTGTTAGGAAACGGGCAGGGTGGAAATAAGAATCTTTATGTAGAACCCAGAGCTGTAGCTGAAGCAGTGACAGCCAGGCAAGAGCAGCTTCGCTCTGCGCACACTGAACCCTTCCCATGCACTGGGCTACAAGGCAGATAAGGCTCCACTTGGCATCAAGAAGCCTTAAAGTGAGCAATGATCTTGTTTTTCTTCACCTTGCTAACTGTGCCACGGGACAGAATGAACTGCAGCACGTTCCACCATTTACATAACAGGTGTACACATAAATATGCAATGATGATTTGAAGATACAGCTCCTAATACATGCTTTATGCCTGAACAACTTACACAGCTTTCACCAAACAGAAAGCATTGCTGTGCCTTGCAAGTTCCTGTACGTTTCTTTACAATTTTTCATTCCTGTACAATTTTAGGCTACATAAGCTGTATTTTTGTTTAGTGTAGGTTCAGATCAATAACAAAATGAAAGATTGAATAGGAGTATTATTGACAGAAATGCACTTTTATATAGAAAAGAAATAGTGTAACATAACGTCAGATTGGATTCCAAGAAATTTAAGATGCACCTTTCTCCAGAAATGCCTCTCATTAGATGGAAAATATCCTAAGTGGTTTCTAGGCAGACATGATAAAGTAGAACTAAACAGCAATAACAAAAAGGCAAGCATGATTAGCAGAACACATATACAAAACACATACACCTCAGCCAGAGTCTGAGTCTTGAGTTTCACATAGAAAATGAAATTGTTATTTAAAGACAATAATTTGTTTTAAATCAGCTTAAGAATAAAAGGTTTCAGTTTTCAGCATGCTGGTGTGATATGTCTCATTCTTTCACATGGGAAAACAAAGGAAACTGTTAAGGCAAAAGAGGACAATTTGAATTATTTAAACCATGATCATGCACATAAGTCTAAGAGGACTGGTGGAAAGGGGAATTCTGCTCATGGAACTGAAATGCCATGAGCAGAGATGAGCAGCTTACAGCAAACTAAGTCCTCGAGCAAGACTCCTTCGGAGAGGAGCCCTCGAGATCAGAAAATACAAGGAAAGAATGAGAAGAGTGCAGCGGCCTAAGGAGAAGTAAAAAGAAATGAAAGCACAGAAATCTCACCGACTGTGTCTCTCTCTCTGACACAGGAGGGGGTAACACCAAACACACACTGCCTTTCAGAGGGCATCCGGAGCCTTCCTCATCACTAGCTGCTCCTAGCAAACTGGTAAAAGTCCTTTAGATACAGACTGATTTTCCAGACATGAAAGGGACCTACTTACAGGGAAAGGAAAAGAGGGGTTGAACTGAGCTTTATCCTGAGTGAAAAACATAAATACAGGAACAGCTTTAGGCAAGAATCTTATGCATTTTCCTTATTTAAGTCCCTGGAAAAGAAACTTCAGCCTCTACATTGACAGCAATGTTCTGTTTTGGAGAGATTTCAGTTCCCAGCTGTTATTGTAATTCCTGTTGTGATTTTATTGCAACTCCCACTTGCAGTCCCCAATGGGCCAAACCCAGGAAGCGAGACTGCCCTCACCTTCCTTGGCAGGTGCAAGAGAGGGATCCACAAACCGTGTAAGAGTAGGGCAGTGATCCCATCTGTGACAACAGTCACACAATATTTCCAAAAGGAGTCTGGAGAAAAGCAGATGCTCCTATGTTTCAGGAGAAGGTCACTTAGATGCTTTATTCTGTAGCTTAGCTTTAACAAAACATTCCCAAACAGACAGTGAGTATCTTTTATAACAATGCACAACATGTTTTTTTATAAAATAACAATCGCACAGCACCTACCAGCTATTACTTTCAAACCATTATGTTTCACAAAGCCCCCACTAGCAGCGCTACCTTATACCTAGGGAAAAGCCCAAGGAGAAAAATTTTTGAGCCTCATAGTTACAGCAGATTTATGACGGGGGTAAAAGAGGAGTCTAAGCACAGATCACCAAGCTCTTCACGTTAAAAATGACAGCAATCTTTTTCATTCCTCAGATCCGTTTCCATATCAGAGATAAAGAAGAACAAAGAAAAGTAGTTAAAATGCATCCTGAAACACTCGCACATGCGGAGTAAAGAGATACTAGTGGGAAAAGCAGAACCAATGAGAACCCAAACAATAAAATTAAGATATACTTAAAGCATAATTCTTTCACTGGAGGAACAGCATCACCAATCTGATCAAAAAAAAAAATGGTTTGTCAGAAAGAGGTACTTTGGGATTCAAAAATCTTTGTAAAATAATCAGTATAAATTAACATTAAGGGACACTTGTCTAAAGAAAAGTTGGCTTCTGCTTGGTAGTCTTGGTAGTCTTAAGGTATTCAGCTTCATTCCTAAAAAAAACTCACAGGAACAAGCTGGCATATGGAGCCTGAAGTTATTTCTAGTATATCTTGAAGCAGAATGGTGGGGTGGTCAGGAAGTTAAATCTGAAATTCCAGTCATTATTTGCCTGAATTAACCCATTGCAATAATGAGCAGTGGCAGCACATGCAGGGTAATGCACGCATGTCACCTGACCTTCTGTACAATTAAGGTCTGCCAAAACATTGCAGACAGTTTTTCCCTATCAAAATACATAGCAAAGCATTCTGTGGGTTAGCCAAAAACCTACGTGCAGATCACCACCCATGACTGGCAAAGAGCAGTGCACACCAAGAGGCCTTCAGGCCAACATGAGGAGGACGATGTCCCTCTGCACGGGTTTCTGTGCAGAGGGACAGGACAGAGGACTTGCTCACAGCCATGGCGCTCCAGAAGCGTCTGTCTCAAGAGGCCGCAAGAACCGGCTGGCTCTGTGGTACCCGGAATGAACCGACTGTTTTAGCCCAATGTACCAGACTGGCTGTCGAAGCAAAAGCAGAGACATGGGAGCACAGAAAAGCCATCTTGACAAAAATCTTGCAATGAGAACAGTTTTCCATCAAAATCAAGTAGGGAGCACTCGTCAGCTGTAAGGCAGGAAACTGAGAAAGCATCAACTTGAAGCATACTAAAATCATTTACAAGAAATACTGAAGACAAAAGAAATAAACAATATTCACAGATCTATACAGTTAACTGAAAAAATAAAAGAAAAAGAAAAAAGGGATGCATTTGCACTGTGTAAAAGTCAAAAATAAATATATAGCTAATGCAGCAAAAAAGTACGCCTGTTCCAGCTCATTTCATTGATGAGCACTGACTTCACATCCCTGAAGTATTAGGAAATAGGATGCATGAGTTTTTTCAGAAGTGAGTGCTTTCTTCTCGTTCTTCATCTGAATTATTAAGGGCAATACCTGTATGTAAAAGCTAGTGGTCTGGCTACATAGAATAAACACTTCAGCAGTTTTTAAAACTATTTGTTATTGATCTGCCACTTCATGCTTATCCTGAGTCACTTAAGCTACACGTAAATATGAGACAAATCAGAACTGAAACCAGTATTATCAGAGCAATTGTATTCGATATCCTCTCAAACCATCCTGTATGTAGGTCCTTAAGGTGCTCAATATTGATTTAAAAGAAAATAGCTGCTACAAGTAAATACTTAGTGTCTACTGGTAAACTAATGAGAGCAAATTAAACTTGAAATTCTCTGGGAAATTCTCTAAAGTCTGCAGCAGATACAGTGTGGTGGATGCTCACATTTACAAAGCCAAAGCTGGTAAGAGACACAGATAAAGCAGACATGGTCCTACTTCTGACTACAATGTGTCCAACGTGGGAGCAGTATAAAATTCATACACTGCAAGGCATTTTTTTCACATCAAGAAAAAAAAGTCAAGAAATTTAATTTCTGCTGGCCCCTCTGCTGTGATCTTCACAACAAACCACCAGTCTATATCACTGAGTTGATTAAAAGTAAAGCCAATTAAGAATATTGCCGATATGTTATTTTCTCTCTTAGCAGTAAGAATCACCCCAATAGTCCAATAATGTTATTTTTCCTAAAAAAATGTTAACCCTTCATTTCACAACACTTAGAAAAACTTAACACCTTCTTCACAGTGATGTGTTGAGACCAAACAAATATTACGAGCAAAACTGGCCTCTCCCGCAGAACTCAGCAGAAGACTGGTTTTGCCATTGATGCCAGCAAGAAAAGGGCCATTTTTGGAATGGGAATGGCCCGAAAGAATAGGGCTATTTCTGCATTTTACTGTTTCACTAGATAACTGTGGTTTCATCCTCAGTCGTCTGTCAAAGCAGTCCATCATTTGAAATGTTATTTCCGTTTTAAGATTCTTTACCAAAGCTTCACTGCTCCCACGTCACCACATACTTGCTCAGGCCTCCATCAGAATTATTATGCCGTTATTTGAATCACATTTCTTTCAACAAGGAAAGGAGAGAGCATTCAAAATTCTAGATTTTGTTCACTCACCTTGCAATTACACCAATGAAAAAAAAAAGGTTTAATATGATCCAAAGTCTCCTTGCAAAAAAAAAATCATTATTTACTATGACCTTCAAGGTACATAACCACATCAAGTCATAGTTACAGAGTAGATGGATCTCCAAAGGAAACTGCAACTGTAAAATTCCAGAACTATTAATGGAATGAGATACTAGAATCATCACCAGTTTTTTGTCTATTTTTTTTTATTTGTATGGTAGTAGATGCCATAGACTCCTGGTAATTAAATGGTAACATATGCCACAGACATGAACCCTGGAATCATCCAGCTAACGTTGTTTTATGCTTATTTGGAGAGGCCACGGAGCGGGCGGAACTCAGGTGCAGGTGCCTTTTCTTTGGGGAAAAGATGGTTGCTGGGGCCTCTCAATTTTGCAAGACCACTTATGGACCCACTTGCCAGGAAAAGGGCTGTGAGGACAACTCATCTATGTCTCCAGGCCAACCAAAAAGCTCTCTGAACCTTCACTAAGCCAGGCAGACTTTCTACCACAGCCTAGCGGCAAAGTACCATGCTCCCGTACTTACCCTTCCATATTTCCATTGAAATTTGTTTAGAAACATTTTCCTGCCTTCTGTACAGCTCCTACCAGACTCACAAAATATTCTTTGATATTTTAATCATGTATACAGATTGAGTCAAGATTTGCAAAAAGATCTTTGGATCCAGGTGTCAATGAGAGCAAATAGGGGTCCCAATATCCTTTTCTATTTCCATAACAAGCAGGCAATATCCTAGGCCCCTTTTCCCTTAACTGCCAGCAAGTTGTAGGTCCAACCTTACAAGTAAAATCAAACCCTACCTAAAATGTCCAAAAAGCTGGCCTAAGAATGGTCTAACCCAGTCTTTGGAAATCAAGTAACAACCTTAGAAGTAACAGAAAATCCTCCCTTTCTATTAAGCTATCAACATAGTCCACTTTGTAACAATTCCTCCTTTCTACCATCATCCAACTACTTAAAACATAATATTCTTAAAAGGAGGTCATTGAGATCAGCTATCATGTACTTTTCAGAGTAAACTTTTGTCTTTTGTTCTACTGAAGAACCATGATGCCCCACAATCTGTTCTGTGTTCTGTGTTTGTTCTAAAAGTGATATTTGACCAAGTAATAAATAATACTGGAGCTGGCAATTAGAAATCCAGGGATTACTGAAAAAAAAAAAAAAAAAAGATAGATTTACAGAGGCCTAGGATGAGCAATGTCCTGATGGACTCCATCAAGTAGAGTTAAACGAAAACAGATTTTTTTTTTTTTTTAGCATATATTTACTAACATGGTAAAATCTGGAGAGGACTCTGCAGAAAATGACCACCCTTTGGAAATGCCCCACAAACACCACAGCAGAAGAAAGAGGCAGGGACCATTCCCAGCAATTAGGAAATACTGTTAACACGGTGAGCAGAGACCACTGTGCAGGCCGCTATGCTGGGGGCTGCTGTCTGCAAAGAGGGCGTCAAGAGGGAAAAAAAAAAAAAAAAAAAAAAAAAAAAAAAACAGAAAAAGAAAAAAGAAAAAGGAGGCGGAGGAGGAGAAAAGGCAGAATGGGATCATCAGGACTTGGGCAAAAAATCAATCTCACCCATCGGGGAGGTAGGGGAATCTACATGCATAATTTTACAAGGATTAGGAGTTTGTGTCAAACCTGTTATGTGCTGTGCTGAATTCTTATACTGCAGTGAGTCATCTTGTCTGACAGTTGCTGGGGAATTAAAGCAGTTATTTTTAAAAAATTATATGTCCTGCTTGACGCTTTATACAAATAGCCTCTTAAAAAATTAAAATGCAGTCAATGAGCTTTTAAGTATAGAAGAGATATGGTACATTTAGGACTCTGTGTCACACCACCAGCATCCATTCTGAGCGATGAAACCCTAAAGGCATCTGTGATGTCCCTTTAGAGAAACACTGATCTCTGCATTGTTCATCAAACCCCATCCAAACCTGTATCAAAAATTGGTTTATTATACCTGCCTTTTGTATAGGATGAAAGCATTTTTTCCTGATAAAAATACAAAAGAAAGATGTGCTCAACCTCTATTTTTTTGATATGAAGGAATTTGGGTTGCCACAATGAAGACTATTTGAATCTAAATGACAACAATCTCCTTATCATGGAATAACATAGGTCAATATCCTAGGAGAAAACCAGTACATTGACTCACAGCCACAGTATACCTCGAGTTTTTGGTTTGGCGAGGAAATGAGGCCAAGTTTCTGCTCTTTGCACTGTGCAGCATAATTGGAGATAGACATTCCCTGAAGCTGAAAGGGGCAGCTCCTCAGAACGTTCCTGGTATAAACATTTCTTACCACCTGCTTTGCCTATGAAACTGATAGTCCATTAGGAATTTTCACACATCCTTGGCAGAAGCTGCTGGAGTACCCCTCTTGTGTAGATCATCGGAGTGAACTACTAAGTGTAACCCTTGGGCATCGATGTGGCTCAGCACCAGCTTACAATAAAGGTGCATTTGGAGCATGCCTGCAGGGCAGCTCTTTTGGGAACAGCCTGGAGATTTGCATGTCTCCTTCACAAGGCACTACAATCACCCACATGAGCGGCAGAACCTTGCTATTACAGCCAGTAAATTCCCTACATCCAAATACTACAGTCAAGGATGTCCAAATAATAGAAGAGCTCAGATGTCATTGCTTTAAAATGCAAACTCCTACTAACTCATACATGAATTCAATCTGTTTTTAAAATAATGCAGCAACTTGCCCTCTCCAATTTGAGCTCCATCCAGGAAACTAAACAGCTGATGAGTGGAACTTCATCTTACAAAGAAAGAAAAGTTCCTGTGTCCAGCACTCCAAACTGTATCAAACTTTCATGATATTTGGTGTATTTTCTTAAAGTCTTAGATCTTGTATATACTTATGTGAAAATTTCAGCTTTATGTGTTTTGAGCAAGGAAGTCTTCCCTCTGCCAGCGAACATGAGCCAACGTGCCCTGAAGGCTCAAAAAAAAACAAGAGGCAAACGCAAGCATTACATTTCTTCATTTCTTTAGCTAAATTCAACGTGTATTAACACCTTGCCTTTGTGGGGGGCAGGCTCACTTGCTGAGTGCTGTCTCATCAGTGAACGATGATTTTGTGTCCCAAATCAGAGGTGGGGCAGTTAGTTATTGAAATTCTCACACTTTGTAACCTCTGTGTGGGTACAGAGTCACCTGGCAAATGTTATGCAGAAATTATAACTACAGGAGTTAACTGCAGCTTCCTGGCCCCGATCCAGTGAGTACACTCGGGCATGGAGATCTGCTGGTGTCAGTCTCTACATAAGAAGCTGTTACATACATCTTCCTCCTGAAAATCTGGGTGGTTTTGCCAGCAGTCTTATTCTACTGGACAACACTCACTTGCTCTTCCAGAAAGAGCATTGCAGGATAAGAGACATGGGCAAAAGACAGAACTTAGAGTTAACAGAAGGAAAAAAAATGGCTAAACAGCAGCCCAACCAACCCAGCAAATACCAAGAGAATATATTTGGGAAATCCAGACTTAAAAAAACTGCTATGCCTCATAAGTAAGAGAGGACTGAAAATGGAGTATGGAATATAGGGAGAGCAGTTTCCAAGCAGGATGTTTTTCACATTTTCCATGCGGTGTCTGTGGTTCCTAAGTGTTCCTGCTATGTTATCTGACACTTCAGTGAAATACTGGAGGATATTTAGAGCATCTTTTCCCAATTAATTTTGGTTCAGGAAGTAATTGGAAGGGCAATATAACCTTGCATACCCTTAAATTGAGAGTAATTAGAAAGAAGTATTTGTGAGACTTTTTAATTCTTAAATGTTTTTAAGAATGAAGGGCTTGCAGAATTACTTTTTTTTTAATAAGAGAACGCGTCTGAAAACTCTTGTTTTTATTAAATCAGTTCTTCAGTTAACTACCCCCAAGCTATACTAAAAAACAAGATGATTCATCTAATTCCACCCAGTACAATTTTATACATAGTTAGAAAACTAAAGCCTCATAAAATTCTAAGCAGCCCTAAAGAACAACTGCTGCGGAGCGACATGTTGATTGCATCAGCCTAGAAGGACTAACGGTTTGCAGCAACACAGGCACCGCTGCACCCAGCGGAAACTACTACAGAGCACCGAAAAACACGCGTGTAACAAGCCAGCATCAGACACACACACTCATACACAGCAAAACAAATGTCCTCAGACTATTTGTCTAGATTAAGAAAATTCCATGACTTACCATGGATATTCTTACAGAATTTAAATTGCTGCTGCTTCTCTGTGTTCTGAGGAACACAAAAAACATTTTACATTCCCAAAACGAAGTGAAAACACCATATTGAAGCGTGTTATTGATGCCCTAAGCTGAACATAAAATTCCATATCAATACATAAATGTGAAAGTTATTTTCTGTGCTCAAATTACTTACATCAAGCTACACTACCTACCTAATTCACCCTCTGACATGGGGTGATATGGGCACATGCTTCAAGGACACTGGTAAACATTACTGATTTTGACACATCTTCAATTTCTTAATCATAATAATGAAACTAGCAAAACCTAAAATGATTATCCGAATTTGCATCCATAGTAAGTCCACTGTAAACAGCTCTGTTCAGATGAAAAAAGCACGTTAAGACAAAAATAAAAGAGATTTAAAAGGCATACGGTTTGCCTACAAATAACCAATGGGTTAGAATTGCCACAGAAACAAACCTAGCAGAACAAAAACTAAACCAACACCTTTAAGACTGATTCTTAAGCAGTACCTCCTAAGGGCTCACAGAAAAAGGCAGCTGGCTTCATCATCTACAGAGCACCCGCTACCAGGCACTGTTCTGTTGGGATCACTCTGCGACAACACCCGCTGCACAGTTCAACACAAGGGTCTGGGTTTGGCTGCAAGGGAGAAAAGTATTGTGGCCAAATTTAAACAGATAAGGACTACAGGCAACATCCACACAACACCCACCGTGCTAGCAGCTCTGCAGGATTTGTCTGGACACATGCAATTTTATGTGGCGTTTCAAGATGCGTTGCAGGGCCTGCACCCACATATCATGCGATCCACGGGCAGCACGTAGGTATCCTTAGTTCACAGTCTACGGACCAAAATCAGCCCAGGGCTGCTGAAATCCTGTCCGCGCTCCTCTCGCTCCTCCACAGTGCAGCATCTTTCTGCCAGAGCTGTCCCCGCGCCTCTGCTGCCAGCAGTCCTCCCAGCTACAGGCCTAGGTTGCTCAGGTGCACGTGGCAGCCGCAGGACCCACAGCGTTCACAGGCACCGGAACTGAAAACGATGCAGTCGCAAACAAAGAACTGAACGTTTCAGACACTCAGCATCTTCCTAGCAACTCTGATTCTGGAAAACACTCAGGAGCACAATTTAAAGCAGTCACCTCACACACAAAGTTATCCACGAGACACAAGCACACATTTAAGCAAGTGGTTGCTTATCTACTGCCCTACACTTCACTGATTTCCAGATTCAAGAAGGTGGTAAAGACATTGTAACGCATCAGAAGCATTACATATTTTTTAAGGTTGAATCCTGCAAATATTTAAGTATATGCTTAAGTGAATATCACAGTGAATATACTACGCTGAAGTCAGTAACCTGGCTTATCTTCGTAAGGTAAAGGTACGCGTTAAACTAATGCGCAACGTGCTATGGTTCAGACCTAGAAATGCATGAAGTTGCCTTGAAAACCATTGAATCCAGAGTTAACATGGCCAGAGTAAGACCAGTCTTTTACAGCATAACAAAACTTTGCTAACTTCCATTCCTACTGTATGCAGTGATTAGTTCTGGAAACAGGCCAGAAGTTGCAACAGGGGTGCCTAAAATTAGGAGCTTTAATCAGCGAATAATTTTCTCAGGCATTGAGCACCACAGCTAACTGGGAGCACATCCAGAGAGGCTTGGGAGAAGGCACTGAAGCAAAGACACTGACCCATCTCCCCAGCCCAACCATCGGTCAGACTGCAGCCATCACAAAACACCAGCCACCCCATCTGCTCGGCACAGAGGGAAGAGGTTGTCACTGCACTGAATTCATTCCAGCTCCAGCTCATGGGAAGTTAGAGCAGAGCAGATACAGATGTCCAGTTGCAAACCATATCCTACTTCCTCAGCGTCGTTTCAGATTATGCTTAGAGCAAGAGAAACTGCAGCATAAAACTGTGTTACGACTTTAGCACACTGAATGAGCACACTTTTAACTGAAGACCTGTTTGGAAGGCTGGTTGGCTTTGCTGCTTTGAATCAAAATTTACAAACGCGTTTTCGTTATTATCTTGTTGGTGGGCAGACAATAACGTGCACGCACACCAGAAGCATCCTCTGCACAAAGTGAGAGCACTGCGAGATACAGGCAGCTCTTCCTCCACTCCCCAGTCACCACAGAGAAGAGCTGACGAACGCACGTACATCATAGTAGGGCAGTATCATATTTAACTTTTCCTATTTCGGGATTTCGGGGTGCTGGTAGGGTGGAGGGAGTGAAGGAATAGCAATGAGAGCCAGCGCAATCCCAGTAGCTCCTTCCCCTCTTCCCCATGAAAGCGTTAAAAGGAAAATACAATGTCAACATCAGCTCCTCCCTGCTGATGAAACAGGCTTGAGCGCTTTTTACTTTCTGGCTGGGAGCCCTTACAAACCGTTACAAACAGACAGCACGACAGACAGACAGAGAGCCAGGGAGAAAGCCAGCTCGGTACATCCAACAATCCCAGCAACTAATCTGGGACACCGTGGGTCGGTCGTTCCAGTCACGCCAAGCATAATATCCAACCAGTGGTAGATGAACATTATTATTTGTTTTTTGGAGGGGTCATTTTTTTTCATTTAAGAGCAGTGGAGAGACAGAGAGCAGCTAACGGCACATTCGTACTCCAGGGAGCAGCCAGCTCCAGCATCCAGATGTACAAACGCTCCCTCCACTCCGGGGGCACAGACTGCACCTCGCGGCCGCAACCGCGGCTCACGCTGCCCACGCCGGCCTCCCGCTCCCGCTCAGCGAGCGGCCCCAATGGGCAATGCCCGCTGCGGGCGGACGGGAATGGGAACAGGCAGCGGGAGCCAGGCTGAGGCAGGAGGGAGGGCTCAGGATGCACTGTCCGTGGCGGGAGCAGCAGCACGAGGCTTGCAGGAGAGCCTGCCCGGCAGCGCGGCATCAAGACGGACCGTGCCGAGAAACCACCGCCAGCCTTCACTCAAATCAGGGAAAAAAAAAAAGCAATAAAAAATAACAATTTCCTCCGAGAGACCTGGCCAGCATTTTTAAAATAACCTTATCAGCGAACGTTTTGTCGCAGCCAATTTACACAGCGATCCCCACGCGTGGACCTCGTGGCAAGTCCCTCGACACGGTCAAACGGCTAAATGGTCGATTTTTTTTTTTTTTTGCACCAAGGTATACGGCGGATTTCTGCAAAACTGCCTTTTCCTGGCAGGACGGGGATCCCTGCGCGCCAGCCCGAAGGATTTTTCCATCTCCCGTAATAGAGCCCGCGGCCCCGGAGCGGCGAGCCCGGCTGCCAGAGCCCTCCCCGGGCCAGGGGGCCAGAACCAGAACCGACCCCCCCGGCTGTGCGAGGAGGCCGCGGGCGCCGGGCGGGGGGGCTCGGCGAGGGCACAAAGCAGCTCCAGAGCCGCCCGGTTTCCCGAGAAACTGGGAATGCAGCAGCGCCCGCGCCACAGGGCGGAGGAGGGAGGCGGTTGGGAAGGGGGGGGGGGTCGCTCCGCCGCCTCCCCGCGCTGTCACCGGCAGCGATGGCGGGAGGATGGCGGGGAGGGGGGGACCCGCCGCCCGTTCAACTGTCAGCGCCGCGCGGCCGCGCCCCCGCCCGCGCCACTTACCCTCGGAGAGCTCGAGCTCCAGCTCGGCCAGGCGGGCGCGCACCTCCAGGGGCAGCGCCATGCCCTCGAGGCTGCGGTCCGCCATGGCTGCGCCGGCGCTGTCACCGGCAGCGATGGCGGGAGGATGGCGGGGAGGGGGGGACCCGCCGCCCGTTCAACTGTCAGCGCCGCGCGGCCGCGCCCCCGCCCGCGCCACTTACCCTCGGAGAGCTCGAGCTCCAGCTCGGCCAGGCGGGCGCGCACCTCCAGGGGCAGCGCCATGCCCTCGAGGCTGCGGTCCGCCATGGCTGCGCCGCGGGGCCGCCCGCTCCCCGCCGCCCGCCTTTGTTCGCG
>VWPW01001239.1:920001-1029308 GCA_013389825.1 Crypturellus undulatus | reverse complement strand
CCCAGCGGCGCTGCCTGCCGCCGTGGGGTCGTTACGGTTGGAAAAGACCTTCCAGATCTCCGAGTCCAGCCATAAGCCCGTCTCCGCCATGCCTGCTAAACCCCGTTCCCAAGCGCCTCGTCCGCACCTTTCTTGAACGCTGCCAGGGATGGCGGCTGCACCGCTTCCCCGCANTGGGGTCGTTACGGTTGGAAAAGACCTTCCAGATCTCCGAGTCCAGCCATAAGCCCGTCTCCGCCATGCCTGCTAAACCCCGTCCCCAGGCGCCTCGTCCACACCTTTCTTGAACACTGCCAGGGATGGCGGCTGCACCGCTTCCCCGCACAGCCTGTTCCAGTGCTTGACCACTCTTTTCCCTGTAGAGATTTTTCCTAATATCTGACCTGAACCTCCCCTGGCATAACCTGAGGCCGTTTCCTCTTGTCCTATCCAGAATTATTCCAGATAAGAGACCGACCCCCACCTCACTACAGCCTCCTTTCAGGTAGTTGAAGAGAGCAATAAGGTCTCCCCTGAGTCTCCTCCAGACTAAACAACCCCAGCTCCCTCGGCCGCTCCTCGTAAGGTCTGTGCTCCAGCCCCTTCTCCGGCTTCGTTGCCCTTCGCTGGACACACTCCTCGATGTCCTTGTTATGAAGGGCCCAAAACAACACAGGATTCGAGGTGTGTCCTCACCAGTGCAGAGTACAGGGAGACGATTCCTTTCCTACTGCTGCTTCTGAACCCTTGGGGTGAGAGGCGAAACTGAGAAGCCCCAAATCCCTTTTCTGTCCCCACCGCGAGGACACCTGCCAGCGCAGCCTTTATCCCGCTTGTGCTGGTTATTTCCAGCGATACTCCCTGCGCTCACGCACAGCAGCGGAGCTTGGGCGAGCGCCTTATGAAAGCCGCGGTCTCTCCATCAGGGCTTAGCATCACCCTAGCATCAGGAAAAAGAGCACGGGTGGCACCAGGGTATGCCCATGCCCGGCACCAGGGAATACCAGTCGGCACTGAACCTGGAGAAGCCCGTGAGGAGAAGCTGGGCTCAGATATTTCTCATTATAGCACTGCAAGCAAAGGGACAGATCTGATGAGCCTCCACAGAGCTTCCTGTCAGATCAATGAGTGTGTTTTCCAGGAAGCATCTTCATTTCTGTCTCTTTCTGTCTCAGTATTTTTTTTTCTTATTTTCTCTCCTCTTTTTGTTTCGTTTGAGAAGGAAGGAGCCAGATATGGCACCACCTGTTGTTTCAAAAGCACATGTGATGTGCTGGAAGTCAGGACGGTAGGATAGGTCTTGCAGGGACACAGCTTCAGCACACAAGAAAAAAAAAAAAAAGCATAATCATCCCTAAGTCAGCCTTGATTTACCACTTAAGTCAGCGGAAGAAAGCCAAGGATGGAGGAGTTTCTTTGCAAGATAAAGCTGAGGCTGCGACTCTCCTAAACAATGCCATTTTTTCATATGTTATGGAACAAAAACAAATTACATCATATGACCAGCTGTGCTGAGCTGGTGTCGGCATTGGAACGATTCCTGCAGGATGTGCCGTCCTGGTGGTTTCTTGCATTTTCTCCTGCGTTCTGCGTGGGAAATAGTGAGGCCGCCGCTGACACCGGTGTCTGCAGGGCTGGGGCGCGCGGAGCCGCTCGTGCCACGGTGCTGCTGTTGGATTCGTGTATGGGCGGTTGCTGTTAACCACCCCGGGCTGCTCTCCTGGCACGTGGCAAGGTTGGAGCCATCTGTTTAGCCTCCCTTCAGCAGGGCCATGTCTTTGAGCAGCACGGCCCCATGCATGCCATTTAGGGCTATACGATTGCCTCTCCACTGGCACTGGGCTATATAGGGGCAAGGGGCTTCCCTTTGGTTGAGCACTGAGTGTTTCAAATGCAGGGATAGGAAAAATCGCCCTTTCTTCTCGTTGCTCACACTGGGACCCAAACAACGAAAGGCAAATAAATCCAAATATGCTGCAGGGTTCCTGCCTGAGACTCTGAGGCTCGTTTGCTTATTGTTTTCTGGGGGATAAAAGATGTCGAAAGTGTCAGCGTTCTGCGGGAGCAGCGATTCCTGGCATCGGTGAGGCAGCCGAGAGAGGCAGCGCGTGGCTCTGTGGTGACCCGGCTTTCCCGGTAACGTGCCTCTCGGAGTTGCACCTTTGCTGCCCAGGTCGCTCGGCTGATAGCTCTGGATCATTTTACTCGCTCTCTGATTGATACGGAACCCGAATAGGGGTGTTCACCCCCACCTCCCAAACTTCTGTGCGGCTACATAAAGGCGCCTAAAAAGGAATATTCGGACGTTCACAACACTGCACCTAAAATTTCCTCAGCACTTCTGTGACAAACGAACGCCGTGTTTCAAGGATCACGTATTTTTAAAGGAAGAACAATCACTCGAGGCTCAAATTCGTCATGCACAAGTGGAAATGCCTGCATTTTCCACACTCTTTCCCAGCGGCTCCCTAGGGTCTGGAATCCCCCGCAGGACAGGGCAGCCGCGTGGGGCTCCCAGGGCCCTGCCGGTCTCGCCGAGTTCCCTGTGCTTCTCTCACGGGGAGATACAGCTTTGCTTAGGAGCAGGATCAGGATCCAGGCTTGAGAGTGAAATTTCAAGCATATAAATTTGCATGATGAGCTTGATGAATCACTGAAATTCAAACAAAAAAAAGAAACAATTCATGAGTTTTGACCTAGTTGGTCTTAATTAATGAATCTTTTCAGCTTTGTAGATGAAAGGCTGCATCCTAATCATCCACCAGAAGAAGTGGTGAAACTTTTCTTGACTTCAAGAAGAGCAGGACTCTATTTTCGATTCTGTGATTAATTAATATTGTCAAGTTTTGTAGAATCCTTTCTCTAAAGACAACCTTTCCTTTGAAGCGAGACAATATTTGCCTGGTGCGCAATTTAGATGTGTTCAGGAAAAGAAATGGGTATGGGATGCCTTTCTCACAGAGGCCTTGACCTCCATAGCTTATGATACACAAATGTTGGCATTAAAATTATTTACATGTGTACTTCAACATAGCTCTCCTCACTGAAGAAAGTGTTTGCTTTAAAATAGTTACTTATTATCACTATCCATTGTAAAATCCTAGTGGAAACTAAGCACTGTGCAGGTTGCCTTGCTGTAGTGTAACTAACGGAATGAATTGTCGGAAGGACAACACAGAATTGACTTTGACTAGATAAAAATTCTCTCTTGGCTGTCTCGCACCAAAAGACATATGTGATTTTGCAGAGATTTGTCCCAAAGCCAGGTCTGTACTTGAAAATTTCCCTAAAATCATGATATTAGGAAGGAAGCAATGCACAATCAACATTTAAAAAATGCTCATATGTAACCACCATTATGTTGACATAAAGCATCTAAAACTATGTGCGTCTTCTGGCTATATTAATAGTAGGAATAGGATCATATTTGTGGACAGAGTGGTTGCCTTCTATTCGTGCGAGTATGGAATCAGGATTAGGCAGCGTAGCAATAAATAAATAAATAAATAAAGCCCAGAAGGCACTCTTAGAAAAACAACACAAATAATCAGCTGCCTGGAGGGACTGATTTGTGAGGAGAGATTAAAGGAGAGCTCCCTCTGCTTGCTAAGCAGCAGCGAGGGATGGCCCAGATTGCTGCCCCGAAAGGTGTCGGGAAGTTAAAGGAAAAAGAAAAGCGGATATGAAAGGATGCAACTTGGAATCATAGGATGAAATCACGCGAGGAAGATGAAATTAGTATCAGGGAAAGCTTCCAAGGGATGAGCACTATTAGACTTACAAAGAGTCTCTCAAAGGAAATGGTGGAATCCCCATAATTTGACATTAAAACCCAAGTAGACAAAGCAATCATGAATGCGCTGTAGGAAATAATCCCACTGTGGTGCTGGATAAACATGCTTGTCTGGTATTAGTCATGCAAAGATGTATGTGGGCTTTTGGGTTTTTTTTTTTTTCCTGTTGAACTTGATTAATTTTTTTACCTCTCCCCACACCTACTCTCTGTTTGGCTCCTTCTGCCTGTGTTTCACACCTAGGTTGTAAACTCTGCTGTGCTCGTGTGGTGCCTACAACAGATGTGCCTGGATGTCCACCGACTGCCCTGTCCCAAACAGCAGAACAGAATTGCCCAGGTGCATTAATCAAGTTACTGCTAAAAGGAATGCAAATGGCTTTATTATTATTATCAAGTTGTGTTCCGATTTCTTGAAAATTTCATCTAATTTCTAATACCCAAAAATTAAATCCAGTCCCATTCATATGTTGCATTTGCCTCTCTGCCTTAATATCCACTCTGAAAGAATTTGGAGGTTGCTCCCTCCTAATTCACAAAGATTTTGGAAGGTGAATCTGAGCAAAGCCGAATGAGAACTGTACATGGGCCTAATGCAGAGAACAGAAAATATTTTAAAAATCCTGGGCAGATGTGTGAAGCTGTGACCTTCTACTGTTTCCTTCCCTAACGTCATCGCAGATGAGCTCTGCCAGATCAAGTCGCTGGGAACCGAGAAGCTCCTCTCCCTGCCGGGTCTCTGTGCCAGGGATTATGGCCCCGCAGTACAGCTGGCCGCAGGGAGCGGGAGTTGGGGCCTCAGCTCCTTCTGCACGTGGTCCGGCCTCCTAAGGGGGAGAACAGCTCTCCTGGGTGGGAATAGGGTGCAACACAGGAAAATGGAAGAAAAATAGCCCTTGGAAGACATAATTCCCCCTATTTTATCAGATATTTCCATCTTAAATCTGCGTTTCCCTTGTCTTTAGGTAAACAGTTTGATTACCATTCATTTAATTTATTTTTTAAATGGTATTTAACAAATTTTAGTGTTTTTTTGTACATTTTTAAAAATAAACTCATAAAAAAAGCCTTTAGCGGCACCGTGTAGATTAACTGTGGTTTGAAATTTAGTCTCACATAAGAAGTGTTTATTAGGCTCCTGCAGTTTGGCCAAGCCTGTCTACGCTAAAAAAGGATCCTTTCCAGTGCTGCATTTGAGGTAGGAATTGATAACACAGTTCACAAGTTCTGAGAAATTGAGGGAACTGGCATCTGAAGATAGGAAGTTTCCTAATATTCTAATGCAAGATTCCTAAAGCAGGCACATACCCAGTCTTTCTGTCATTATGCAACCTATCTTGCACTAAAAATTCTTTATCCATCCTTTGATCAAGGTTTAAACCTTCAGCAGTGCTCAGAATTTGCTCAAAAGTCACCAGTTTCTCTTCAGCAATTTCTTCTTCTAATTTCTTAAATTAGATTTACCAAATGTTTCTAACGACTGAAAGTAAAATGTGAAAATGAGTACTTGAGAGTACATTTAACCTGAATAATATCCTTTTCTGTATTTCTATGCTCATGTGCTTTTCTTTTAATAAATAAATTTGACAAATGTGGAAAATGAATTTACCATCAGTTTTAATAACTGAGCTTCCAGTTAATGGATTTTGTCATAAGTTCTAAGTAAAAAGAAATCAGACTGTTATATTAAGATGATGTCAGAGAATGTCATCAACATATTATATATATAAAAAAATAATATTTGGTCACTTAGTATATCTCTCTGTGATCTGTATCTTCACCTTCACCAACAAAAACAAAAACTGAAATGAGTCAATTTTCAAGTAATGCACAAAATAACTCTTAATACCTGGAGAACATCGTTAAGATCCTTTCAACTACAACGTGGATGTGAGAAAATACTTTGTTGCACATGCCTTACTATTTTCATCTGTTCAAGACTGGCAACGTGAAATGCCTACTATAAATCACATTTTTCTCAAGCTATTTTTTAATTTTTTTCCCAGTTGAGATGGGATCTAACCTATTATTTGCATGTAACCCACCAAGGTGTAGGATTTTAGTTATCAGTGACTCTGAAAGCAACAATATTTAACTTGCTGCTATATCCAAATGACCAATATGAAGACCAATGAATAATATTCTAGTATATTTTCACCATGTCTGCAGCACCACCTTTACAGTTTCATTTTTTTTCTTACTTAGCAACCAAAAAATGTTTTGCAAATTTTGTTCAGAAAGCTGTGTTATAATTATCTTTACAATCTGCTCCAAGTGCATAGTGCTTACATGTGACAGTCTACCATTAGCAATTTTGCACAAATGACAGCAAACATGACAATTATTGATCTCATTATTTATCTGCATAAAATCATTCCTTCTTCTTTCTAGAAAACACAAAGCCCTTTCTTTCTGAAGCAGCAACTTGACTTATTGAGAAAATATTGCTGTCACAGGCACTTTCATAGTCACAATCCGTGTAAGGATGTAATTCAACCAAATACAGATAGGTAGTGAGTCCAAGAGTCACTTTTCGTCACTCTCTGTTCTGTGCACCTCGGTCCTGCTTCCACAGGAACCAGATCCTGCATCCCCAGAAGCAGACAGACGTATCTCAATCTTCACCCCACAGCCCATGTGGTACCGAGAGTCTTTCAGGATTCCCTCTGGGAAATCCTGAAAATCTCTCTCTGAAGTTGCCCCTAGATCCTGGCCAGGTTCTTCATCTCCAAGCAGTTCTAGTGCGGATTTGAGAAGATTCTCTTTTTTTTTTTTTGAAGGAAATCTTCTGGTTTGCTCCTGCCCTGAAACTACTTCCTGCCCTGTTTTAATCTCAGAAGGAACCATCTCTTCTTTCCACTTTCACCGCGAGGCTTGGGAGGATGTCAAGGATGTCCTCTTCTGCAGGATGTTTTCTATCATTTTGCAGTATTAAAGTTTGCAATATCAGCTTTTCTATGGGCTGCAGAGAGTCCTTTATTTACAGCTTGCTGAGTCTGAGTTGAAATTTGCAGAGACCTGTAATAAAGCTTCTATGCAGAAATGCTTTTCCAGAACAAGCTGGCTTGCCACTGTGCTTTAAAGATTTGCCCTGCAAAAACTATTCTCACTAACCCTTTACAAAAAAAAAAAAAAGAAAAAAAAAACTGCCAGGCTTTAAGTGGCAAGCATTTGCTGTTTATATAGCCATTAATGAAGCTTTCCAGAAGTTTTCTTCCTTGCATGCCATTTCCTTACTTGGTTTACAAGTGCAAAACCATAGGGTGGTTACTAGCAGGTTTTCACAGGCAGAAACTCAAACGTGAAGCCACGTCCTCAATTTTTATTTCAGGTGTGTGCTCTAGTTGCACCTCAGGGCAGCACGAAAGAGGAATCTGCTTGCGATTTCATGTAAACTTTGGTTAAATGATTAGACTGGGGCTGCGCCCGATACTGAAAACAAGGTTACTGAGCGGTCGTTTTGATTTCTGAGCGCTCACTGCAAAAACGTTAATTGTTGCTTTAGCCTCCTCCTTGCTTAGGCGGGAAATCGGTGAATTTAGGGGTACCCTTCAAGTGCAGCATTGCTGCTCACCCTGATATGCAGCCAAATGCACCTGCTTGTAGCTTTGCCGTGGGCAGTGAATTTTGGCAGAGGAGAGGGGTTAAGCAGCCGGGCAGAGCGAAGCAGAGCCCTTGCACAGACGAGGCCCGCTGTGTTATGGCTCCACGTTGTGCACAGGCGCTTTCCCTTCTTTCCTAAGCTAAAAAGGTTAATGTTTGACTATTTATTCGGCTGGGCCTCCTTAAAGGCATGAGCTCAGTGGACCATTTTAATAACATCAGACAACGCTTCCTGCCTGGTGCTCTCCCCGGGCCCTGGGAGCTATTCTTACCAAAAAAGATTGAAACTCTCCAAACACAAAATCGCTGGCCTACAACCCCCTGCCATTGGCTCCGATTAATCACCAGCATCCTGGTTAACTCCCAGTGACAAGCTTTTACAGCTGCATTTTAAATATGCTGGGAAATCCAGATCAGGATTGACATCGAGGAACTTCAGTGCTCTGCTACCTGCTTTAAAAAAATTAAATTCTTCTTCTTCTTTTAAAATGTTAAATATAGGCACCAATTTTAGTTCTTTTAGCTTCCAGGGGCATTGAAACTCACCACGAAATCACTTTATTTCTCTGGGTTATCATCACCCAGAACATGGGATAATAGCTAGACATGCGGGAGGAAGATAACATTTGCTTAATTTATTAGCTATTGTGAGGACCCGTTATTTAATAGCACTTGTGCATTTTTGTAGGAAACACCATAACTGAAACAAACACCATGTTTATCTAATGATAAACATCTTCTCGGAAACCTAAAAGAGCAATATTAAAAAAAATATGCAATAAAATGTCTCTCATATTTCCTTATGTTTTCAAGAAGAATGTCCTTGAGATTTTATAAAAAATGCCCTTTCAGCATAATTAAGAGGGAAAGCATTTCACTTTCTGGGATTTAAATCTTGAGAAAGTAAGAGAGCTTAATATTCTCCAAGAAGGGCAACGCTACGCCCTGAGAACTGATAATTTTTTGCTCGCATGCTTTGATCTTTCTTCATTCTGTTTCCTCGCTCTGTTTTCACTGTTTCTTTGGTCTACTTTTCAACTGATCTATTTACTGACCTTTAAAAGACTCCCCATGCATTCTGCAGCATTACGGAAATAGCACTTTGGGATGATTCTTGCCTTGACTTGCAGCATTATCAGATGGACACAGAGTGCCGAACCTCTGAGATTAAGAGAGCCCATGACTACAAGTTTGCCTGTATGGCAATGAGCAGTGAAATAACTAAATCGATTGCGGTTCAAAACTCTGGATTTTAGGTTCAAGCCTGTGCACTAACACCTTTATTTTGTCATGAGGTCTCCAGGTCACACAGGAGTTGCAGACTGATCCTGAGTAGTTTCAGTTAACATCTGCCTAGGATTCTGATCAGGCTCTTCTATTTCAAATTAAACTGGAATTACTTGAATTAGCTTGCATTAGTTACGAACAAATCTAAGCTGAAATAAAATACCCTTAATCCAAAGCAAGAATGGCCACCAAGGGGTTACATCCGTTTAATTAAATCAGCGAATGTCTGTAATAGACAAGACTTAGTGTTGTGCACTCTTGAAATAATTTATTCAGATGAAATTCTGCCCAAGGGAAGGCAATCCCCAATCTTCTTCACACAGACATTTTGTTAAATGTCCTGATGCTTTTTTTTTTTTTTTTTTNNNNTTTTTTTTTTATTTTTATTATTTTTTTTTTTTTTTTTTTTTTTTTGCTTATTTTCTTATTGGCAAGAAAAATTTCTTCCTACTGGTGTTCAATTCTGTCCTCTGTAACTTTTCTTAGAAAAAAAATAGGTTGTATTGCAGAAAAGAATTTGATTTACCATCTTCACAGGGTTTCACTTCTCTTGGAGCTGTGATGTTGATTCAGAAGAGCTGAAGCAATTTGAGGTTTTTTAGAACTGCTATTTTCTGGGAGTCCATATGAAAAAAAAAAGTGATAATTCTACACACACAAAGGAAAAAGATATCATCACTTCTTTAGCCAGACTTGTCAGTCAGTACCTTGCTTGGTTGCATCTGCAGAAGGGAAATACAGATGATATGAATCTGACAGGCTCTTTCATGTGATGTTTTCACTTATCGGATAACAGCATGAAGAGTTTTGTTTTCCTGAGCACCCCAGACAGATCCCGCAGGTAGTCTCCCTTCCCCCGGGGTCCCCAGCTCTGTTTTTCAGTCAGTTCTTTAGCGAGACGCCTCCAGCTTCGCTTCCGATCGCAACCAGTGCCCTGCCCGCCCGCCTTGCGCCCACGTCGGCACCTCCAGGCCTTTGGGGCTCCTCTGACCCTGCTCTCAGACCCAAGGAGCCGGGCAGGGGGCATCTGCACCACGTGGGTCTTTTTTGCACTTTCCACTCGGCCTGATTTAGGGATGAGCTCCAATCTAGACTGCGAGTATTGACTAATCTAGGACCTTCAGGTAGGGTGTTTTGAGAGACAAGAAGCTTCAACCTCCTGTTACACTTGTTTCTCCTTTTCTGTGCTGCCTGATTACAAGAGCTGTCATTTTCCAGTCATGTAAGGGGACAAACTAAACTTTTGTCCCTTCAGGCTCATTTCTGTTAAAGATCAATAAAAAGACACTTCTGTGTTGTCTGGTTTTAATTACCACAAGACGACAGTGCTTTTATTTAGCTCGGGAGCATAAAATAGATGTTGCGAAACACATAATTCTTATTGTATATAACAGAATTTTGTGTGCTATTATGTAGTATTTCTACTCACAGATTATTTTTAATTAGTCACTACTTCAAAAATGATGTAATTTAGAGAAAGAGATAGTATCTACAGCGCAAGTATCATGCATAAATTAATGGAAAGGCAGAAAAAGCGATCTGTGCATTGCAGATATGATTGATTATTATAGGGATCTCACATGAAGGGCAAATTGCCACTATGAACAAAGTGGCCTTTAAAAATTCTTGAATTATTCTGCTATCAGTTCTGTGATAAGCTCAGAATTTCATACACTTTTAGGATCACGTCTTGCTATGTAGCTGAAGTGTGGAAATGAGACAGAGTGAGTTCTCCTTTCCTTCAAAATCTAGATTATTATTATTACTAGGAGCAAATTCTATGATGTTTTTGCTAATACAGACTTAAATGATACTAATAAAACAATGTACTTAGTTCTTCAGTATGTCAATAAACCATTAAAATAATCCATACATAACTCTAACTGTAATTAGTAGTATATTAAGGCCTGACTTTTGCTCAGGCAGTCAGGATAAATACCTTCTGTTTTCATTTTGAGCTAGATGTCATGTGGGACAAGGAACTGGATGACTATAGCGTTTATTTTTGGCCTGGGTTCATGTCCTTTTTGTATCAATATAAGGTACGAAACATGCAGTGATTTTCCTTTGGTTGCTTTTTTTCCACAGTAAACATCTATCAGAATTGGTGCATTTGCTTTGCCTTGCTGGAGGCCTTCCGAGGTGAGTAAGAAACTTTTTTCCTGCTTTCTCAGCCTCATAAAAGAGCTGGAGTGTCAAGCCCTTAATAAAACCCTAACTCGTCATTGCCGTTGGGGTCCCTCTGCAGCCAGAGTGGCAGCTCTGGGATGGGGATCGACCAGGGATGGTTTATCCTGGTAGATGTCCAGCCCTGCAGAGTGTCACTGATGCTGCACCTGAGCTGAGCCCTCAGCTCCTTGCAAGGGGTCTCCTCCTGTCCATCCACCACCGCTTTCCCTCAAGCCTGCAGGTCTCCAGTGGCTTCTGCTTCTCTGGCAAATTCCGCTGAAAATGATATAGGCAAGAATGCAGCTTTATTAAAATTGAACAGAAACAAAGAGGTTTTTTTTTTTCTGTCTGCCTGCCTGAGGTGCTTACAGACAAAAAGCTTACAAACTCCATTCAATGCTGGGAAGGTTGACATGAGCGCAAAAGCTATTGTTTTGTGGAAAAATCATCATCTCATGAGTTTAAAATGTTCCCAAACTGTAATCATTAAAGAGGCTATCTAAATACACTGAATATTCAAATATATATTACAGTCAAATAATACTGTAAAAGGCCTCAGTGAGGAATGTTTGCTTGGGTGAGTATGAAAAGAGAATATTTGATATTGGTCTTGTATCAGATATATCTATGCACATTAATCAAGACATATAAACTGAGTAAAAGTCCCTTCAAAGAGAGAGAGTGAATGTAGATTTTACTTCAAAACTCTCTTTGAGACGTGTAACGGGATGATTCCCGTCTTTAACGAGTATAAATGCAATCAGATCCAGTGAGGTTCATGTTGAGGGATAACACAGGAGGTGCAGAGTTGGGGAAATGGAAATTATGAGACCGTGCATGAGATCACAGGTAAAATGAGAACATGAAATTGAGCTCATCACATATGGTAACACAGAGCACAGTATGCAGATTACCTTGATCCTTGGCCATTTCTCACAAAACGAGAAGACAGATTATTATTTAGAGGATGACTATATGTCGTGTGGAAATCAAACCAGGACTGCAAACCGGGAGGAATCCCTGAGACCTGCGCACGCTGGCAGCTAGGGTCGCCCGCAGAGCCGTGGAACTCCGCATCCACCAGGACAGCCACATCTCTCTCCGGAGAGCAAAAATCATTGTATTGCAGAGTGAAAAGGTAAAGACCGCCCGTGAGATACCCAGCACTGCATTTACTGGCATGGGTGTACTCTGCCTGTGATAATCATCTCAGATAAGGTTTAAATGGCATCAGGCTAGCTCTTGTCTCTGGTGTTTATGTGGCCTAATTACTTTTGTAAAATGTGATTTCTTCAGGAGGCACAAAAGTAGAGCTGCTTTGAGAAGACTGCTACTATTCCTGCCACTGAGACACTGACACAGCGTCTTGGGTAATTAGTACAAAAACATCCATTGAGTAGATGTGAGCTTTGGGCAATAGCCTGCTCAATTTCAGTACGTTCAAGCAGACTGGTTTCCAGGAGTGCTGAGCTTTCCTGGATTCCGTCAAATTCACAAAACACCACTGTGCTCCACACCACTCAGGGTCAAAATAAATCTTTAAAGGCACTTAGAGTTACCTGCCTCAAACACAGAGCCAAGTTACCACCAGCACAGGGGCAAAGAGCCTTTAACTGAACAGTGCAGACTCTTTTCTTACCCCAATTTGGAAGTTGGCCAAGAGCACCTTGGGCGATGAAACCACTTCAAAGCAGTCAAAACCTGCCCTGTGTCCCATTGACCATGACTCCTGATTCAACAAGTTGCTGAACATCAACTGGGCCACTGTAGCTGAGCCTGTGCTGCCTCCCACCGACTTGCAAAGCCGTTTTGGAGTGTGTTTCTCTTCTTCACAGCATGTCCATGGATGTCCACAGTGGCTCAGGGCGTCTACAGAGATGCATCAAACTTGGGAAACTCAGCTGTGTATCTTAACCTATGCCCTCTCCCACTCTGCTAGATAAGCCTTTTGCTGTCTTTGTGAAAGGTGGAGGCATTTTTTAACTAAAGCTGCTATCTTGGCATTCTATCTTATATTAAATTAATTCACTCATCACAAAATTTTTAAGACTACTTTGGCTAGGGAAATAGAGGAAAACAAACAAACAAACAAGAACATGGAAAAGGAAACACTAGATAAGAAAGAGAAATGGCAGAAATAGATGAGAAAATACCCAGCAAAGTTTGATGATGGATACTTTCTGGAGAATCTGCAGCAGATTATGCTGAATGTAGAGCACACACTGAAGTCAAAGCATGAACTCAGGTCACAGAAATGACATCATCTTCTGGACACATTTTGATCTGAAAAGGCACTGACTGTACCTAACACGATATATCTTTATGAACATGCGAATAAATTCTCTAGTTCATTTTCAGCATGCGAACTATGTTTGCATCAGTACTATCTTGCATTAATCCTATCCACACAGCAGGAAATTTCTGAGTGTTATCAGTAATACTGCATGTAATTAACTTACAAAGCCCAGCAAAATCACTGTGTTGCCTGAGCAGTGGGAAAACATCTCAACAGCTACTGCACTCCATCAGATTTCCTCTGCACTTCAAGCAATTAGTTCTAAGGACATTGGAACTACATTGAGATAAAATGCATACTTCCATCTTAGTCCTGTTTTCATTTTTTTTTATTTTTATTTTTGAAGATTACAAGTGATGGGGAATTTTTTCAGAGTGCTGTGTCCTCGTCAGACACTCCGGGAGACATATGAGAGCAACAGACCCTTTGCCGACTTTGTCATCTTCAGTAAGGTCACCGCAGGCACTGGACAGCTTTTGCATTTGTAGTTTGTTGTAGCTTCAAACAACACAGGTAGATGTGGAAAAAACACATGTCCAGACAGAAAAGTGAAAAAAATAACAGCAGAACTCTGGAAACGCTTTAGAAACGAGGTTATGCATTTGTTTCAATATAGGGTTGTGGAAGATACTGTATTGGAACTGTTTATGTAGGTTTGTCACTGACTTTCCCAAGGCTGAAACCTGGTACTTTTATCTGCTCCTATAAAAATATTAAGGTTTTGGAAAGTGATCCTGAGTGCTCGCTCCCAGACACCAAACCAATCTGAGTTTAAAGTAAGTTAGGATGAAAGGTTTATTAAAAACGCCTTTGCCGTTCAGGCTGAGGAGCCTGCATGGGCTGAGCCACGAGGGTTTTTAGCGGCCTCCCAGGGGTACTCACCAGCGTGTTGCACACAGCAGCAACACTTCAGCTGCCCGCACGTGCAGCAAGCCCGCTCGGCTCTCGAGCACACACACTACCTCAAGGCCAAGCCGTACGCTGCACGGCCCACGGCCGGGAAGTGCTCTCTCTGGTGGTGACTCTGTGCTGGGAGACGGTGCTCTGGCAGCCGTGGACCCGTCCTGGCAACTGCTCAGAGCTGCCAGGTCTGCAGGAAGGAGGCACCGAGCACGTGCATGACTCTCTTACTTCTCTTGCAATGGCTCCTTAGTAAGAGGGACAACTCTTTGTCCCAGACCAAAGATGCGAGCAAAAGTAACTCTTATCTACTTCATAAATAACAGAAAGCTTCCCAGCAAGAGATTTGACCATCATATATTCAGCTGGTTTATAGTAGGACACTTTTTTTCCTTCCCTTTCCTCTTCTGCCTCTCTCTACCTAGATAATCTTCTATAGCCTTTTGGTCTCCATTTCTGTTGCTTTTCACTTACCCAACCATGTCCATTTTTCAATTACTCCTTCTGGAGAGGGACTCATCTCTGCTTAACATCAGCAGGGAAAAAATTCAAGGTGAAATATTAGAAGGGAGTAACTAAACTGAATATCCCATTAATATCAATTATGGGTGTCACATCAATACCGATAGCAGCGATGTTGTTTAGAAGTTTGAATTAATACCCTTATGCTGCCCACTCAACTAGGGGTATTTTCAGAAACAATATGCTATTTCCATTTTATTATAATCTATCTTTCCTGAAAATCCCCATCATGGCAAAGACATCAGGGAGGAAATATTGATGGCAGCTGTTCTAGCAGGTGATTTAGAGTGCTGGTCTCAGAGGAGCACGGCAGGACCCAGAGGGTCCCAGGGATGCTCCTCTGTGCCTAGCCACCTCCTGGCCCTCCAGCCAGGCTGCCACAGTGCCTGTGCTTGGCCTCCTCCATGTCCTGCCCGGTCCCAGGACTTCCCTACTGCTGGCAGTTGCAAAGTGGAGAGGATCGAACACCAGGGCAGAGAGAAGGAATATGAGAACATTTTGGATTAAAAAAATATATATATATATATATATAAAAAGCAGTTATTTAAGAGATGACAACTGACAGCTAAAGCTCCTTGTTTCTCTTTTTCAGTGGGCTGAGACGACTTTGGTCTTCTCCCTTCTCTTTCAGCAATGCCAAGGGTGGTCATCCTGTCAGCTGGGAGCCCACACTCACATCTGAAGCACTGGGAGCCCACACTTCACATCTGTGAAGTCCTCGCAGATCCTTGTTCTCCAGCCTGCAAGAGCTGGGGAAGGAGAGACTCTCAGGAGACTCTTTCCAGCAGAAGGAGGGAAATATATTTCCCACTTGCACAGTACCCTGGGGGAGGGCAGTCTTCATTTGAAATAGGATGTAAAATTTGGGCCCTCTGGATTCGAGAAAGACGAACTCTACGTGAGCAGAGGAAGGTCACTGGTAGGAGTGGGAAAACTGGGGGCAGCACTGTGGAGCTTGGTATGTTTAGTCGGCACATGAGGGCTGAGAGGGATCCAGTTACTGTCAAATACATCATAGAGTTAACATCAAGCAAGAAGTATTTACACTGATGAATGATCCTGGCACATGATCAAATGGGTATAAACTGATCGTGAACACATTTAGCCTTGGTTTGAGAGGAAAGTGCCTACCACCCTGGAGTAAGGAAGCCTTTAATCAGAATAGGGATTGTGATGAGGGGAAAAATAGGCAGCTTTAAAGAAGAGCATTGAATATATATGGGAAGGATTGTGTGTGCTGCAGTACTGCCATGGCAAGGGACTGAATTTAGTGACCTAGGAGTCACTGCTCCACCCTATTTACATGTTCCTCTCTATTCTCAGTCAGTAAAATAAATCGGTAATAACATTCACACTAAAATCTGCCTTCCCAGATACTCTGCGGAGTCTACAGACTACTGATTCGAAAGGTGAGAGATGGGGAGGGAGTTCATCCCTCATATCGCTATTGATTTAGCATCTCAGCTAACAGCAGAGAATAGCACCATTTTGCACTCAGTTCACAGTTGGATTTTTTTTGTCTTCAAACACAGAGACTAGAAATGATTTTGTTTAAGAAACAAAGCTCAAATACTGCAAATGTTCAAGACTCTTTGATGGGAATATTGGAGAGCCTCCTGATTCATCAGTGACTGAACTAGAGTGTATTTGAGTAGCACATCATTCTTTTACTATAAAAGATAATAGGAACACCAACAGTAGCTTTTCTCCTGCATTTCATAGTGCTTAGAAAGCAATGATGTGTCCAATCCAGATCTTGGATTTGTCAAGTAGCAGTATCAATTCTGCCTCATCTTTTCTTCTGAATAGAATTGGGTATATAATTCTGTGTAGAATTGGATATATAATTCTACAGAACCAGGCCAAGAGGTTTCTAGTTAGGAAATTGAGAAGATTGTTTTCCTGGCAGCCAAATTTTTCTTTTCCTATTTTTTCCATGCTTTAAAAATCAATTTATAATAATAGAGTGTTTTCCTTTTCATTTTCTGCTTTTATGCTACTTTAAAGGAGGGTGTCATTCAGTGCTGAAAGAAAAATATTCTAGGAAAGCTTCTGAATGCAATTCCTTGATAACTTTATCCAATCCACAGAGAAGTTGAAGCCTTTAAAGGGATCTCCTCTATTAAGCTGTTGTTTTTAATATAGCATCCCATGAGGGGGGATCATCTGCCTGTCCTTTACGTAACCCTATTTGCCAATGGCTGCAGAATCATTTATAAAATGATGAATGTTGTAAGTGCTTTCACTTGCCATCAAAATATTGAATTCCACATGTGACTACACAACCATGTGTAGACTACATGGCTGAACTAGAGCCTCCCTTTGCAGATGTGTCATCCTGTGATAATTATTCTTTTTCCTATGTCTATATAGAAGACTGGGAGAAATAATTTTTGTTGCTTTGTAATTCAAGGCAGATGATTACCGGTTAACTCATACCAGAAAGGCTGATTTTTCATTGAAGCTGCTTGCCTTGTCAGCTCTTTTCTTTTTTTTTGGAGACATTAATTCTAAAGCTTTCTCAGTCATATTCATAAAAGGGCATCTGAATCTTCCCTCATAAAGTTGCAAATGACGAGTTAGAGGCACCGGCTTTACTCGAGTTCAAGCTCATCTGGGCTAGCATGTATAACTGTGCTAGCTCATTAGGCACTACTAACTCCAGTTACAGCAGACACAGAAATGTGTCTTAGACAAATCCTGATCGGCCTCATAGAGCACTGTTTTGCACATCAAGCAAATGTTCTGGTCTATGCAAAGCAACATGCAACTCTTTTCCTAAAAGAAATGCTTATTAATGTCATGAATATGTGGAAAAGTGACTAGATGTAACATGTCTAACCTGCAATAATTTCCTGGAGTTATTCCACATCCACAAGTGAGGGACGCGACTCTGAAAACTTGGGCATGAACAGATAACAAATTAACCTTCAACTAGGGGTTGCTAATTTTAATTGATAAGAGCTTTGCTACCTCAGGAGTAAATCCCTACAATTTGCAACTATAGCTTTCTAGCTGCATATCCACTAGAGCAAGTTACTTCATGTTTAGGAGTTAAATGGCCACGATATCATCTGAGGCTGCATCAGAGCTAGGCAGAGAGAATCCTCCAATGTTGCTTTCCAGTGACATTGCCTCAGCTCATAGGGAAGTGTATGTCTGCACTGCGATCGATAAAATGCCATCCACAGGCCCTGATTTTCGCTGTCTCCAGGCAGCTGTCATGGGGATTTCTCCCTCCTCCCTTTAATTCTGCTCCATGATGGCCCAGATCTTGCCTGTGACAAGAGGCTGGAAGCCGACCTCAGGGACCTGCTCTCTGCTTCATGCAAAGCAGTGGCCGTACGTGCAAGATGGCTGATTTAAACTGTAAAACTGAAAAAAAAAAGTCGTTGTCTAAATGAGTTCTGGCGAGATTTATATTTGGATTGACTACTAGTTCTCAGCAGCCGGGTAATGGCAAAGGCAGCATTAATCCTTCCTGAGGAGGCAAGGCGTGACACAGGGCAAGGGAAAGCAGAACCAGCAAATATGAATGGTTTGCAAAGAGCGCTCAGGATTTGACCTTCATGCACATACACTAGATCTGAGAAGAACTGAGAATATGTATGAATTTGATGGCAATTTTCTCCAGTAAAAGAAAGAAAATAAATTTAATGTATGTATGTCACCTAAAACCTGGGCAAATGCTCCCACTGGCTATATGGGATAGCTATGGCATCCCATATTACTGGCTATAAGAAGAACTGGCTCCTATATGGGAAAAGAAAAATAAATATTTAATGATCTCCTTTTCTAAGCACTTAGTCCTCATCTTTTCCTGGAAAGTACTTAGGACTAAACAGCAACAAAGTGTGAGAAAGGTATAACGTTTATAATTATATCTTTTTCTCTCCTTCTTGTTGGTACTTCCCCTTCTAGGTACCCAGATGTTTTTAGCACTGAATAAAAGGCCTGGAGGTGTCTGCTGCAGGCTGGAAGCATCTTCAGGCTGCTAGTTATCTAAAAAACCAGTCACTGACATACTCAATATTGCCCCAATCCCTTTTTTTGATGAAGATCTCAGATAATATTGTAATGAACACAGTAAGAACATGTGATAAATATGAGGAAATCCCTATCTAATTTCCTATCAAATCCTACCCTTTTATTGAGAGCAGAATCTGAACAGTTTGAAGTACTTAACACCCAGGGCCACACTTGGAATTCAAATAGTGAATCATGAAATGGCTGCAGGCCATGTGAGCAGCTCCTCAGCAAGACATAGGGAATCTGTCAGACAGGTAAACTGGCTGGGTTATCCCATGATTTCTGAGGGGCTGTGGAACAAATGCTGGGCATGCCCTGCACCACGGCAGCGCAGCCAAAGCTCCTGCCACACGGATCACAGGTGCAGCTCTGCCTCTGCTTCTGGAGGGAATAAAGTCTTTAATGGACTTTGCAATACTCTTGACAAGCAATTATGTCCAGTTTCATGACGTTAAATGCATGGATGTGGCAGCACAGATTCTTGGAGACTGTCACAGATTGACACTAAATAAATTGTCCAGGACTCAGGTTGATCCAACAGTTATTTTCTTTGAAAATTGCATGATTTTTTCCTGCAGACCCAACTACAAGAGCAATGCAGTTACTTCCTTTTGTGAGGATTGATTGACTCATGCTCTTTCTTCGAGTCGGTAAAACTTGAATAGGAACATAAAATCCGAGCATTAGTGAGTTATTTAAAAACTAACCAAGGACACTTGGTTTCCAACACATCTTAAACTACTATATGACCACGCTACCAAAATGTAACCATAATTAAAAGACTGTATGTGAATACAAGCTATATTATAGCTCTGTGTATACAAACTATATTAAAATAAAGTTGTTCTAGTTATTCAAATACAGAAGAAAATAGGAAGTGGCAAGCATAGCAATGCAAATGCATTAAGGCTGAAGTCTGCCCATTTTCCAGATTAGTCCTAAAAGCAAAACTATTTAGCATCCCTCACTAATAAACCAAGTACAATATATAAATCTCAACGCTAGCAAAATGTTCCACTGAAAGAAATCCCATCTTCTTAACCAAAACAATCTCTAAAGAAATTCTAGCTGTTTCTTGTGAATTTAAAATCAAAGCATGAACCTCAGAGTTGCAAGCTGTGCTCTTCTTGCAGATTACTTGAGGTCACAAATGAAGACCTGTATTAAATCCAGTGTTTCAAACTAGCTCTTCAATACTTGGGATTCCTGCACTCCAAATAAACAGACTTCTCATGGTTTTGCTTCATTGTCTATAATCTCTGCCTGCTTTCTTGCCCAAAATCATCTTGAAAGTTAGAATGAGGAAGTTCCTTATATGCAATGTCTCTTCAGAATTATCTACATGGGTCAAAACCCACCATGTTCCTAAATAACATCAAGCAGGTTAGTGACTGTTTCCCAGGGATGCAGTTACTTGTGTGGTAAGCAGGAGCAGCACCTCAAGAATGAAGAGGAAATGGGACTCATGCAGCCGGAATTAAAATATATACATATATATAGCAAAATATTTGGGAGATGGAAAAACATATGAACATAGGATGCTGGAGGAATAATTACTACCAAAAAAAAAGCTAATTTAAATTGAGGACAGATTAATATTTGGAGAGATGATAAGAAACATTACACTGGGAACTCGTCTTTCCTGAAATACTTAGCTTACTTTGATCTTCTATAGAATTATGAGGTTGCAAGCTAGACATAATTAATTTGCCCCTCTTTTTAACCTTATAGTTATTCTAAGCTTCCTCACTTTGAGAAAGTTCTAAGAAAATATTGTGTCCTCGCTTCAAATTAGCATCAAGCAGCACAAATTGCACTCTGCATTGCCCTCAGAAGTGGTAAGTCATTGCAATAGATTGGCCCAACACCTTACCACATTCCCTTTTTCTTAATGTGCGTGTCCTAGCAAGATTAGAAAAGAGATTATACCTCAGTGCTGACACCACTGCCTGTGTTTGTTGCTTTCTACCTGCCTCCAGGCTGTCTCAGGGAGAATCATCTGCAGACGTGACATTCTGGAAGTCCTGGGAGAATAAGCAATGGGTAAATCCAAACCTAAGAGCTAAATCTGCCTCCTAATAGTATGATTTAGACATCATATGCTTGCATTCATTCAATGGTCATAGAAGCACACCCATAACATAAAGAACATTATTCATATGAGTAAACACTCTCCTCTGTGAGTAAGGCTCACACAATATGGTCTGACATTTTAATACATATTGAATTAGTGACATAATGCTGAAACACAGAGACGGGTGAAGCCACACGACTCTTTGAGCAGGGACAGTCGTACTGTGGCACAGCCACTGCTCCTGCAATCCACTCACAAATGCAAACTACAAAGAGAGGAACTAGGTAAGCCCAGGGCAGAAATAAAATGCTAAACATAACTGGGATAAGATGCAGAACCGAGTCCTGTAAGTAACATCCAGCCTTTCAGGGATGCTCAGGACAGAGAAGGCTTGGAATAGCTGGCTATTTTACAGAGGGAGTCCATAGAGGTCCATACATATAACCCTTGGGAGTTATATTAGTAAAAGACCTTTCCTCCCTGTGGGGAGGGAGGTCATCCCCGAGGTTTGGGTTGGCCCTGGATGAGCACAGGGATCCCCCAGGGTTCACTTCAGAGCTGCCTGCACAGGCTGAGCATGAACAACCGTGGTCTGGGTTTCCAACCTGTGTCCGTGCTCTTGCCCTACCATAGGTCAGTGTGGGACCTGTTCTGCAGGAAAATTCACCACTGCACTAGGGATGCTGGGCAGGAATTAATTTTGCCTGTGCCATAAGCTGCGCTACAGCCCTGGAAAGACGGCAGGACAACTTCAACATGCTACTGCCAGGGGGAGGTTGGTGAGGAACAGTCCAGAAAAACACATCCAACTCCCTTTTGAACAAATACACATTCTTTGTAGGTCATAGATTTGTTTCATCTTTCTGGGCATGTGTAATACTTTAGCATCTCCTCCATTAAAAAATAGCTCCTTTAATATCAGAGTTTTATCTTGTTTCTATTTTTACAGTGCATGTTGTCTCAACATGCTACAATCCTCAAGCTAGGCTTCCATCCAAGGTAATTAATTGTGCATTAATTATGTTGTGAACTGGCTGGAATTTGTCATTTAATTTTCATACGTACCCAGCACTGTCCGAATGAACTGTCCTGACAAGGTAATAGCTTAAAACCCTCCAGGAAGTTCAATAGTGGCTTTGCTGCTGCTTTGGAGATGTATGGACATACATCCAGAGCGGAATCTTCACGAGCTCTGAGTTGGCTGACACATCTGTCGGGTCCATATCGGCATCCTAGTGTGGAGCTGTGTCCAAGCGGATGAGTCCTGCTCCACGCTCCGGGTGGGAATATGTGCTTGATCCCTACCACACCCAAGAGCCTCTGGCTCCTGTTGGGATGAACTATAGTATAAAGCCCTGAATTTGAGTGTTATTGGCATTGATAACTTTAAACCTCAGAGTTTGCTGTTGTTCCAGTCCTCCAACCTATTGCCCATCAAGGAGAAAACGCTGTGGTCAGCACCTCACTGAAGCGGAGATGCAACAGCTCTGGGACTGCTCTGTAAATAACAGGCTGAACCCTCTTCTGCTGGCACGACTCCCAGTCACTTCAGTGCGTTTATACTGAGCTGTGCCGTAGCAGGGATCCTCAGTGCACGATGCCGCTGCCCAGCTTTTTATACTTCTCATTTACCAAGCAATACTGAACTGGGCTTCTGCAGGACACTCAGCTGTGCATGCAGCTCCATCCTCAAGGGGAGCAGAGAAGCACTAGGGGGATGGGCTGCGGGTCCGTCAGTAGAAAAGAGAAGGGCTCATTTTTGTCTTCAAAGGGGGCCACAGAGCAGCTCACAGTTTCCATAGTGGCCATGTGGGTTGGGAGCTGCAAAAGGATCTCAGGGCATCGAGCAACATTTCACTTCCATTTCTGGGGGTGTCATAAATCCAGCTCGGTAAATAACAGCTTTTGTGGTGTGCCAGGTACCCTGACTGAGGAACTGAAGCATGCAGAAAATAAAATCCTTGGTTAAGTGACGCTTTCCAAGCGTCCGGAAGGGTTTCATTCAGAGTTCAGGCTAAGGGTAGGATGATCTTGTACCTAAAATATTCTGAAAAGATTCAGTCAAATCCTGGCTCTTTTGCAAGGAGCTGCAGGGCTACATTTGTAATCTTGTGGGAGACAGCACTGAAGGCCATATATGTAGATAAAGAGAGGCTCAAGAGAAAAGATTATTTTTTGATTTATCCCTGCTGGCTTAGGCACACATCTTAACCCTTCTGGAGATCCCGCAAGTGCTAGCTCTCACAAGCACCGTGCAGGATCTTCATCCAAACACCATGAGCTTCCCCATCTTTCATCAGTCCCTGCCTCCTTGCTGCGTATACAAATTGCAAAGCTAACTGCAAAACAGATCCATGCAAACAAACAGAGGCTGCATAAATCCCATAATTAAACAACCCACCCCAAGCTCACAACCGTTTCCTAAAGAAAGCTGGACTGAGCATGTGCCTGCAGTCCTGCAGCACGTTAGGCTTACGGCACGGGGGGTTCAGTTGCTTGAGGGGGTCCTCTCAGCGTATCCTCGGCTCCCCGCTGGGTGCAGGATGTCATCGCTGGAGCATGTGCCCGCGCGCAGCAGGGTTACACATGCACCGCAGCAGGAATGCTCCTGGTGTTGCTGGTGTTTCTGCTGGAGCTGCTGGGACCCTGCTATCAAATCGCCTCCCAAGCAAGGCCACGAGTTCATGTTCCATGCTCTGTGGCCGTGGCTCCATGGCCCAACTCCCTCCCTGCAGCAGCTTCACTGAAACAAGTCAGGCAGGACACCTAGCACACCACAAAAGCCTGTATTTTCTGAGCAAGACTTCAGACCCAATCACACTGTCCAGACACGTCCTCTCCTTGGTCATTTCCATTCCCTCGAGCCTAAAGATTATAACTGCAAACTGCGGACAGTAGCACCTTGCTTTTCCCTCAAACTAGCGTATGTCTCCCAGGAATCACTTCCCCATAGGTACCAACACATGTGGAGGTGGAAAGCTAAAAGGCAATTACTTTTCATGGAAAATGGTGCTGAGTATCACTCAGCAGACATACATACACACAAAGCAAGGGCTCTGGGAGCCACAAGGACCATGTAGAGGGAAGCTTGGCTTGGAGGAAAAGCTTATCCCAGTGACACCATTTTCTTGCTTAGCTTTCAGTAAGGAAAATGAATGCAAAAAATCATGGATTGGCATTAAATCTGAGAATAGAAAATATAAAAGGAGGTTCCTATTTCATTCTAGTCATCTCTGTAGATAAATTAGACTGTGGACTTTCAGTGTTTTAGATTATAGAAGAAAGTAAAAGCCACAGCCTGACACTATGTTAAAAATACAGTCCAGAAGAAAGAGTTATTTATACAAATCACCCAAATTTAAATAACAAGAGAATTCACCATGGGTCACCTTCCTGTGGTCAAAACCTCTGTACTCGAAAACCAGCTACAGTTCCAGCTCCACTGCCACTTTAGTTGTGATGCTGAGCAAAGTGTTTAATTGCTCTGTGCCTCAGATTCCCATCCAGAAATAATTGTATTTCCTTTCCTTCATCTTTTTTTTTCTTTGACTTATATTTTTTGTTCAAAATGTACTGCTCTGACTGTGTACTGGAAAGTTAGGAAATTAATTCTGTATTAAAATTGTCTTGTTTTTACCTCTTGAACTTCCATTTTGGACATCCCTGAGGCATGAGTAAGTTATCCAGCAATTAAATTCTGTAGCACAATGTAGATAGGCGACAGAATTAAGGTTGCCCAGCTAATCATTCTTTTCCTCCATCTTAAACGCTTGACTTTGAAGCCTAAATAGGATTCTTTTAATGTATTGGTAAATGTCACTTTCTATGTAATCTTAAATAGAGAGGTAAAAACTCAATTATTTTATGTCTAACAGTAATATTCTTTTTTTTCTGTATTCATTATACAGTATTACCAAAGAGAGCGTGTGGAATACCGAGCACTGCCGCCACCCTGACTGGCACCTACCGCTGCTCATGCCTTGTTGCACTCGCTGGCACTTGCAGAAAGCTGCTCGGCTGGGTCTTGCTGATGGGATGAGGAGATGTCCGTCAGGGAACAGCAGGAGGAAAGGGGGGACAATAACTCTGTTCATTTCCATGGGACTTGGTCCACCCAGAGCTGCTCATCAGACTTGCAAGGGCCTCCAGTCGGAGCTAAGGCCTCGCGGTGCCCATGATGGAGCGCTGCGTCCTGCGCCTAGGCCGGCTCCCGGCCCTGCTGCACCGCAGGACACTCGTGCTGGGGCCCAAGAACAGCCGGGTTTGGTCAGCTTGCTCCGTTACCGGCCTTTGTTTTTTTTTTTTTTTTCTTAGGGAAAACATAAAAGGACAGAAGAGGTAATGCCATTTTTCAAAGTTCATAACTCAGCAAAACTTGGATACTTTCTTATGGAAAAAGAAAGTGAATTTCCACAGCTCCAGGCATTGCTCCTGCCGCGTTTCAGGGGCCTGCCGCAAACCCTAGCAACACGGCGCTTCCCAGTGTAGGAAACGTTAGATAATCAACGTAAAGGGGCTAGGACTGGCGATCACCGCAGTAACAAACACAGGCGCGCAGCCGTCCCTGCGGGTGCTGCTGCGAGGGCAGCGAGGGGNTTTTTTCTTAGGGAAAACATAAAAGGACAGAAGAGGTAATGCCATTTTTCAAAGTTCATAACTCAGCAAAACTTGGATACTTTCTTATGGAAAAAGAAAGTGAATTTCCACAGCTCCAGGCATTGCTCCTGCCGCGTTTCAGGGGCCTGCCGCAAACCCTAGCAACACGGCGCTCCCCAGTGTAGGAAACGTTAGATAATCAAAGTAAAGGGGCTAGAACTGGCGATCACCGCAGGAACACAGGCGCGCAGCCGTCCCCGCGGGTGTTGCTGCGAGGGCAGCGAGGGGTTGTGCGTCTCGCTGCGCCTCGGTGTCGTGCTGTGGCCGCCACCAGGCCCGGGCCCCGGCCGGGTGTGTGGAAACCCCAGGCCGTGCGGTGGTGCAGGCCTGCGCCACGGCTCTCGCTGCGAGGGAAGGAAAACACCTGTGACCTTGTAAAATGCCGGTCAGCGTAGGATTACGGTTTGTTTGTTTGTTTGTTTTTGTGATTTATTTTGTTTCCATTTGGTATTAAACAATTGCACCAGAAAGCCCCTGTAGAGCGAATGCCTGCCCTGCCGGTGCTGTTCGATCGCTTGGCAACAGGCAGAGATTGCCTGTCGGTACCAAAAGGCAAGAAAATCTGAAGGGATTTAAAAATCTGCTGGTAATACTGTCCGGTGAGCACAGTGTCATTGACCACGAGATTATACGAATCATATAGTGACCAGAATTCCAGGAAGCAGAAGAGCAACCACATCACTACGCTGTGTTTCAAGAAAAGCTGAAGGAGGAAAACAGGTTTGTTGTTTGTTAACTAATGGTGGGGTAAAAATAGCTGAATCTGTTTATCAAGGGCCTGGTCCTGAAAATGCCGGGCTGCTGTTGGCAGAGTAGCTCGCAGGAGCAGGTCTCTGGAAAAGACACACCAAGACAGAGAGCACATGAAGCAAGGAAGAAGGAACAAACGAGCGGATGGCCCAAACCCGGGCCTCCCACCACGGAAGTCCGCGGTCTGAGCAGGGGCCTTTGTGGAGGGAGCAGCCAAAATGGCTCTGGTTTATCCACAAGTGATGCAAGATCAGTAGCGATGTCTGAAGAGCTAATCAGAGAAGGGGGCACAAGGAATAAACAGACTGAGCAGAATGCACTATTCAGTATCATTCTGGTCTCAGGTTTGAGAAACACAGAGCAATTACTCCATAGTAATACTCCATAGTGTAGTCTTCCATACTACACTAGCTCATTCCAACAGATCCAAGTTGTAATTTTTTGAGGCATCACACCTCTTTCTTTTGCTCCAATATTTTTTGAAGATATTTGGTAGTAAGGCATTTCAAGATAATTTCATTCTTCTGAAATCCATGAAGACTCTTCTCACTTCTATGTTGATGTGTACATGTTAAAATTTGCCCTTCCATGTTTCACCCAGTTGGTGAAACCCAAATCAGCTGAGTTCTCCAGTTTATCAGCCCTGCCTTAACAATTACCTATGGGCCATCCATGAGTCTTCCTTGTGCCGAGAGACAGCTTTGGCAAATCGGAGAAGATAGATACTAATATCACAAGAAGACCTCTTTAATGAAAACTCACCAGTGTGAATGGGAATAGCCTGTGCTACCTAGTGCTTCCCACAGACATTTACATTTTTGCTCATGGCTCTGGTTCCCTGTTCCGACAAGGTGCAGTGAAGCAGCTTGCGGTGTCCGGACGGGATCGGTGCCAAGGAAGTTGGAGCAGAGTGTGCTGGTGCCAGCACACGGCAGATGGCAGCGGCTCAGAGGGTGCTCGGAGCGCGTCTGCCCGACTCCAGCGCCTAGGGAAGCTGGAGGCACCCCGAGGCTGCTGTGGCCGATGTCTGCGGAGGAGCGCAGGAAGCTTCTCACTGCCGTGCTCGGGACAATGATGCAGGCGTAGGAGTGACTGCGAAACAATATATCGATCCCAATTTCCCCCGGAGAATGTGAGCATACGACTGAGGCAGAAACAATATTGGGCTCATTGGATGCCAACTGGGCTGGGCACTGATGTGAGTAGCAAGTTAAGACGCCAGGTCTCCTATCAGGGGCCTTGCAGTGAGAATGATTAATACATGGGGGAGGCAACAAAGCAAAGAGCTATGGGAGCCATGGAAAGGTTCACCTGGCCCATTCCCGTCTTGCCTCCTTCCCTGGGACTGCTGACGCAGAATGAGTTGTTTGGGGAACCTCATTTCACCTAGGTCTTTCAGTAAAGGCTCTGACACTCTCCTGTGTCCCCTTTTTCCTGTGCACCAAGAAAGGCATCCTCTGATGAGGCCCTCATATGCCCACACATCACCTGATGGGGATGCAGGCAATATGGTTGTCTAATGGAAAACTTTCCACTTTGTAGGGCAGAGCATGAAGCCCTCACTGTCTTCCAAAGAGACCCTATGCCACTGAGTTGGGCAAGACATTGTAAAAGTAAACACAGCAGCTTTTGCATCAAAAGTGGTCACTCCTGTTTACTGCCTGCCTCCCACCACCCAACAGTTACCTGGAGCAGTCCCGAGCAACCCAGGTGATGTCAGAGGCACATTTCAGGGAGACAAAGTTCTGGTTCGTGGCATATCTCTCAAACATATACCCAGAGCTGTTTGCCAGATATTTTTGAGTGTTGCTTAGGAAATATTCTCTTGTAGAAGCATTTGAGTCTTGTCTCAGCTTAGTGTAATAAAGAAGGGGAGTTCATTGCATTTATTGCTGACACCACACTTGGCCCCTCCAGAGCAGGCCCTTCTGCGTGGGAAACTACTAGGAGTGTTTTTTTGTTTGTTTGTTTGTTTGTTTGTTTTTAAAAAAAGGGTCAAATAAGTAGGCAGAGGAAATCTAGTTAAAAACCCCGGGCGAGCAGAGCTGTGAGTCAGTTTAGGATGGTGCAATGACCAGGTTGTGCTCAGTGCCGGGCTGCCGGAGCAGCGTGTCCATGTCAGCTGCGCTGGCACTGTGCAAACCAGGATGGGGACGGCCACGTGCCCACCTGCAAGTCCAAGGTAACACCTCGCTCCTGTGTATTTGTATACAACCCAACCTAGGGACTCTGAGCCTCCACTGAGGAGGGCTTTGACAGTGGGAGAAAAAGCCACAAAGTGATGGGGACAAGCGCCTCTCCTGCTCTCCTGAATGAAGAGGCTTTCAGCTATTGAAAAAACATAAAAAAGAAGTGTCTGGGGAATCGTCTCTGGATTTTGCCAGTGACTTCACTAGGACCCAGGCAGCTTTTCCTGCAAAAGGCTGTCAGTGGGTCAACATGCTGCACCTCAGAATTGGTTGACTGTGGCCAGAGCAAGGATGTAGTAAACTCTGATACTGGATTATTTGCGAATTGCAGCAGTGAAGCTAATCTAACCTTTCAGCAGCTCTTTTAAGTGATATTATTATTAGCCCTTGTTCAGAGGCTGGCAGGCAGGCAGCCAGTAAAGCACTTAGAGTTTACCATCATCCATCTGCTCCTCTAGATTTGAAGACTGTAGAAATTTTCCTTTTTAGGACTTACTTTGAATATGATTAGTGGGCCACTTGCCACATGGCTATACAAGTGTGTCTGTGTGCTGTAGGCAGAGGTATGTGACAGGTATTTTATCAATGAGGAACTCCTGATTGAACAGTATTTCCATTCATTCATCTGCTCGTTTATTTGTGTAGTAAAACTGTGCCCGGTGTTCTCAAAGCATATATCACAATAACAGACACTTTGCACTGCAATAAAGGGGTTATACAGTCATATACACACAACCTTCCAGCTGTCAAGGAAATTCAAATGTAAAGGCCTTGCTTTTAAATATATGAATAATATGGGCTTCTATACATTTTTATAATTATAATTACATAAATACGCGTCGGACCGATGCCTGGGATGCAAGGTAGGTGCTAGGACAGGACTGATAAAAATGACAGATCTAGTTAGCTCCATCCTAAAACCTATGCCATCTAGGTAGAGATTCAGTGTTTTTTCAAAATGTAGCCTGCCTAGCATTGAGCACAACAAGAGTGAATTCTAGAGCTGAGGCATAATACACTAATATTAGTAGGGTAATGGGAGCACTGAAGGCAAGTTCAGTCCTTTTATCTGAATACAGATGACTTAGGTGATCAGCAGCAGAGCTTAGTTTATGGGGAGGGTTTGTATAAAGTCAAGTCTTCCCTGGATTCTTTCAGTGTTCCACATTCACATTGCATAAACACAGACAAGATCAAAGCTGTAATTACATTAAATTATGCTAACTTACAAGTGCCACTGGAAAAGATGCAACAGATAAATTCCTGGGGTTGCCAGGCTGTATTTCCTTATGAGACAAGACACTAAAGCTTGCGGAGCATTAGGGATGCGGGCAGGCATGGAGGCCAGGAGCCTCGTGGCTGGGGCACTCAGGCTCTGCGGTGACACCTCCTTGGAAGTCCACGTGTCTCTGCGAAGATCTCTGTGATGTTTCTGATTCACAGCCTAGCCCGTTTCATCCACGCTGTGCACTCATGGCCACAACTCCTTCCCTGCTCCTTGGCTTCCTCGCGCGGCCGCTCCGCGCGGTGCAGGAGGCTGCGTGTGGAGGCAGCTCCTGCTCCAAGCACATGCATCGTTCCCCAGGCTGCAGCTTCAGTCTGTGACAGTGACATGGGCAGGATTTCTTGGGCACATCCCTCAGTAAAAAAGCCTGGGCAGACCGTTTCCGGGAAGCCCAAATCCTTAGGCTGCAAATAAAGACAGTTCTCCCATGAAAGGCAAAGGACAAGGGGAAGGAAGCAGTGCCTTCCTAAAGCTGCTGTTTATTTTTATCTGTGGCACAGAGATGATTATTCGAGAGTGGTCGGTGCTTGGGAGAAGACAAGGCTGGCGAGGTCAGGATTTCATGTGGGAGTAAGTCACGGCCGAGGCGGCTGCTCCCATCAGCCTGCCTGAGGGTCACGCGAAGCACTCGCCTTTCTGAGGCACTTCCCGTGTTTCTCGAAACACGGCTCCCCGCTGCGGCGGCAGCCTCTGCCTCTCCCCCGGGCTGTGACCTTTCCCAAGCACATTTTGAACGAGTGGCTGGTGACTTAATGCGCCACCAGAGCCTTTGAAGATCCCTTTTTGTGAGCGTTTCACAGGCAAAGTGCGACGCATAATCTTTGCTCACAGCTTTTGTGAAACCCGAGTTGGCGCGGGCCACAGGTTTTGAACAGCTCGGGAGTGGAGATCTATGTCCTGCGGACAGCCGCGCCGACTTGTTTATGTGGCTTTGGTACAGGCGCAGGCCGGCGCGTGAGGAATACGGTACTGGAAAAAAATAAAGGGGAGACTATGGCTTTGAAAGCACCGAAGCATGTGCTTAAATCCTCGAGACTTCAATGGGCTCTGAGAACCCACTGAATAGGGCTTCTGATGAGAGTAAATATGCTCAGAGGGCAGAGAAATAACAACCTCTTTCAGCTTCAAAAAATACGCCTTTTTGGCTGGATTTTCCATGAGGCTTCTCTCAACACTTGCAGCCCGTAATGTCCCCTTCTCCCACGCAGACTCAATAGGGTCTGCAAGTGCCTTTGCCCCTTTCCTTGAATTTAAATGGGTTCTTGTCTGAAATGAAGTGTGCTGGACTACAGCAGGGCCCTTCTCTGCAGGGTTTCCCATCCCTGTTGGCAGGAACCTCCCAGGCGTTCGGACCGTGGTGTAGCAGCCCCTGGCCTGGCTCGAGGAGGAATGGCAGGATTGCTGCTCACCTCCTGCAAGACCCCCAAGAGCTGTTGGCCATTCCGCAGTCCCCCTGGCTGGTCACTGCTGTCCCACTACTGGACATGGGGAATTTGTGAGTACTTGGGAGCAGCAGCCAAGATTTCACAGAATCACAGGATGGTTGAGGTGGGAAGGGACCTCTAGAGATCACCTAGTCCAACCCCCTGCCCCAGCAGGGACACCCAGAGCACAGGGTGACATCCAGGCAGGTTTGGAAGATCTCCAAAGAAGGAGCCTCCACAGCCTCTCTGGGCAGCCTGTGTCAGTCATCCTCACAGTAAAGCAGTTCTTCCTCCTTCCTTTCTTCCTTCCTTTGCATCCTTTGTGCATGGGGAAGACATAAGAAAAATAGATAAAAGCTTTCAGAAACATCAGTGCAGCTGTGTTCCTTGCTCACAGCACCTTGAGAGAGGCATGTTTCTGTTTTCTTTCCTTTTTTTGTTGTTGTTGTCTTTCAGAAAGTACTGAGCAAGTCCAGTTTTCAGACCAGGCTCTTTGAAGGCTTCTCAAATCGGTCATCCAAACGCAGCAATTGTTCTTGAAGAATTTAGCATATGGGGCTCAGGCAACCCGTTCCTTCTCCACATAGAACTCATTTTCTTTATGAGGAATGGGGGTGAAGAGGGAGAAACTGTTTTATGGAGAAAAGTGATGATTAAGAACTATGCTTATGAAAACTGCAGAATATAAGAAGAAATAAAGTCTTATCTACAAAGTCGCTTTCACCGTATCCGCTAGGGCACTTAAGTTGCTGCACAGACAACTAATAAGGAAAAGGTTGTTGAAATAATTGCAGTTCTGCTTTTAATGCTATGAAGATTTGGTGTTATTAAGGAATGGGTGCTGAAGGTTAGAAGCAGCAAACTAAAGGTGTTTGGGATTCAGAGTTACAGCTACTTTGAGAATGCGTTATTTTCAGGCATTAATTTTTTCAAGAGAGGGTTGAGTGAGCCAGGGCAGATGTAGAGAAGGAGCACTGCTCATATCCAGAGTTTCTGCATTAAATTATACAGCACTCACTGTATAGAGGTGCCAGATGGACAGATTTGGCCGTTCGGGCCTTCTCTTAACCTACAAAAGCAGCCTGGAATAAAAAGTAGCAAATTTAACCAGCCGCCTATCCAGGAGACTCCTATGGGCCGCCCGAGAGCACTGTCACAATGTTGGCCCAATGTTGACATGGTGACATAACATGACATGACATGACACCATGGTGACATGACAGGGTGACACGGCCCATGGCAAGGACAGAAAGGGATCGCCCATTGCTGGGCTCGGTGTTTTAATGGGCTCTTCATTAGCTCTGTCTCAGCTTTAATGGTCTGATAAGTAATGAGCCATCCCGTCCTCTGAAACACTTCAGATTTATAAAGCCCCAGGAGTGTGAATAGTGCTCTGCAGATAAATAAGCTGATGAATCCCTGCCCATATGGTCCAGGCCAAATACGCAAAAACAAAAAAAAAGATCCAATAAATAAGTGAAGAACTGAGGAAATCCAGGGCTACTATATGCCAAGACACAAACCAGTAAAAATACACATTTTCGTTATATTTTTTTGCACAGGACCAAAACAGGAGGTGAATATATCGTTCAATTTGAGGTAACTTCTTTAGCATGACTGCAGCAAAACTCAGAACTGCAACTGTGTTGTCTTCATTCCTGGCGCCAGGACAGTGGAAGCTGATGGAACTGTGGCCAGCCCAGGTGACAGATAACTTGTCTCTACTCTGGTTTGTTCACCTGGGCCTATAACAGCAAAAGCTCTATCTGGGAGTATTACTTCTCTCTGTGCTAAGGTTACTTATGCTTCAGTACTGTTGCTTAATCCAGTGATGCAGAGGGAAAGCTGAAACCTCAAAGATCATCCAAAAAAAAAAAAAAGCTTTCTTTAGCCCAGAATAGAATCACACCAGTCATTAAACAACTGACTGTACTAGGAAAAACAAGGGAAAAGTGGAAATGCCAACAAAACTGCCATCATAGCCCATTAACCTATGAGGGAGATAGGCCGTAAGGAATCTCTAGCCACAAAAGCTTTGCCCAGGACTGATGCTTGGGGTCAGGTCCTTGGGGCTCAAGGGGAATGGGTCCTTCTCAGCAGAAGAAATCTGATTTCAGAAACAATCTTCAAGTCTGGAGCAGCTCCTTGAAGAAAACCATGTCAGTTGTCCAGTTGGGTCTTACTCTAGACTTGTCAGATGGAGATAAAAGAATTGCCAGTGGCTGCCGAGGCCACAAAAAGGAGGAGGGTTGTGTGTGCCAGCAGGCTCCATGCCAGACTACAAGCAATAAAAGGAAAACTCCAGCCCTGGGAGAGGGAGTGTGTATGGGACCTGGCTCCTGATGTAGTCCAGGCCTTGTCTCTGCTTCTGAAGTAAATCTCTTGCAAGAAGCCTGCACAGGCCTGTATTTTCCTGGACTATTCGGACTACTGCTTTGGGCTGTTCTTTAGCTGTGAATCAGCACCAGGTCATGAGGTAGAGCTGAGCATCTCTGTCCCCAGAGAGGACTAGGAGGGATCACCCAGCCAGGCCCTCAAGGGCATCCAGCATCCCACCCCCTGACCCAGGGATAAACCAGCTGTGAATCACAGAATGCCTAAGGTTGGAAGGGACCTCTAGAGGTCATCTAGTCCACTCCCCCTGCACACGCAGGGCCACCTAGAGCACGTGGCACAGGGCTGCATCCAAGCGGGTCTTGAAGATCTCCAGAGAAGGAGCCTCCACAACCTCTCTGGGCAGCCTGTTCCAGTGCTCTGTCACCCTCCCCGTCAAGAAATTCTTCCTTAAGTTCCCGTGGAACTTTTTATGCTTCAATAAGCATAAGAAGTAGGCACCAAGAGTGGGTGCTGTGGGGGAGGTGAAAGGTGGAGCCGTCCTCTCGCTGTGCGCATAGCCTGCCCTGCAGACGTGTCAGCCAGCTCTAGGAGGTGGGCACCAGGGGAGACCTTTCCCACATCAGATCTGGACCAATGGTCCCAAACAGAGCTAGGCAGCTGAATAAATGATTTTGTGGATTTGGGACATGGTGTCCTATAGAATCCAATTGCAAACTAAGATGAGAATTAAGCAAATCAAATCATCTTTCATCTTATAACATTTACATTTTTATTTATTTTGAAAAGACCACGTGCTCCCCAAGGGCTCCCCCTTTTCTTGGAGGGTACAAGGCTACTGTGCTGCCACAGGACCCCACAGCTTTTCTGACTGGAAGAGATCTCTGGATTTCATCCAGCCAAACCCAGCCATCTCAGTAGCCTTTCACTCCAGTGTGTTGATGTCTTATCCTGGGGAGCCCAAGCTGGACACTGGCATAGTCTCACAAGGCCCAATCAGAGAGGAGGAATCACCTCCCTTGGCCTGTTGGCTGTGCCCTGCTTGATCCAGTGCAGTATGTTCAATCCCAGCCTAGCTTTGTGTTTCCTTGTTCTGCCTGTCCCTGTTTCCGTGCTTTTTATGCTTCCTTTTTGCTTTGGAGCTCAATCAGGAGTCCCCGTCTGAACCAGAAACTCTTTCACATAGATCATGCAAGTCAGAGTGTCAGCTCTAAAACAAATTTGTTATAGGACAGGTCAGAAATCAAAGCTGTTTTCATTTACAGAAGAATTATACCTACCGTTACAGAGAATACTGAGTTTCTAAAGTGTGGCCAAAATTAGAAACCCCAGCGTCCATCAGGACAAAGCTGTGACCATCTGCCCATGAGACCCAGCGATGGTGGTGTGATGTGTAGTCGTTAACCAAAACTTGGTCAGTATAAAATCTGTGCAAAGAAGAAAAAGAGAAAGTCCAAGAGGATCAGGCTCACAGGGAGGTTTAGTGTTGGTTCACTGCTTTTGAGAGTGCTGCAGAAGCACAGACTCCATTTTAGGAGGTGAGGAAGCCTTTTCTTCATAAGGAAAAGGTGGTGTAAGAGCACGAGCATCGCTGGTGGAGAAGAAACCCGATTTGTGGCTCACGATGCACCCGCACAAGCAATCAGATATCACAGCAAGAAGCTGCCGTGAGAGCACAGCTTTGATGGAATAGCAAAACACTCAGCACAATGATTCCCAACAAATACAATTGAACGTGGTAAATAATCTCCTATCATAGCAACATCTAAGATTTGAATTAACCTCCCCAGGCCTTAAATTTCAGTTCTTCACATGGGGCTAGTGTATAGTAGGTTAATTATATGGACCTCTGGTAATTGGCTCAAATATAGCACAAGGGGATTTTCATGCTAAGCCAACATCAATACTGTGCATCAAAGGCTGCCCTGAATTCTCCCGCTCTGTTGCTCAGTCATCTTTGATCTAAAAAATGAAAAGAGCAAGGGATTTTGTTGTTATTTTTATTCCTTCCCCCTGCCCCAAGATTGAGGTTACTGAAAATACAAACGGAGGAAGGAAAAAAGGTGGTTGAAAAGAAGAAGAAGAAAAAAGAAATGTAAAGAGAAGCAGGGAAGATGTGCTGAGTTAAACAGAGATAGGTTTGGAAAAGAAGAAGGTGTTGCTGATGGGAGGAAGAGAGCTGCTGCAGACATGGGAACCCCAGTGAGCAGCGGGGCAAGGGAGACAAGTCCAAATGTGTTCTTAAGAATGCGCAAAAGGGATCTGGCCATGACACCTGTAGGGTATGAGAATCAGGTACTGTCTTCTCCAGCCACCAGCCACTTTACCTCACTGTGATCTGCTGCAGAAGCCTGCAGGAAGCTGTGAAGCCCTGCAGCTGCCTGACACCTGATTAGGAATAGAATTTCCTTGGGAAACCCGTTCCTGTACGTCCATCCTTGGATTACTCTTCTATAAAAAGCCTGGGGTGGCCATTTGAGAGAGCAAACCAAGCCTCCTACAGGCAAATGCAGGACCACCATGGAAGGACACCTGAGTAAAGGGAGTTCTAAGGGTGATGAACAGTCATGGAGTTGAACGCATAGAAGGAGATAGGAAACAGAAAGGAGGGGACAAGCGAAATTCAAGACCTGGAGGATATTCATGGCCTTTGCTTAACATTACATCAGGTGCTTGTCTCTGAGCTCCATATGCTGCCCCTTGGTAGCTCAACAAGAAAAAGAGCAATCTGCTCTTGGTGACACCAGGGCGGTGTCACCGTCAGGTGTAGACCTGAGCCCCAGGGCTAGAAACACTTGGCTTCGGAAGGAGCTTGTTCACAAGCCTCCCATTGATGCCTGAACTCCAGGCCCATCAGTTACAGGCGGGCAAGTCCTGAACAAGGAAATCTGGACGGCCTCACAAAACATGTGAGGACGCTCCCAGCTTAATCTTCTAATCATCTGGCCTCCTAATTCACAGCAATAGGCAATCTGTTCCCAGGAAAGCATGAGCTCCTGTGTCCTTACCGCCCCTCTGGCCAGCACTCCTGCATTCATCCCTTTGGAGTGCTCCTTGGGGGAACTAACTTCAGGAAAGCATTTCAGGGAACAGGAGAGTCCAGAGAGAGTGATTTAGTGAACTTGCAAAGGCAAACGCTTCCTTCCCTTTGACACTGAACTGATTTCTTAGTAGGGGTGAGTATTAGCCTGACTATGAAATATTTTGTTTCAGATCAGCTCAAAATGCATTTACTTCCCTGTCCCTCAGTTTTCCAGCTCAACCATTAACCTGGAAAACCTGCTATTTGCACAGGTCTGATTGTTATTCATTTGCATTTTTGGTGAGAAAATGATGAAAAATATGTAAAAAAGAATGAACAAAAAAAGATTTCAGGAACATGCAGTAAGCAACCAAGAAAAGAGAGGCGGAAGAAATCAGTTCCTAGAGCTGTTTGAGACAGTTGGCAAAAAAAAATCCACAGAAATGTTTGCTGTGTCCAAAAAAAATTTCACAAAAAAATCTTTTTTATTTTTTAACAAAATCAAATACTGGCCAGGAAAGCAACATTTAAAAAGCCTGCCTGTCTGAGTCAAAAGGAGAAGAGAGACTCCACGTTTTTATTTATTAAAAATTAAAGCTATAAAACAAAAGAACAAAATAGCATGAGGAGTGAGAATGTATTTGTCTGGGCATCTGGTGTGAGAGCGCAACAGGCAGTGTCACCAGGATAAGCAGGTGAAAATATGAAGCCCTGCTCTGCATCCCTGCCAGAAAAATAGCGAGTATGTTTGACATGTTAAAAATGTGCCTACCATTATGCTGACTTTTAACTGCCGCTGTTAGAAGAAATGGCCTTAGCAAACACGACGTTACCTGCCTGCCTTTTGTTGATATATTTTTTCCCAGTCTTGTGTGTGTGCCTCTGCAGTCAGACTGACACTTGAGCTTTCTCTGTGCTGCGTGTCGGGGCTATCACCACTGAGCCATCTGGAGCTACACGCTCGCTAAGAACCCACTATCAATTCCCCTGCAATGCCAGATAATGGGATTCACTCTCTCTTCTTCCCATTACGGTCTTCTAAAGGCCAAATCCTCCCTCCACTTACAGTCCAGAAAGTCCCTTCAATCCAAGGCTGCATTTACACTAATGTAACTGGAGGCTAATTTTGGCCCTAACTTATTTGTATAGTCAGATATTAACTTAATGTAGACCATTTTCTGAGCTTGGTTCCTCTGTGCAACGTATATCAATTTACTGAAAGCTAGAATATCCTTCTTAGCTTCCTGTATCATACATTCATACATTCAGAGCGTGGACAGGGAGAGCGTTTTCATTTTGCCAATTATGGCTGTGGTGGCAATAGGATGAGATTGACTTGCACTTACATCCATTACTGTGTTGCAAATTTTGTTCCGCGTAGAATATTTTATATGATGGGTTTCTTTTGTATCATTTGGAAATCAATCCTTAGTAATTTAAAGTTCCTTGTCCTTATTGAACTGCTCTCTTCCTGGTGGAATTGGTTTGCATGTTGATTTGGAACAGAATGAAAACTCACTGAACTACGAAAGTCAGCTGCAGAGATTTCTGGTGAAGTATGATCAACGTCCTCTTTATTTCCAGGCCGTTGTTTCTTTTAGCATTTCTCCAGCTGATTAGTTTTAATGAGCAGCAGCTCTGCTAATGCATAAGGGAATTCACAGCTCAGTAGGCAAGGGGAAAGAAAACCAGCAGTGGAAAATGGCTGTGTGCAGGTGGATGTTGACAGAAAAATACACCTTTAGGTGCACAACAGAAATACCGCAGGAGAAAACCTCCTGCTTGCACCTAGCACCCAGTGAGAAACTACCCTGTGCTGAGTAGCAGTGCCCATTTCAGTAGGCTCTTTGAGCTCCAGAAAGGCAGACGGTTACTAGGGACATCTGGCGGGAAGGGAAGTTGTGCTTCAGAAATGTCAAGTTTCTGAGTACACCTGAGCCAGGAGTGTTTATTTCCATAAAATGCCACATCACTTCAGAGGAGGAAGCCTCCATGCTTGGATTTTGACCTTCCATGTTTGTCCTGTGTTTCAAGCAGCACCAGTAGGGCTTGCGCCTCTTGCTCCCCACAGACACGCAGAGAGGCAGAGCAGTGACCAGGCACCGAGAGGTTCCTGCGCACGAAAGGGACTGCAGGGATGCACGGCTCCCCAGGCACAAGTGATCGAGCCAACCCTCATTTTTTTCCTGTTACAGCAACAATTCATCATCGTCCTTTGGCTTCAGTGTCTGCTCCACTTTCCATGCCTGGAGCATGCCGAAACATTTGGAGCGTTGGGTTGTCACACAATCTCAGTTTCTGTAGGTCTGCTGGCTGGTTGCAGAGCGGAGGTGCAGAAAGGTCAGCGTAAAAGCCGTTTGGAGGCTAAAGAGAAGCAAAGCTGCCTTGCTCCTGGCCTGGTGTCTGTCATTCCGTGCAAATCTTCATTTCCCCATGGCCGCAGAAGGCATTTCAGCAGGAGGCTGACAATGCCAAACACGTTGTGGAAATGGTGACTCTCATTTGTGAGGTGAGAACTGTTTGTTGTTTGCAGCAGGAGGCAAGCACAGGGACCGTACCTGCATGGGTGGTGCAGGAGCTTGCAGCAGGCTGCAGCACCGTGGCCGCGGGAGGCCCCGGCCACCGGCTGTCCGCAGTGTAGGCTCCCACCATCGCATCCATCTTGGGCACACTGGAAAAATAATCCTCCCTGCGTGCACTGCTGCTCGCGCTCTGCATGTGCCCCCGGGACGTGCAGGCTGGTGATTGCACCTTGCAGCAGCAGGTCACACTGGTAAGGGGTAGCCGGTGAACTAAGGACATTCCCGGAGCACGTGGCACTGCAGGTCTCCTGCCGCCTGAAAGAAAGCCTGCAGAAAAGCGCCATGGGATGTTCGGTCAGATCGCGCTGCACACAGCCCATATGGAGTCTATCTTTAGCCTTTAAAAAAAAGAAACAGTGATGGTTGCTCTGAGATACGAATCTTCCTCCCCTTGTGATTTCGCACAGAGGGAGCCCCCCGGTGCCGCTCAGTTACATGGCCCAGATGGGCCAGCTTGGCCTACGCGGGCCCAGCCGCTCTCCCAGCAGCAGAGCCCGTCCCTGGGAAGCAGGAACGCAAGCAGCAGCAGGAGACATTGCTCAGGCCCGTTTACATCTCACCAGCCATTCCTGACTGAGCTGTCGTGCACGGCTAGGCTGTTCAGGCCGCGGCTGTTCGGAGTACCACAGCTTATCTCAACTCAACTCAAGCCAGTCCATTTCGGTAAAACCCTTTTGGGGCTTGAGTATCTTCAGTGCAGACATCAATAAGTGGATTTGGGGCCAGAATGCGAGCATGGAGCAGCGGCACATTCGGAGCTGGGGAGGTGAAAGTCAGCAGTAGGGGTTGGGGAGGTGGTGGGACCTGCTGGGTGGATTCTCCTGCTCCTGGCTCAGCTGCAGCCAGGTTGGACATTGCTCTGGGCCTCAGCTGCCACTGCCGCGCAAAGGGGACACGTTCCTCTCACTGAACTAAGTACTTGCTAGAATAACAGAAGTTCAATGACACAGAATCACAGGATGGTCGAGGTTGGAAGGGATCTTTGAAAATCATCTAGTCCGACCCGTACTCAAACAGGGTCACCTAGAGCACCTAGAGCACATTGCCAGGATCACCCCCCCACCCCAGGTGGGGTTTGAAGATCTCCAGAGAAGGAGACTGCACAACCTCTCTGGGCAGCCTGTTCCAGGGCTCAGCCACCCTCACAGTCATGATGTTTTTTCCTATTCAGGCAGAACTTCCTGTGTTTCAGTTGGTGCCCGTTGCCCCTTGACCTATCACTGGCCATCACTGAAAAGATCCTCTTGACACCCTCCCTTCAGGTATTTGCACACACTGATAAGGTCCCCTCCCAGCCTTCTCTTCTCTAGACTGAACAGGCCCAGCTCCCCTAATCATCTTCGTAGTCCTACACTGGACTCTCTCCAATAGCTCCACGTCCCTCACGCACTGGGGAGGTCACCTCACAGAAATCCTCTTTATTCTTCCCTTGCTCCCTTTCCCCAGCAGAGGTGCACTGTTTATGCAGGATGCATTTTTGTTGCTGTGTTGAGTACCCTGTTGTATAGTGAGCCAAGATGATGATTGCTTTTGTGTGCTAGCCATGTTTGCGGTTGGGTCAGACTGAGGCCTAGACTGGTTAGACCAAGTACTGGTTGCTTCATCCTTTGCCATAGCTCCAATGAAATGCTTGTACTGCATCAAGAAATTACTTGGATAACAATTAATTCCATAGGAAATGCAGACCACATTAGCCTATGCCATTGTCCTTCATACTTCCATCTTCTCAGGAGCCCCCTGAGCTAAGGATGAAGGAGTAACGAGAATAAAGGCCGGTCCTAAGGACCTTCCAGCTGAAGCCACAGGCTGCAACAGGAGTGGGCAGAGCTTTCATTAACCAAAATATTTCCTGTTTTCTCGGAGCAGCTTGTGACTAGCTAAGCGTGGGTTTGCTCAGGTAAACAGCATGCAGCCCTGGTGATCCTCTGCCAGCACAGCCTTTAGGAGGCACAGAGTGACGCCAGGGGACGGTGACTCCCTCTTAGCAGTGTCCCTGCTGTGCTTGCAGTGGGTATGAGATACTTGTCACCTTTCACACTCTATACAAATGCCATTTGCTTCTCAAAAGTAAAGTGAAGGAGAAATTTCTTCTCTGGTGGATCCACGGGCCTAATACATTTGCCATGCACAGAGCAAATGCTGAGTGCTCAAAGGCCTTTGCAAATATTCTCCTGGGTTATTCTTCCTCCTGAGTGTTGTCCAGGCTTACCCTGAAGGCGTATCCTGGATACTACTTGCATAAAATAGAGTTTGGATTGTTGGATTACTCTTTGCTCACAATTTATGACATTTTGTTTTTCTTACATGCCTTTCATTTGAGAAATAATTTTAATTTCCATCAAGGAATCTGTTATTTGCTGAACAATCCATACAAATCAATTTGAGTCAATGGATTACTTATTCACCTGAGAAGTTGTACATGAGCATCTATCTCTTGATAGTCAGTTTATGAGTTTTTATTTCAGGGAGTCAATAATCTTTGAATTAAACAAAGTCTAATTCAACAGTCCAAATACAGAGACTTCAGATCCAGCACTCACTTCTCCCTTGGTACTGTTCTTGACACTGAAATTTTGACAGTCTTTTCCTGTAGTCAGGAAATACTGATCAATTGAAATCATTTTTTTTTGAAAATACAGTGTTTTTATTGAAAAACTGGCATAAAAAGTCTGAGCAGACAATAAACTTCAGCTCTGCTCTTTCACAAAGAGTGAGTGTCTTGACCAGTTGACTGTTTGCCATCTTTTTTGGTGTTCTTTTTGCTGTCCATATATGAAAGAACTTCTTTTTCCCCAATAAAAAACAGAATAACATTTGTAAGCTTGAAAAAATATGGCAGAGCATGAAAAACCTTTTCAGTACATTTTCTTTTAAATTTAAGCAATTTTAATTTCTCTCTCCGACACACAACTGCATCTCTTGGTTGGAGGTGCCTGGTGTTGGGGCTCCCAAGCTCACATGCACTTTTTGGCGGTGGAGAGGGTTTAATCCTCAGCCTTGCAGCTGTGGCAGGTCCTAGACAATGTTTTCTTGTGTTGAACGTGTTAAAGCTGTTTTTCCTTGGTTCCCGACATGGCTTTGCCATTGACTCTGGACAAAGCGGGGTCTTTAAGCCCCGCTTGCGTTTTCTGTGTGGAGAGTGCAAATGGTATCATATTGGGACCTCCAGCCTTCATGCAGTCAGCGGGGCTGTGGGACTAAGACTTTAAAAGTACAGGGTAGCCAGGTCTAGCAGTCTCCCTGGGAGAGAAAACATCCTTCATTGCACAGAGGCGTTTCCCAAACCTCCCAGTCAGAAACCACAAATGCCCTCTTTGCATTTGGAGCGAACGGAGGTGCTGCTTATGCGCCCAAAGATCAGCACGTATGGCTGCTTTGTATTGCATTACATCCGAAATGCAACGTTTAACTATTAAACTTTAATAGTGCTAAAGAGGCTGGGGCATGAGAACCTTCGTGTTTGTTCATAATGGGCCGAAGCACAAACCTTTCAAGCCAGATTTATTTCTGCATCCTCAGATGGCTGCTAAAAAAAAAAAAAAAAAAAAAAAAAAAAAAAAAAAAAAAAAAGGAAAAAAAAAAGACAGGTCAGACTCAGTTGCAAGGCTCTAAGTTCCTTTCTTCTGCCCTCTAGTGCCAGAGAGAAACATTAACCAAAAAGAGAGATCTCATTTTTATTACAGTGCATTAAACCAAGAGAGGTGAAGGGAGGAAACATTATTTGCACCTGATTCATCTTTTCTGGTCAAGTTAAATGTCACAAGTCTGATGAAGTGGATGGCACAGGGGAAGTGGGGCTGATGCGCCAGGGCCCACATCAGGCAGGGTTTGATGGGGCCCGGGTGTCTGCTGCGTGGGGCCCCGCGGGGACAGGAGCTGGCACATCCCGAGAGCTCCGATCCAGGAGTGCCGGCGCGGTGGATCCCTGCCAGGGCTGCTGCGCGCAGGGTGCAGGGCCTGGCCGGTGCCAGCAGCGCTCGTGGGTGGCACAGGGCAGGCGGCTGCAGCGCTGCCCGTAGCTAACCTGGCTCTGAGCCTGCCCTGAACCCAGTGAAGGCGGTGAGGGCTGCGGAGCGGGTGCAGGCCTCAGCACCTTGTACCACAGGCTGTTTTTTGCATCCTGGTATATCTGTTCCAGCCTCATGGCTTTATTTAGACTGAAACCCTGACAAACTTTTGTGCCAAAATATTTACACTAGGGAAGTGTCTGCTGTTTAACACTTTGAACCTCATTTAATTCACACTTGTTCTTCATCTCTGCCTCTAATACCACCTCATCCCTCTCAGTCAATCTTTTTTTACCTTGAATGCGCTCTTCCAAAAATGTGATGGGAAAGTTCGGCTGCTCTGGGAGAGAAGGAGTCTCATTACTGGGTTTTTCTTTTGTGATCTTTCATATTTGAGATCTTTTTGCTCACTAAAGGTGTAAGGAAAAAAACACAGTGCTATAATTACAACATCTACTGTAAAAACTGAGACCTGTCACCTGCAAATTCATCTGCAAGAAAGTGGATAAGAGCTCTGGAATGGTGCAACTGTAAATGTTGACAGGAGAAGGAGCAGAGGAACGTGAAGGACTGACTCAGTCTGCACGGCATGGTTGACTGATACAGCCCAAGGGCCATGCTGGGAAACTGGTAAGCAAGTGTGTGGGTCTGGAAATCAATTGCTCAGAAGTGACTATTGCAAGCAAGCCTATTGAGAGAAAAAAAACTAACATGGACTGGCTTGTCCATCAGATCTTTGGGAGTCTCCCAGCCTCATCCATTTCCTTTTGTGTACATCTTGCAGACACCAAGGAAGCAATTAGGAGTGACCAGAACAAAGTCTTCCCTCTGCCTTATTTGTTTGACAAAATAACAACTTTGCAGCAGCCTCCCTTTGAAAAGCCAACCTGAAGTTGTCATTATGTCTGTTTGCATAACTCCTCCATTTCAATTTCAAAATACTTATTCTTGTTTTTGATCTATTTCTCTTGTGTGTCCTAACCAATACATTTCAAAACTTTGGCATAAGATTTTCATGTGTTACTGTGAGACTGCACAGGTCAAAATCTCTCTATGCTCCAAACTCTGCGAGGTGATTAGCTCCTCAGCGTCGTGCAACTACAGGTTCAGATCTTAAATTCAAGCAGGCTTGTTGCTTCTCGCAATTAATTCCTCGTATCCTCCCAGAAATCAGCCTCCTGCGTGCACTGGATCCAGACCGTGAAAGAAAGCTCTCCCGGGAAGGTCACTGCATTGATGGGCATCCATGAGCGTCCCCAGCCGGGCGCCCAGACGGGTGCTGGTCGGTGTGGGGTGCCACGAGAGCACAGTGTGCGCGCTGACCTGGCAGGAGCTGCACGAGAGCGTGGTTGGCTTTAGAGAGCCCTCTCAGCCAGGAGAGAGCAGGAATTTGTTGGACACACAAACTCGCTCCAGAGTTTACCCAGGCTCTTACTCATTTGTCATTCCTAATCAAGCTCTCGCTCACAAAGAAAACTCCCTCAGCCGCAATTGGCAGCATTTGCAACCTGGACCAGCTGGCCCTGGGGCTGGCAATCCCGGGAAGTGTGGATGCCAGCTAATACGCTTTAGCAATGCTGCTCTTTGGATGGCCCCCCTGCAAATCCTGGGCCTCCTGTTCTGGTCCTCCACCCACTCCCTTCTTCTGCACAACGACAGACCAGGCTTGACAAGTGGCTCCCAACACTTCGAGGCCTTCTGCACTAGGAACATTCATGCTGCTTTTCCACAGCGCTCGGGCAGAAATGCCACCCGGAAACAGTCCTCCAAATTCATCTGACAGCAGAAAAAATAAAACAGTCAGAAATCAGCTTCTTTAGCCAGGAGGACTGCTTTGGCATCTCAATATCTCCTTGAGGATTGAGGGGCCTATGCAACAGAAAGGATCCGCAGAGGGAGAAGCCATTCAGGTGAGGCGCACGAGGCTGTCTGTGGTTGCTACCACAGAAATGGTAACAGGGCTGATATGGTTATGGACTGTGCTGAGGGTCCTCCCTCCAAAACTGCAGCTGGAGCTTCAGAAGGATTACTTTTTCTCCTGATTATTTGCTGCATTTTATTTTCAGCTATTTACAATCTAACATGCTTCTTTTGAAGGAAATAAAAGCTCTTAGATTTGGGAACATCTTGTAGAAGTGGCTTCAGCAATCTCTGCAGTAGGATGTTCCAGTAGAGTTAGTGATGCCGTCAAATGCCAGGCCCCAAGCACTGCTTGAGGTGTAACATGTAGTGATTGTAGTACTTCTTAACATGTAGTCAACTACATGAAGTCACTCTCTTTTCTCAGGTAGCTGTGAGAAGCCACAGACTTCTCCTATGGTATCAGACTGGGGAAGAAGAAACAACCTTGCTGTGAAATGCCAACATCTGAACTCATCTGAAAACATGTTACTAGCAATGTATATGGAGCTTCTTTGGAGAGGGGCATCGCTGTGAAAAATGGCAAAAAGACTGCAAGAAGCCACTGAAAAGGAATCTGGAAAGCACAGCATGGTAAAGCTAAGGAAGGGCACGCATAAGGCTCATCACTGCCTGCCAGAGGTTTGAAGCTCACTGCCACTGTAGAGATTACCTGTGACACAGGAGATCGGGTTGCCACATCCTCTTTGTAAATGAACATCATAGAAAAACAGTGTTTCCATCATCATCTTCCCCCCTGCATGAAAACAGTTCCCAGGATGCGTGGGTGGTGACTCAGGTCCCAAGGAGACCGACACACACGTACACGCAGGTGTGCGCTGCTCCACGCGCTGCCACCAGCACACGACCCTTTCCCGAAGACGCTCCGAGGGTCTGGAGCTGCCGTGGTCAAACACAGGCAAGGCTGTGCAGCCCCCTGGATGGTGCTGAGCGTTAGGCAGCCCCCTGATCAAACCCACCCCGGTTCAGGCTCCTCAGTCTTCCCTCGCTGGCCCTGGCCTGGGGACACCACTGTCCATCCGTCATTAACCTGCCTGGCCGGGCAGATGCCGAGGCAGAGAGGGATGTTTCCTACCTGGGGCTGGAGCAGATGTTTTCTCTTTCTCTTCAGCAAGCTGAGATATTCTAATCCCACCTCAACCTGAAATCTCATTAAAATCTCTGACCTGCTACCACTTAAAGCCTTTTTTATTAAAAAAAAAAAAAAAAAGTCTCTTCTGATTATCTTCTTAAGAAAACGATAGTGCAGCCTAGGGAGAACAGTGCTGGAAGCTGTAAGTTTTGCCATCATTTTGCACATGGACATACATGGATGGTGGCTCTTTCCTCCTCACTCATAAATCCAGAGATAACGTGCCACAGTGTTGCACGCTGATTAAGGTGAGGCATCAATCCAGCCTGACACTGTTCAGCTAGGGCAGGGCCCAGGACCTGCAAGGGGAAGGGAAAAGCACCCAAACCAGCTTACTGGAAAACGCGCCAAGGCTCTGTGCCAGCAGGCCAGACCTCCAGCAGAAGCTGTGAGAGGGACAAGGGAGCAGGACCATGGAAGAGTTGAGCTTGGCAGGGACTTTGGGTGACTGCCTGTTCCCACCCCTGCTCACAGGAGGCCAGGATCACCTGGAGCAGATTGCCCAGGTTCAAGTTTGTTGTTAGGTCAAGTTTTGAGCATCTCCAACAACAGAGGCTCCACAACCTCTCTGGGCAAGCTCTTCTAGAGTTCAACCACTCTCACAATAAAATAAGTTTAAGTTTGAATGTGATTTCCTGTGTTTCACGTGCTGCTTGTTGCTCTCCTCCTGTGGCTGGGCACTGCGGGGAAGAGTCTGACTCCATCTTCATACTCGCCCATCAGATATTTACACACATAGATCATCTCCCCATGAATCTTCTCTTCTGCAGACTAAAGAGCCTCGGTTTGGGCTGGAGAAAATGTGCAGCCCCAGCCATGTGGGTTGTGCATAGAGACAGCAGCAACCCCGCGGGCAGGGGATGGGGCAGTGGGACTGCAAGCAGCAGCAGGTCTTGCTGAACACTGGCCTGGCTGGCGGATGCCAGAGCGCCACAGCCCCGCTGGGCCCGGTGTCCTCCAGTGCTCTCCTGCTGGGGTGCGCTGGGTGGTCAGCGCACTGAGGCCACCCCTGGAAGCAGGTGTCTCCCCAGGGAAGGAAAGTGAGGGCAGTGATGGAGTGTGATGTTTGTACGGTGCCACTGGCCTCCCGGGTGTTGCTTTCTGTTTTGTTCTCTTTAGTTACATGCCTTGCGTGTGTTTGCCACCAGGCTGCCTCAAGTGACTTTTGGAAGTTCTTTGGCTCTCCGCTCCCCTCAGTATGCAACATCTTGGGAAAGAATAATGACGCAGGAACTTCAAAGCAAAATTTCAAACAAGTGGACCTGTAAACCAGCGATTCTTAAAATAGGTTATTCTGTAGCTAATTGGTATAACCAGGGTTGTGGCTGCCTGACCTCCTCCCTCATCTGACCCCACCCCCAGCAGCGCCAGGCAGGCCTTGGATGCAGGTCTGCACTTCCAGCGCGGCGCGCAGCGCTGAGCTCGGCCCTGCTCTGCCCATAGGACAGGGGCGCTGAGCTGGGGCCTGCTCCATCTCCCGGCACCGCGGCGCTGAGCTGGGGCCTGCTCCGTCCCCCAGCACCGCGGTGCTGAGCTCAGCCTTGCTCTGCTCACAGGACAGCTGCGCTGAGCTGGGGCCTGCTCCATCTCCCGGCACCGCGGCGCTGAGCTCGGCCCTGCTCCGTCCCCCAGCACCGCGGCCGGTCTGCGTGCAGCCTCGCACCCCCCTAGCAGCCACACTGCAGTGCGACTCTTTTCGACTCCTCTCCACGTGAGGCTTCATGCTGGGTGCCCCCAAGGTCCACACTCACCTCTGCTGCTTCGCCCCGTGGTGGTGCCCATTGACCCCGTGCGTTGGAGCCGCCTGGCAAGCGACTTTCAGCACGAGGTGCGCTGCTGCCACCTGCCCTTGCCAAGGGCACTGATTTGCCAACAGAGCTGCTGCCAGAGGCCGGACACGGAGGCAGCCTCCTCTCCCCAGCACAGGTCCAGGCACCGGCGGGCCAAGGTGCTCCTCAGTCCTGCAGCAGCGCTCCNGAGGTGCGCTGCTGCCACCCGCCCTTGCCAAGGGCACTGATTTGCCAACAGAGCTGCTGCCAGAGGCCGGACATGGAGGCAGCCTCCTCCACTACCCAGCACAAGTCCAGGCACTGGCGGGCCGAGGTGCTCCTCAGCCCTGCAGCAGCGCTCCTCCCCGCTCCACCTTGTGCAGATGAACTAAAACCCCGCCACAGCCCCTGCTGCGTATGTCACTTGGTGACATCCACCAAATCCCGTGGTTCCACTTGGCTGTGGATGGGGCTCCCCAGAACCTCTTGCATGTACCTCACCTTGCACCCTAGCTGGGCACCCTCGCCTGGCTCCAGCTAGCAGCCCTAGCCTGGGCTGCGATGATTCAGATGCTTCAGAGGCAGCGCGGAGCACCAGCTGCCGCCAACAGCACCGACAGACACGCTGGGGAGAGGAACAGCCGAGGAGAGCGGAGCCAAGGCACAGCCAGAGGCTCCCAACATGAGGCAGCGGTTATTTTTAGAGCAGCACAGCACTGAGGATACGGCATGAGCCACTTCCCTCTCGTCACTCTGACGCCATCGCCCGCCGCCCCCGCGCTGCTCTAAGTGGGTTATCGCAGCCCATTAGGCTCCCAGGGAGAGGGGAAGAAAGGAAAAGGTCACTTCTCAATTCATGCCAATAAACAGCATAATATATTCAGTGCCGGGGTATTTATTAATGGACTTCGTTTTAAAGTGCTGCAAGGTGGTATCGGCTCTCTGGCCGGCCAGAGTCCAGGAATGTAAGTCACAGTCCTGCTACCTCTATGCAAAGCCAAGTGCTGCAGGGCCTTCCTCTGCCCGAGCTAATAAAACATTTCTGTATCTTTATTTTCTTGTTTGATTTTTTTCCCTGACCTGTTGGTATCCCTTCACTCTGTTGAACGTTGCTAAAGTCACAACAAGCCCGGCCACATCCCTCTTCTCAGCTGCCTTCTCCTCTGTTCCCATCCGACTTACTAAAATTCACACCTCTGGGCTGCTTTGAGGCCCTGTGTGCCATGGTGTTTGAATGGACTCTCATCTGACACGTTTTGTCCTCTGTTACCATACAGTAGCAGTAGAAATCCCCCACCCCCAGGTCAGGGAGGGTGCTCAGCGCTGTGGTAAGGAGGCCCAGCTCTTCCCTCCCTGCCCTTCTTCTCTTGCCTGACGCCAGTTCATTGCTCCATCCTTCTCCACAGACCTCGTTCCTACTCCAGTCCCCATCCTGTGGCTTCTGTTAGCAAAGTTCCTTGGAGGGAACTCTCAGCCCATTCTGCTGCACTTCTCTTGCACATTTTCTTCTTTCCTCCAACTTGCTTTTTATTTTTTCTGGCACCAACAAGCCACTTGCTGAAGTAGCACATCTCTGCTGTTCATCTGCCTAACCATCTGCTCGAGAGCGAGCGTGGGGCAGGGAGAGTTTCTGCAGAGAGCTTTAGACTCAAGGCCGGAAGGAACCCACAGGATCTAGATCTGCTACACACTACATGCCATAGACAACTAGGCAGCAGTTTCCATAGCAAGTCCTTCATCACTCATAGCATTATTTCTAATCAATTAAGGTCCAATTTCTTGTCTTTTTTTTTCATCTTTTTATTATAGATATGGAATTGAAAATATTTTTGTTCTACAAAAATATATAACTCTACAGAGAGAGGAGCATAAAGCTTTGAAAAATGTAATGACCAGATTTGGGAAGGCTGTACAGTCTCAGGAAGGAAGCAATCATTCAGGCTGTCTAAATTAGAAAATAATTCTATCCAATGAAAAATGCTGAAATTCCCAAATGCTTTGTTCCAGGGAATGATGATATCCATCTCGCCAAGGACAGAAACAACCACCAGAAGCCAGAGGTTGCCTGTCTGGGGAAGATCCACCTTCTAGTTCAGCCTGATTCCAGGTGTCCCTGGCCAGGGGCAGGAAAGGCACCCTACGGCCTGGGTTCTTCCTACGTCTATTCTGCATCCAAGCAAAGTTCTTGGCAACTGATGTCATGAAACACCACAAAAGAGAGAACCTTGGCAAGCCTGAGCACAGGTTAGTTCAAGCTAATCTATTACACCTGGACCAGTGTCATGCCAATCTCCCATCATGCCATCCTATTTTGAGGACCCCTAGTAATTCCGGTTTCAATGTGACTTCCAGCTTGCAATCCAACCCCATCTTGATAACTCAGTAAGGCCCCTTGAATGAGCGTATCCCCTCCAAGAGCCCTTTGCAGCCACTGATCCTGAGTAGTCCTATGCCCGCAAGCACAAACTGAGGTTTATTCCCTTCCTACCACCGAGACCGTTACTGTGCTAGCTCAGCTAACTGGGAGACGCTGCCTCCATCCTTAGCCTTGGGAGACCGATGAACCTCAAGAAAAGTTTAAGCCAGGTTACCTCTGCTTTCAAATAATATGGAAGTCTGCTCTACCGTACTCAGCCAGGAGGTGCCCTGCAGTACAGGGATGTCCAGTCCTCACTTCACCAGGTGTCCGTCTAGTCTCCATCTCAATCCTGCCCTCCAGGAACCTTCCCCTTACACAGAAAGACTGAAATACCCCTCTCACCACAGCCATAGCCATTTGACTTCTATTTGGTCCCCAAAACAACTTAGGGAGCCCTAGGGAGATCTTAGCAGGTCAGCTCAGATCATCTAGCAAGCCTAATTATAGTCCAAATCGTTAGCCTGGAGAGGCCTGCAAATTCCTCCCCAGGGCACAGAAATGGTCCCAAGCCAGAGCCCAGCAGCACAGGCCTAACCCCTTTTCCAGCACAGAGGCTGAAGTGAGGTTAAGGGGACTGATCTAACCATCCAACCCTCTCCTTAACTGAGGTGCAAGAGAAACTGGAACAGAGACAGCTCATTCAAACCATGGTGCATGAAAGCATTGAATTTGTGTTTCTACAAACAGTCTTCTAATACTTCTAAGCAAGAACTGATGCTTTCTTCTAAAATATGACTAAAAAAACGTTTGCAGTACAGGTCAGATCTATTTAACAGTAGATGGTGTAATGCATCGTGTTTGTTGATATAGATATAAGAACGTACCATAGATTTTTCTTCCAGGAAGTAAGTACCTCATAAAATTACTTTTTGCATCACTAACTATGCACGACTTAGGCATCCCTCTCAGGGGAAGCTGACATCTTGCATGGAGCTCACTGTGCACCTCCTGCTGAGAAGTAGATTGAGAAGCAGAACGTAGCGCTCTCCATCAGAAAGCAAGGCAAAAAACTCTGTTTCCAAGCTGCTTTGCAATTTATGCCCAAGAATATTTGCATAATTGGAGAATGGCTTAAATACTATAAAATGTAGAAAGAACCACAAGAATCTTTATTTGCAGGTTTCTTTCTTAGGGAAAAAATCATTTGACCATGGTCAAATGATTGACACTGATAATTTATAGCTTAATGACTAATCTCAGCAACTTCAATAATAGGTATTACTCTGAGTAGTGAGGTAGTTTGCTGTCTCTGACAAATCTCCTTTTCCAAGGATAGCCTTAAAGAAAAACAGAATGGTTGGAAAATACTTAGTTGATTTAACAACACAGCGGTAGCTTTTCATTTGAAAGCGATATTTCCAAAAGAATAATGCTTTCTGCACAGACCTCGGGGCTTAGACTCAGTTCCCACCAGGGAACAGTCAATCTGAAGTAACTGACCCCCTGTGTGCTCTTCATCTGTGTCATACATGAGCTCATCTGAGTTAGGCTGGCCCTCTTTTGTGGAGCCCCAGACCAGGGCTGGGAGTAAGAAACAGCAGATGCACCCAGATGATTTGCTTTGAACGGAGCAGCTGAGCCACATCCATAAGACTAAATTCAGATAAATTGAGTCATCAGATGCCCACTTAAGACAAATTAGTTTGGAATGGCTACAATGGATTTGTCAATGGTTTAATGCACTAGAAGAGTATTTATAAGATAGGACTAATTCCCTAGTCTTTGAAAGAGAACACTTCAAAAAAGCAACTTCCATATTGAGCAAAGATGTCCTCGAAGAGGTATTTGTAGATTTAGTTTACTACAGTACATCTTTGGCAAAAAATCTCTTAAGTCAGGAGATACAGTCTTTGGTTTCTATAATAAACACAACTGAAATAAGGATCAAAACACTGAAGACACTATAAATCATTTACAAATTCTCTGTTTCTCTTACTCTAATAGATAAATACAAACCAACACTATTACTTAAAAAAATTATAAACTGGATGTTATTTTAACTTTAATCAACCCAACACTATTACTTACAATATTTTTTATTAACGGGATTTTATTTTAGCTTTATTCAATGCTTCCCTGTGCTTTCCTGCTGTCCTAAGTGGACTCAGCCCTGGGGCTTGGAAAGAGGAGGACTTTGCAGAAGGAGGTAACCAGCAGGTAGACAGCCAGAAGAAAGGTGGAGGAGAAGTCTTGGAGCAAGGTACAATCAACACCACATGGGACTAGATGGCTTGGGATGAGAGTTCCTTTCATAGAAAGGCACAGAATAGTATAAAAACTGCGAGTATGTGCACGCATCTAGAGCCTGGATCCAGTTTCAGGCCCTGTTCTGTCTGACAGAGCAGCCACGGGTGATGGATGCAAGGGAATGTTCCTTGTTGGGACAGTTTTTCACCTCAGGGTGCTAACCAATTTTCCCTGCACTCATCTTTGTTTCCATTTACTACAATTTATATATTTATATATATATATTTATATATATATACACATATATACATATATTATAATTATATATATTTATATATTTATATAATATATACATACACGTTTTAAAACCACCATGCTGGTTACAGCAGCTTCACTGCTGGAGCTCTGTGAAAGGCAGCCTGCAGGTACCAACCCCAGTCAGGTTTCCAAAGCAGTTTCCGCACTCACCACTGCCCTCCTTGTGTTTGCACCAAACCCTTGGCCGCTCTCCAAGCCTCGGTGCCTCCTCGCACCAGGCATAACGTGGAATACGCTGCTGCAGTGAAGTGTAGAAGATCCTGGTGCACTTTGATCCTGGTGTTCTACGACAGAGGCCATTGAGCAGAGACCTTGGCAATAGTGACGATGGCCAAAGGGCTAGAAAGAAGTGCCACAGAGCTCATTTTTCATCAGTCTTGCCCCATGGAAATTTTTTTTTTTTTTTTCTCTTTCATCCTATAAATCTATACATCCTCCTGCAAGAGCAGTTCTTGCAGAATAAAGCCGGACAGCATTCTGATGTGTCTCTGGAAACACTGCCAGACGCCTGAAGGCAGGTGTAGGTCACACTATTCGTTTTGCTCCATCACTAGGATTGCCCAAGGCCTTAGGACTCAGGAACAAACATATTCTGTGTCAGGATATTTTCTCACAGAATTTCTCTAAGGAACAGCGAGATCCCCATCTTTATGCAAACATCACATCATCGTAGCAAGACGTGAAGACTGTTTGATAGTTATTCAGCAGGAACGGTGGTAGGTCCCAAGTGCTGCCATAAAGTGCCAATATCTCATATCAGCTCTTGACCCTCCGTACTCGCTGCATTGTTTTGTAGCAGCTTTACTCCTAAAAGGACAGTGATGGTGAATGCTGTGAAACAGGCAAAACTCAGAAACAGATATCCAAGTAACTCAGTTTCCATTTAGACAGAGGAATGAAGCAGCTACTTGGGATTTGCGGAACTATCACTGGAAAAATATCACCACTTTCAGAAGAAAAGTATATATTCAGATTTGGTATTATGTAATTTAGATGCCTGAGAAGCTACTTGGTAATATGTTCTTCAGAAGATTCACCTTTATCATACACTTGTTGACAGCTATGAAACACTGTTAATAAAATGCATTAAATTTGAACTGCTGTTTCACAATATGGCGGAACAAATTATATTGAAAACTAGCTGATAAATAAGGAGCTGAGGTCCATCTCTGAAGAGATGAACCAAGGTAGAACTCACTGGGAGTCAGGATTACACAGTGAGCAATAAGATCTGATTTTTTTCTGTTGGCCACTAACACCATGCAGCACCAACTCCCTTCCCAGCTGGCAGCTGAGCAGCAGAACGGTCAAGCTTGGCAGGAACCTCTGGAGATTGCCGAGTCCAGCCCCTTGCTCAAGCAGGGTCATCTGGAGCACACTGCTCAGGACAGTATTCAGCTGGATTTTAAGCATCTCCAAAGATGGAAACTCCACGTCTCTCTGGGCAACCTGCCCCAGTGTTCAATCACCCTCACAGTAAGAAAAAAGTTTATGTTTAAAGGGAATTTCCTCAGTTGGTGCCCATTGCCTCTCCTCCTGTCACTGGGACCCACTGGGAAGAGTCTTGCCCCATCTTCTTTATTCCTCTTCATCAGATATTTACACTCATTGATCAGATCTACCCAAGCCTTTTCTCCAGCTTAAACTGGCCCTTCTCTCCTAGCCTTTCCCTGAAGGTGAGAGATGCCCCAGTACCTCTGCCACCTTTATGGACTTGATCCAGTAACTGCGTGTCCGCACCAGGGAGCCAGCACAGACACGGTACTCCAGATGTGTTTCACCAGTGGTGAGCAGAGAGGAAGGATCATCTGCCTTATCTGCTGGCAGTGCTCTGCTTAATGCAGCCCAGGCGGCTGTTGTCCTTCTGTGCCACGGGAGCACGTTCCTGGCTCCTATCCATCCGTGTCCACCAGGACCCCCAGGTCCTGCTCTGCAGAGATGCTCTCCATGCGGCTGGCCACACGCCTGGATCCCTGCACGACTCTGCACCTCCATTTGTTAAACCTCATGAGATTCCTGTCAGCCCCTTTTTGCAGCCTGTCAAAATTACCAAATCAGTGACATTGAGGCCAGCAAAATGAATCTTTGCCAGATGGAGGTCAGCAGTACACACTTCAGCAGCTCACTCGCTCACCGCTAAACAGGGATCCCCATCAGGAACTACGGCTTGAAGTTACAGCAAAAAGGGGTTACCATGTCTGCTTTTAGGCAGTTCTGTATCATTTCATGCAGGAACAAAATAGAAGCTTTCCCACAGCAAAACAAAGCTCAGGTTTGCTGCTTCCAGATAGTCAAAACCTCCAAAACAACAGCACAAACTTCAGGTGCATCATTGCATGACTTGCTGACTCCAGCTCTGCTGTACATTTCTACCTCCCGTTTGGGAACTTTTGCTACCTACATCCCCTTCTCTACAAAGGAGCTCAGAACTAGTTCCAAAGAACATCTCCTGTCCTGCTGAGTTTTAAGCTTTATGCATGTTAAACCCAGCACCCCATTTTTATGCATGCATTCTCATGTTTCCACCTATAGATTTCCTAGGCTAGGATGAAGGTAAGTGTTAGTAGGCAGGATGGCTGCAAACCTTCTTCAGTCTGGTTGACCTGAGGTATTCACCAGAAGAGCTAATTCAAAGGAGGAGTAAAATGCAAAGGCTTATGTGAAACAAGATTTGTTACCAAGAAGGCATTTACTCGTCAGGCCAAACAGTCACATCACTTCCATAAATTGGTAGCTTATAACATCTATCTCAATCAACAGCTTTCTCAATTTTTTTTTTTTCTTTTCCTGACACAGCCTGTGTATAGGAGTGTTTCCTCAGCAGAGCCATGAGTGGCACTGGACAGGCTGCAGCTGGCCAGGACCAGCATGTAGGAAGCATACAGGTTCCAGCAAACAGAAGTGAAAAACTTGGTATCAGTGAAGCAGTAGGGAACCAGCAACAGTTATAACTATTCAGACATAGAGGATACTTTTTGGAATTTATTGCACACATTAGTCTGGGAAGCCAGTGCTTGAGAACTAAAATACTGTGTCAAGATAATTTTTCTTTGAGCGTCAATTTCCCTTTGACAAGCAGGACAAAAAAAAACCTGTTTCAAACTGAAGCATTACTGGATGCTGCACCTCTTACATTTTGCAAATAGGTGTAACGCGTAGCAGGGGGATCACCCATTGCCCCCTCCCCAAGTGATGCAGGTCTCGAGAATTACGGCGCTGTCACTAGAGAGTAGAGTAGAGTACACTGGGAGGGAGAAAAACGGCTACAAGTTTTACACATCCCATCTCTAGGGGGAAAGGGGATAGAAATCACAGTCCTCCTTTGAGGAGGAGTGAGAGAACATGCAGGCAAGTCCATCCATAGGTAACACAGGTCCCCAGGGAGCGTTATTTAGAAAGCGGGTTGTCTTCCCCAGAAGCGCTTCCCTCTCGGCCGTGCCGCTCTGCTGCAGGAGCGGCCCTTGGGACACAGCTGAGCACGGGGAGCCGCAGGCTGGTCCCTCGCATGTGCTTGGCCCTACCCAGCCCATGCTGCCCGCTGACAGCCTGAAGCCCAAAGGGAGCAATTGAAAGATGGAGATAAAAAGCAAGAACAGGGAGGTTTCTCATCTGTGCTTCAACCCATAAAACACTCCTGGAAGGCTCTGACAAGCTTGGAAATGGGAGAGAGCAAGGCAAGGAGACCCACCGAGCATCCCCTGGCTCCTGCTCAGGCTGCTATCCGACACGGAGAGCGTCCTATGCCTTCAGCTCTGGTTTGGTTGACATTATAGGCGTTAGGCATCTGTAATTCCATCGGGGCATGTTGATTTCACAGACCTTTCCAGCATCACCGCATTTTACAGATGCAGGTCCATCCGTTTATCCCGTGCTCCCTTCGAGCGCTCTTCGCCGCAGCAGATTTACTGCTCCGTGGACAGCTGCTGCCTGCAGGGAATGGGATGTGAAACTACCCGGCTGCAGGGCGCTCCCACAATAAGCACCTACCACAAGAGCACAAAGCAGCCGGCCCTTCCAGCTGACAGGGGTTTAAGAGATAGGCTGGAGGGAGGAGAGCATAAAGTAGGACTCCCATTCCCCTGCCCCCGGTCTCGTGATAGCATTGTCAGGGAACAAGTTTAAGATCTGGCACAGTTACAGCTTATACATGCAGCCGTGCCACCAATACCAGTAAGGCTAAAGCAAAACCCACACCACTCGTCTCCTCGCTTCTCCCCAAGGTGGAGATGAGGCTTCAACACGACCCCACAACCTTATCGTGTCCACGCGTCACTGACTGGGGACAGCGCCACACGCGTGATGAGCGCCGCATAGGCTACGGTTAGGCCTGTTACGTTTAGCAAGAGCAATCTCTGCATGGGAGCTTGCTTAGTAAGACCCCGCTGTTACCTGGCCAATTTAATTTGGTCAGGGTTATACAGGAGATTGGGATGATAACGATTCCCCGGTGCAGGAATGCACTGAGCTCTTGTAACCGGATTGCAGGGGAGCTTTATATGGATACCGGATGGCAGGGGAGCTTCACACAGATGCACAGCTTGTCCTTTTGAAAGGAGAAATGAAACTAATGTTAGTTGTACCTTTAAACCAGGCAAATTTCAATCTTCTCTAAAACTCCTATACCCATAAAAGACAGCTTATGATAAGCAGCAGAGTAAGAGGTTGTAGGTTTTTGAAGCTGGTGAAGGAAGAGCACTTTAAAGACTTGAAACTTTTAGTTACTTTTGTTTTTTTTTAAGAAGTTTTGAAAGCCCCGGGATTAGAGCGTAACAAGTGACAGCTCTGCGACACCGTCCCCTTCCCCAGCACTCAACTGCCGGGACTCTGCCCACTCGCTCTCCCACCACGTTCAGTGCCTGGGGGGAGTCTATTCAACACGAAGCTGGTGCAGCCGCCGTCCAACATCACTTCGTTACACGAAATGAAGCCCAGAGAGGGCTCACTGCCCGAGTCTGTGCTGGGCACCAGCAATATACCCCAGGCTCTGTCCCAAGCAAGCCACGCGAGCACTGTGACACTGGTGAGAGTCTTCTCCTGCATCTTTAACTTGTAAGCAACAGAAAACAGCTCTAAAAGGGATACCTCATTACTAAAAAGGGAAAATGGACTATGACTGGCTACGGCACCCGGCACAACTGCCGGACCTCTCGTCGGGGCAGGCTGAGCTCCCCGGCGCGGGGAGGGTTGTGGCCCTCACCTTGCGCCGCCCTCACCTCACCTCACGCCTCGCGCCGCCCTCGCGAGCGGCGCGGGGCCCATCCGGCACAGCGGCTGGTGGGACACCCAGCCCCAGCACAGCCCTGGCGCCTTCCGGCTGCTTTCACTCACTTTAATACACACTATTAGCGCTTTAACACTGACGCCCACTGCTCCACTCTGCCAAATACAACTGAAAGGGACAAATCTAAAAAAGAAAAAAAAAGGCTTGAAAGTACTTTCAAAAGGGTCTTTTCCTTAGAGAGACCATTCAAGAAGCAATTTTCTTATAGACAAGACCAGGATAACAGTGTAAAAACCTCTAAATCCAAAGCCCAAAATAATCCCCGGACATCTCTGGATTCAGAAGCCACTCACACAACAGTTAACACCGGACTTCAAACCCACAATTAACAGCAGGTCAGAATCTTATCTAGGCACCCGAAGAAAACATTAACAAGGTTAACGATCTCTAATAAGCATCACTTCTTTATATATTAGGCGGAACTACCTCCTAGAGACAGGTATTTCTCCCAGCAGCAGTCTTTGCTGCGGCTCTGTAGGCTTAGATGCTACAGCAGCTGTGCTGAGCAGTCCCCACAAGTACCATTTTTTCCCCCAAAATCAGAAATATACAATTTCCAAAAATGGGAGCACAAGACGGAGTAATGAAAAATACTGCTAAAGAAAGGTTTAATTAAAAAAAAAATCAGGAATTCAACAGTGCCTAAATCTTTATTTTTCATAACCTACATATTTTTTTTTTCCAAATTAGACAGTTTTACATTTTATGACACAAAAGGAAACTTAAATTACTGATAGTTTACATGTAAGCTTGATTCCAGTCTTAATGGAAGAAGAACAAAAACAAAAACCCTCAAGAAGGCTTCCGCATTACACTTCTATTTCATGAACTGGCAGCTGCCCGGTCTCCGTGGACATCTCCGATTGTCTGCTGCTGTCAGTGTACAGGTTACAAAGCACGTAACACCCCCGCACTGTAGCCAGCCGAAGGAGATACAGAGGTGTGCACCATTACCGCCAGCTGTTGCTCGTGATACACCGCGCCGCGCGCACGCGCAAGGGCCCTCCTATGCCAACAACTGCTCAAGTCTTCAAAGGATAATGCAGCAACATAAAAACGCGCCACCGTCCACTGATTTCTAAGTGGCAAATTATAAAGTCATGGTGGGGGACCGATCTGAAACAAGATTACACAGTACGTGTTAAAAACAACTTTTGTTTTTCTTCTCAAACAAGCTCCCGCAAGAACAGTCTCAGATCCCGTATTAACTTGTTTTATATATTTCTTTTTTCAAATGAAAACCATCACCACACAATCCTACAAGGTAAAATGCCAAATTTAATTACTGTAACCCTGAACTTGTAACTCAGCTACTGCTTTGGGGAGGTTTTTTGTTTCAAAAGTCACATTTTAATAGCTATATGTGTCATAGCAACAGTCTGCATGCAACTTCACAACTCTACTCCGAAAACTCCATTTTGTCATTGAGTGAAAAAATAAAAAACCTCAAAGTAAGATGCAGTAAGGATAAGTTGTATATTATACAGCTATTTGGCGTGTCACTTTTTCTCTTTTCTTTTTTTTCTTTTTTTTTTTAAAAAGCTATAAAAACCACATCAGAGGAAGGTTTAAACTTTCGATGCAACAGACTGTTGCTGGGTAAGCAGTAATTACAGTGTATTGACCTAGCACAAATGGCAGCAGAACACATTAGAACAGCACAACACATCCTGCTGGTCTCGATATATTACCTTATGTACCAGTTGAGCATTACGACGAGCTGTACACAGTTGCTGTAAGTAACCGTTTGTGAGTGTTTGCAGCTGGCAAGCCTCGCACTTTCAGCAGACAAACAAGAGGAATCATACAGCCGGCCGAAACCATACACAAATCTAGCTACCGTTTTCACTGCCGCTGGGGAAAGGACAAGCATCTTCAAGTCCAATGACAAGACTAGTTTGAGCAGTTTGGGGGATGTTGTCAAAGTCCTATCTCCTCCCACAGCATTCACAAAGTGCTCTTTTTGAATGAGGAAAAAAAAAAAAAAAAAAAAAAACCCAAGAACAAAAATCCAAACCCCAGATTCCAACATGTCCTATTTTAACCAATTCTGCAGCATACAACAAGCTGGATTTAAAAGGTCAGCTAATTACCAATTGATATAAGAGAAAATTTATCAGGAGTTAACTTCTATAATTACTTTACAGCTCTATTAATCATACACTTGTGAAATGACTGATATTCTTGAGAGAAGCCAACAAGAACGTTTCAGTGTATTTCTTAGCAATTGAAAGTATTTTCCAATTAAATTTGATTTTATTATTGACTTAAAATTACACTTGGACTGCTAGAATTCATTATTTACACTGCAGAACACTTCTGAATTGGTTAAACTGCTTGTCTTTAGAGGGACTTATGAAAACATTTGAGGGCTTTCCGATAAGACTTTCATTCCATTTCCCTTTTGCAGTGAAGAGGCAGAGTCAGTTCAGCACACCAGAATAAAATAAGAAAAAGAAAAAACAACAAATTAAAGTAATATTCAAACCACAACATTTAGTTTATCTACATCCAGCTCAACAGCAACATTTATAATATCAATAATTTTTATCAGATTTTTTTCTTTAGGGTACCTTTTTATATGTTCTGATTATTTACAACTGTACAAGCAAAGCACACACTTCCAAGTGCACATATTTAATACAGTATTGACTATTTGCATTTACAGATTTTTCAACAATCTGAAAAAGATCAACTGTTTAAGATCTTTAAGGTATATTACAAAAACTGCGGCTAGTTCCTGTACTACAGTATGTTTACCCAGTAAGACCAGTGACAATAGACACATACTGTAACTGAGTAATTCTGTATTCCACTCGTGCTAACCCTCAATGGGGTCAGACCTCATTAACTCTAAGCTGTCTTGTACAAAAGTTAAGGCAAAGTCATTTTCAAGTTTAAATAAAATTCAAGTCTTTAAATATTGGATGGAAATAATTCTTTAAAAAAATCAGTTGTTTAAATAAACTTTTTTTGTGGAATAAACTGTACTGTCATAGTCAGCAGGAATGAGTTTTGTCTGAACTTCCTGCAGCTTAAACACTCAAAGAAAATCTTTAGGCATTTTAAAACAAAAATAATTTATATTCAACTTTATTAGAAACTTGCTAATTTAGTGCATCCTTGTCCTTCAGAAAGCGCATCACTTCTAAAGTAAATAAGTGTGAGAAACCTCATCCCAGAGGTAAGCATCAGGGATCTCTTCCTCCACCGCACAAAACAAACACCATTATCTCACGTCTTGGAAAATTTAAATCCGTATGCCAATGCTTGTAGTTACAGGAAGACGTCAACACAAGGCTGACTAAGATATGAACTCTTTCAAAGAGCACTTGGGGCAGAGCTTTTGTTTTTCTTTTTTTTTTTTTAAAAAAAAAAAAAGTCCACACAGAGCACAGGGGTAACCAGAACATACAGCGCTGACTCAGTTAACTCCCTTACAAGCACAGGGAAGCTACAGTTATCACAAGAAGGCTACAGTGCTTTCTCCTGATAACATCCACTAACAGGCTTCACCACCATAGAAGCTCACAGACTTAATTCTTTCTATTCACAATGTGCTTTGTATTTGCAAATTATAACATCAGTTTTATTCTGGAGTGAGAAGATGGTTACTTGCTTGCAGTAAGTCAAAAACAGAAATATTTTAGAAAGACCACTATGGTGCTCTGTAGGATTCATTTCATGTGTGCAAAACATCAAAAAGATTAAATTTTTAAAAACGCTAGAAACAACTACTCGTTTAACCTAAAAGTGCAAGTTTGTTTGCTGACATCTTGGTACAGCAGCCCAATAAAAAAAATCTTCAAGGTCACATACTAATTCGTAAAATATATCTACTTCCTTGCACTCTACACACTAGCTGCCGTTATCAGTCTTTTGGACACTTTAGATATGTACTTGCAGACCAGTTTATTAAAAATATTGCAGCAGCACATTTCTGCTTAACAGTTTAGAAAAAAACTCACTATACAGAGCTTGCACTCACACAGCCACAGAGAGGCTTAATAAAAAGTTGATTTTTTTTTTAAAGACAAATATTTTACACCTTGAAAAAAATAATCACACTAAGCTTCACCTCCAATTAAGCACCAATCTAAATGTAAAGTTTAGAACAACTATCCAGAAATATCCAGAAAAAATAGAATGTTTGTCGAAGAGGGGAAAAGTATTTCACAGAAGAAAAAAAAAACAAGAAAAAAAAAACAAGAAAAAAAAAGAAAAAAAAGAAAAGAAAAAAAAAACCAACTTGCAGGCATTGTTACATGCCTAATATCACTGCAAGCTCCTAACCAGCAACTCATTCTCAGGTATCTTAGTGGGAACATGGGTTTAATTTGTGGGAAGTAGACCTCTTTCCAAATCCCTCCCCGGTGTTGATTTCACTGAGGAGATTTGGGAGGAGTATTCTGTTCTTTATTTAAGCGTTTGCCAACAGCTGGAGGGGACGATCTGCGCCCTGACTGTCTCCTCTGGTCTTTGGGTTGTCCGGGATGTGACTTTGCAGGAGGAGGAGGAGGAGGAGGTTCTCTGTTTTTCTCTATTGTTTCTGTGGGCTTTCTTTCTTCTTTCCCACATGCTACAGTGTTTGGCTTCTGTTCTTTCTGGGGTTGCAATGTAGGAGGATCCTTAGTTGTTCTCTGGCAAATTTCTGCATAACTAGGTTTTCGCAGTTCCTGTGGAAATCAAAGGCAAACAGGATGGCAGAGTTAAAGTATCCTGAGGACTGGAAAAGTCATTTATTTTTATTAACAAAAGAAGTAAAGTCTTTGGCAAAGAGGCTGCTGCACTTAAAGAATTTAGCAGAAGCTCTATAGACAAGAAGTAGCAAGACAAGCTAAGATGCAAAACAGTATTCCTGAACAATGCCATTTTGTAATACAGCAAAATATCTCCGATTAAAGCAAACTGAAACAGTTAGATAATGATGAATATCTGGGTTTAAATATCAACAGATATATTATTATGTCTATTTAAAGAAAATAAGGATACAACCAAGTTAGAAGGGAAGTCAGAGCCAGACAGCCCAAAAGCTATCTTACTATGAATTACATAACTGTATCATGCAAGTAATCACAGACCACCGACATGCAAGCTTAAGAATGCTGAGCTTGTATGATTAAACAACACTGGAGAGCAATAAAAGCAACATTCGGTTAATTGCAAACTGGATCATTATGAGAAAGTCAGGTAATAAGGTCACTTACTATGGCAGCCCCATTGACTTGTACCGATTTACACGCAGTACTGAGGGTGGAAGAAAGCCTTTCCATGCTCTGGGTGTCTTTCTGCTGCTTGTCCACAACCTTGGAATCCCTGAAAGTATCCAGTAGGAAGCAAGTCTCATGAAAAGTGAAACTTCGAGACAGACGAATGATCAAATACAGGATCTAAAGTTCTATTTGATGATGATCATGAGGAAATTACAGCTGTAATCTGCCTAACACTATGACTAGATTTAAAAAGGCTATCAATTATAACAAGGGATATTAACGTGCAATTTGACACAACCTAGGAGTTGTGACATTTTAATAACATGCAGGTTTTCACTTTCTCCTGTTACTCAAACAACTAACTCCATTTAATGTGCAATCAAGACTCACTGAAATCGTTATTTACTGTATGGACAGTGACACTGCTCACAGTATGGGAGATTTACTACCTGTGCTTCACATTCATCTGAATGCGAGACAGGAAGATCTTCATTAAATTTTTAAGTATTTGCTGAGACTAAAATCCAACACTAAAAAAACCTTTCATCTGCTGAATGCGCACAATTATGATAGTGGCCAGAAATTTATTTTTATTGCCCTTGCTGCAAGTTCAGAATATAAAATATTTTTCATTGATTCACGCTTTAATAGATATTTACAGTATTCCACCTAGCCTCCTGGTGATGGAAAATGCAAATGCAATTCAGAGCAGAATAGTTACAGCTGTGAAATTAGGTCCTTACTCAGAAGACTGGGATGGCGAAGGAGACCTTTCAAATGTCCTGGGCAATGCAGGAGACACTGGCAACAGCGGCTCTCGAGGAATTCCTGATGGAACAGTGTTTGTACTTGCGTCCACGTTTATGTTCTGAAGGAAGAAGAAGAATTAAAGCACAGAATGGCAATCATGGCATCCAATTAATATCGTTTCCTTGCAAATACAAGTCAACAAATAAACAAGTAAACACACGCTGATGTATAAGGAGGAATTGACCACAGGAAGGTACAGAAGGACCTGACATATCTGCATGGTGACTAAATAAGCTTTTTCCTTTGTAATTACTCAGAAATACTGACAAAGAGTTCCCACACTATGGTTCTTTCCCAGGAGGCCTGAAGCTTATTTCTGAGACACAGCTGGCGGACAGAAATCACTCTTTTGACCTCTGCATCTGATGGTGACAAAATAGACCTTGCACTTGTTTACATATCTATAGTTTGCCTACTAGGAAGAAACTCTCCTGCATTTTTGCATTAAACGTTGGTTTTTGCAAAGCTGTAGGCATCTTACCAACAGCAGGTGCTTAAAAAAAATACCCAAGTCCTAAAAAGCTAGTTTTTGGCAAACTAGGGTATAATACTCATTTAGAAGTCCCTTTTCTTTTGCTCTCATGTGTTGCTAGACAAGGTGCTTGCTTTCCCATGGGCCTTAAAAGATTTTTCCACTGTCCTTCCAGATAAACTCCAAGAAGGAATATACATCATACAAAGGAATTTAAATTATCACAAAGTAGAAGAAAAAGATAAGACTTTACACCTTGAAAACAAAATTCTGAGAATTTATCGATTTCCTTTAAGAACCCTATGATTTTCCTACTGGTTCTGACCAGACAGATTCTAGTACCAGGACTGATTCTGATAAGCAAAAGAGCAAAGGAGAAGCATAAAAAGGACAAAATAGTCATCCCTTTGCCCTGACACCATTCGAAGGTGATCGAGCACAAAACTTCCATAGTCACTGATAGAAAGAAAAGTGGTACTTGATGACACTGTTTTAAAAATGATCCACCACAGATAACTGTACTAGATGCAATTCTGATTCACATTAAAACTTGGATGCTTAGAAATACAAACACCTTCTGTGGCTCTGCTCACCACAGCAATATGTACAAAGGCTTGAAAACTGCAAGGTCCTGAGCACCATGACCCAAGTTCATTGCAACCTATAGCTATGTAGCTATGCATAACACTTGAAGTACACATGCAAGTGCTATTCCCAGGCAGGAACTCGCAGTCCCTGGCACCATAAGACTGCAGATTCCCTTTTTTAAGGTGATATTATAAACTTCATCGTCCCCAGAGCTACATCTGAAAGGGAGCACAGCAAGGCAAAGAGTAGGAAGGACCTTGCCTGGGCCACCATGGTTGAAGCTACATGGCCCAAGCTCACTGAGCTCCTGCACTCATGAGCAGCACCGCATCTGCGCCAGGAGGGCTGTGAAATGAGGAAAATGCTGAGCTCAGGGTGAACGTGGCAGCCTGTATAAATTAAAATCTCATCTTGAGTATGCGTCAAACACCTTTTCTGGAATACACAGTCACTCTTTGGAGTTGGTTACTATCATGTTATTCATTTCTCGTGGCAGTAATCCTTTTCTTGCACACAACTGCACAGACATCACCTATGCAAGCCAGAGATCTAGAAACCAGAAGTAGTTCCTAACTGTGACATGGCATTGCACTATCAGAAACCACAGTGCCTGAAATGGATTAAAACTGCCTCTACAGGAGACAAGTGTAGGTTCATTAAAACAACTGCAGTGGAAGAGCAGTGATTAAGCTGCACCAGCAACAGAGTGCTGGCACTATATATAAAAGCCAGATTATGCAAAAGAGCCTTCCACAAATAACACAGGTAAAATATTTTTAAATAGATAAATCCTGCTAGGAGGAACACAGTACTAGCAGACAGCCGTATGCAAGGGGAGCTTATAACTTAACAATATCCCAGTAGAGTGTTAAACACTGCTAAGTCCTGTTTTGTCCTTGCTGCACATGGCTGTGTCCCAAAAAAGCTCTGGGACATAGCTATCCCTACTGCCACTTACAGGAGTCTGAATATGCAGCTTGTCTGTGTAACCATTGCTTGGGACTGCAGGATGCTCTTACTGCCTGTTTTCCTCCCTTACCAAGAAATACCCTCCCTACCCATGCCTGATAACTGGGCACCAAAGATAACACTTCTGCAGGGGGCTGATTCTAAAGGCAAACATAAGAGTAATATTAATTTGTGTGTTCATGAGCTTGCTTTGCTCTACCCTGGTTTTTAACCTCTTCAGTTGTGGTACAGCTACCAAAACACAAATTGGCACTAAAGTTAGGAAGAGAGACAACATAGGCTTCCACAGCGTAGACTGTTCAACAGTGCACACTGTTTTTATCACTCTGATGGAGAGCATACTGTCACTCACAGATGGTGCGGTAGTGGTGGTTTTAATTAAGAATGAAATCTATGAACAGCTACTGAAAATTAAATTTCAACTGCATCCCTACTACATGCTGAAAGCAAAAGCCAACTAATTCTGGTAAAGTATGACAAGGCCACTCTCGGATTCGGCTGGTTTTGGTAACACTTTTTCCAGCTATGTACCAAGATTATTTAGGTAGGTTATTTATATTTCAGTGTTTAGAATTTTGTGTTTGTCACTTGGAACTGTGGTATATGCAATTCAGAAGACTAATTTTCAGACAGAAGGAAAATATAACATACTTATTTCCCTTGTGTCTATTAAAAAGCCTAAAGCAATTAAAAGTAGCAAAGAGCATACTTTTCAATCTTCTCTATTAACAACCAGGTATGCTTGTGCACATATCCCTCACCATTTCAAAGAGATGATCCAAAATATTTTAAGACACGAAGCAGCTGTACATCACTTTAGCAGCTTTTAAACAAAAACATTTTTCACGATCCATGAAAAACCACATGGATTTTTCTCTGTATAAACCACCAAATCCAAAAGCAAGAGGTAAGCAATACTCGGTTTTCCCACCCAACATGCACACTGACTACTCACTCTTTCTTTTGACGTTCCTATTACCACACTGGACAGTCTGTTTTCAAAAAGGTCTTCGGTCTTTAAATTGCCAGCAGCCCCGGGTAATGGAGGAAAGCTAGATAAACCCAACTCAAAGCTAGGAGATGGAGGTTTTGGGGGTGGTGGAGACTGTGTTTGGCCTCTCTGGAATAGAAATAACATGTTGAGAAATAACATGTGAGTTACCACAGTGGATGACAAAAAGGAAAGCCATGGGGCTCTAAACCACTTAATATTTTCTACTGATGGATATCTGTGGAGCCCTGAAGAAACCTCCCCCTCCCCTCCCAAGAAAACCACACAGAACCCAGAAAAATGCACTTTATTTTCCCACTGCTACTTTTAAAATATTTAAGACTGAGGGCATAAGGCTCCTTAAAAATTTCACGTGCATACCCTTAATGCAACTAAAAGCTAAAAAACAACTTCCCTGTCCATTCCATTGGGATGGACACTTACACCAGTATAGGAGGAAAACCAGACTGTTTCAGATACCATGACATAGTTACAAGTAGATATAAAACCTCTTTAGTGTAGAGGGTAGCACTCTAAGTGAAAGGAAGGAGTCAGCAAGAAGTTTACCTTGTGTTCATAAACATTAAGAGCTGGCAGGACAGCACGCCTGACATTTTATGGGGGCAAGGGCATGTTTGCTTTAAGCAGTCACGGGAATTAGAATTTTTGTAAGCCTGTCTGAGTAAGAAAATAAAGGGTCCCAGGCCAAAACGTCTGAAAAACACTAAGGAGCTAAAATCTGCAACTACAGACAGCAGTTCAAGAGTTAAACCAGCACTCCATGCAGGATCACTATGAGGAGTCCTTGTAGCAATCTGTAACACTACATTCAGTTTACACTGAAAAGTTAAAATTCCTTTGCTATGTGGCACAACTGAAGTTACCCATTAACTTCATCTGCATCTTGTAAACACAGAAATAACTGTTTCATAGCTGTGCTCACGTCAAGATAAATCTCAGATTCAGAATAATACATGCAAAGTGATCTCCTGTTTTGAAAAGGGAAACAGTTGCTGCTGGATAGTTAAAATGTCAGAACAGCACTTCTGGACAGAGCACAAAGCAGCATTACTGGCTCCTTTCTCCCCACTTCTGTATGAAAGAACAACAGATACAAAACCACCTTTAAGGTCTATTTGTAAACTACAGTTTATTGCAAAAGCAGCAGGAGGGACACCTTGGGGGGCAGAAGGAGCAGGAGAGGTAGGGAAAGAATAAATACAGAAGCAAGACTTTTCGGCAGCTGCCACTAGCCCTGCACTGGCTTCTCAGAACACACAGTTTAAGAGCACTACAGGAAGGAAGACTGCAAACCTCCTGAAAGGGAGATCAGTCGACCAAGGGTACTGGCACTACCCTTCCCCAGCACAAACTGCAACGGGGATCAAATTCCACTTTTCAGAAAATCACCTTATATGCTAGCACTGGAACTTTTATTAAAGGAGACTGAAGGCTTGCAATAGATGTTGCTTTTAATTTCATGACTTTTTTTTTTTTTTAAAGACTATACAGGTGAGTCATAACAAACATGCAGGAGACACAAAGAGCCTGGATACGTTAACAGTTTAGGTTAGGAGGCCAGGGAGAAATTCAACAGAACTCAAGCAGACAATTGCATAAAATTTGGCTTACAGACCACAGCCACAAGGAATTGGGCATCTGCCCCCCAACAAACCTGCCCAGAAAGGAGTGTGCTCTCCCCAGGGAGAACATCTCTATTCTCTACATCTGTTCTTTTCCAAAACCCAGGAAAGTCATTGCTCCTTTCCAACACAGCTAGCTGCAGCCACGGTCTGCATACAGTATCTGACACACTCGATCTTGGTAGCTCGGAGGGTCAGATCTCAGCCTGGCACTCAAGGGCAGGCTGCTAACACACCAGTGTGCAGGGTGGACATCCGCTGTCTCAGCTGGGCTGCAGCACAGTGCAGGCTAAAGATGCACGGGCAAAACAAGGCCAGCAGGAACCTTACTCCACCGGCAGCAATTCAAGTCTGCTCTTGAGTCGAGGCTTCAAAAGTTTGTGTCTGCCAGTTTAAAGTTAAAATGATCTTTAAAGTTAAAGCTGACACTCAAGTACCTCTCTGTCCAGGAGTGTTTGAGGCAATCCTTTCACTTCTGCCACTTTTTTTGTCAGTCATGCCTAACCTACACCATTTCCCTGTTCTTTCAAAAGCAGAAAAGTGTTAATGGCAAAATGCCAACCTAAAAATTAAAGTGTCTCCAAAAGGATAAAAAAGCAGTACTGAGAATCCTATGTGTAATTCGAACTCAGTGGGCTTTGAGAAGTTTGGCAAGAGTCAAAGGGAACCACCTGCCTTTATATACTCTCCAGAGCCTTGATGTTCCTTTTTTTTATTGTGTCCCGTAAGGCTGCTGAACGGCAGGAGGCCCAAATACACTGGCAGCTATTCCAGACCTCTAAGGAAGTGCTACGGCTCATGCAGTGGGGTTACTTTGCAATCTTAACAGTAAAGAAATAGCTTGAACTTCATGAAATTGCTGTGTGTGGCAAAAACTAATTGCAACAAAGTGTCCGATCTTATTAAAGACCTCAAGTCCTACTAAATACTGTTTATTGATCTCTACCCACTGTCAAACCTCAACTTCTCCCAAATGTCCTGTCTACTTCGGTATTGATCTTTAATTCAAATTTACCAAAATGCTAATATTAATACAGCATTAGTATACTCATCCTTACATGATGGTATTAAGCACCTTCAATATTCTTTTTATGTAGTAGATACTACCCCCTAAACTATCCTTAAATGAAAAATGACACTAATACCCAGGGTGGGGGGCAGTGGGAAGATCAGCTTTTCATCAGATCAGATCCCAAAGGGATCAGATCCCTTTGGAAGAGGGATCTTTCTCCTCAGATTTGGGGGCCTGAGCAGGGAGATAGTCTAGAGAGGTGTTTGGTTTTAGAAATGAAACCAATCACTTCATATGTAACTAGACTGTTAAATTATCAACTGACACATGGCTCTATATTTATTTGTCAACATCTGTATCTATGATCATCACACACGCAGGGTGTTGAAGATTAGCTTAGTTGGCTCTCTGTGAACGTAAGCATGGGCATGCTGACAAAATAACACTAACTAGGAAGATGGCAATTCTTCCCAATTATAAGAGAGTAACTTTAACTTTTCCCACAATTTCTGTATTAATGGGCTATCTGCTCCAAAATTAAAGTGTAATAAACTCATGTGAAACTAGTGAGCTGTTGATCTTGAGTCAACTATTGCAGTTGATTGTGCAATGGCTTAGCTGCTCTTCCACATAGTCCATGCTATTGCCTTGCTGTCCTGTTTTAATTATAGCTGAGTAAGATCATGAACACTCACTGTAAACTTGTCCTCCCTTTTCTTTCGGTAGCCATAGGAGTTTTTCCTAGGGAAAAGAAAATACAATTATCAGAACTTTACCTACTCATTCATCTTAATTCTAGACAGGCTATAAAGGACTCTTTTAGGAAAAGATATCCAGCAAGTCCTCGCTAAAATAAAGGCACCAATTCAACACAAATTAGCATTAGAACACATTGGTTACTAATAATTTCTGCGTTCAAAGTACATTCCAATGTCAATTACATATAAGGCTTGGGCAAGGCTTTCAATAGCCAAAGAAAAGTTTGGTATCAAAAAGAAAACAAAAATGTCACTTTTAAAATACAGTTACCTACTTCTAAGTGCAAGTAAAGTCCCTCCCAAACATTTTAAATGCTTTTTTTCTATCCAGTCCTCAAGCAGTACTCAAACTTTCACAATGGCTTTAACTCAATTTCAATGCATTTCGTAATGTTTTCTGCTTAACTTTTAGTATTCTAGATATATTCAATACTGAAGCACCAGAATATAAACTTGAAGTACGATTATTCTTGTACATTTCTGTAATCCTATAGTTTTGAGTGATCTTGTTTCTTGGTCCATTATTTAATCACATTGTCATTCGTTAACACAACTTCGCAAATTAGAAAAGTAATACAATCCTTGCACAAAATCCCCATTTAATTTTGCAAAGATACAATACATGCCTAATATGCCTGAAAAAAAAACCAACAAAACAAAACAAACACTTATCTGCCAATTCAGTAATTTATTCTCAAAATGCAATCTGGGGGCAAAAACAACCTCCATTAAACACGAATCCACACAATACTTTCTAAAGCTCTTCGCAGAACTATATTGTATTTCAGAACTTACCCACTCAGTTCTCAAATTAAAAATGGTTCTGCCAATTTTCAGCTCCCCAGATTTTTAACTGCATAATATTTTTTTTAGTTTCAAATAATACTATTTTTATCCCTCTACATAAATCCATTGTCTTTGTTAAGTTGTACACATCTAATTTGTGCAAAATTCTTTTTTTTTTTCCCCTCCAAACTGACCTAATTGACAATGAGCCCTAATGATCGGGATTCAGGTACACTGCTGAACAATGGAACGGAACTACATTGTTAAAGATAAATAATATGCAGAAATTTTTTGACCTACTGTAAAGTACAGAGGATGAGATACTATTATTACTATATTATGGCTGCAAACTGTTCATCAGTTAACATTACTGGTTTTAACTTGATACGAAAGCACATAGCTCACTTTGCCGTTGTTCTAAATTTAGGGCTTCCTCTGAAGTATTTTCCAACAGGATTTTAGCTTTGAGGAGACAGTCTCAGTTTAAGAAAGTAGTGAGGACAATTCTCATGCCACTCATTTTCTTCCAAAAGGAAGAAGGAGAACCAAAGCTCTTCTTTAGAGAAGAGCTGCAGAGAACACTCACCTTCCTCTACCTAATCCTGGAGAGGAGTCAACACTGGTCTGCTCCATGCGGCCCGTTCCTACTTCCCTCTTGGTGTAGCTCGTGGTCGCATTCTGCATCCGTGTCCTGTTTTGGCCCGGCTGCCGCGTCTGTGGACTCCTGACGCCATTGATTAAACGATCAGCAGAAAAGTTGAATATTGTAGGACTGTCTAGAAGCCCAGGTCCCCTTTCTGCACTGGGTATTGTGTGTCGTATATGGGACTTGCTAGGATTCCTACAAATTCAAAAGTCATTTCAAGATACGCACTATGAGAGATCTTCTGAAGCCTTAGTCTACACACAAAATTCAGAAGCAGCAAACTGCTTGGCCTTCTTTTGTGTATTTTGTTTGTACGAATTGCCTATGCTCATTTTAACAGGGCATAAGAATAACCCTTTCCAATGTCTATCTTAAGCTATGCCTTAACTAAAAACTACTTGAACCTCAAAATGTTACAGACCTGTTGAACAGCCATCATCACTCAGACTATTTTATCTGAATACCCTAAAACATGGAAATAAAAGTTCTCGGCACTCAGAGAGTCCATGTGCAATTATATTGTATTCACTAATAATTAATAGCACTATTTGACCTTTGGCCTCACTTAATCTTGCACCAAGTTCTATTTAACAACATTTTCAAGTTAGCTGGCATTAAGACAGACAGATTAAACCCACATGCCAGAAAATTCAAAAGTGGATATGGGTGTATATTTTTAAAAGATGGTTAGACTTGCCTGTTCCTGGGAGGGTACTGTCTTAGTGTAGTCAGTGGAGAAGCAGCAGGCTTGAAGGTTGGAGATGTGAACCCATTGATAAATCCAGTACTTGGAAATGGTGTTACCTAAAGAATGTATTGCATGCTCGTAACTACAAACAAACTGTGTACCACGTTCACAAGTGCAAAGTTGACCACTCACACCAGTATTCTCCTTACCAAAAGAGTAACTATAAAACAGAGCTAGTCTTTTCTATCCATCCTAAGTGGATAGGACCCAATGAAAGCTTATATGATATTCAAGAACAAACCTTGATATAACGTTTTTTCTACAGTTGAATGATGGGCAAACCTAAATCTCCTAAAAGACCTGATATTTAAACTGTTTTCTATTAGCTATCTTTAAGCTTCTCTAAACTCTCTTGCAAAAGTTAAAGCATGTCAGTAGCTAACGATCAAACCTTTACACTAATGCTGCCATCCCAAATCATTAGCATTTACTGTTATATAATATTGCATTAGTCTATCACATCAAGAGGCTAGGAATCTAGACTTAAAATAAGCAACCAAAACTCTAACATAGATATTTCAGGAATACAATGTATCAAAATATAGTTTTGAAGTGCTTCCTGCTTCTCCAGATACATCTCAAATACTGCAAAATTCAACCAAAGATAGTAAGCAGCTCCTGAACCTGAACCATAAAAAAGACACTACATATAATAAAGCAATATAAGCTTAACTCATTGCCTAAAGTGACATTAAGAATACTCCGTCCTCAAAGGGAGAAAAGAAATTCCTTTTTCTAGTAATTCGAAAAGTATTTCTTTAATTTACTTTTACTGGAAAAGTCATCCACTCTATCAGAAAAATACCCATTTTCACAAGCACTAACCAGATCTTTATTCAAAAACATTTAAGGATTCCACTTTTTGAAGGTGCAGTTAAATATAAAATTGAGTACACATCGCCATTTTCTAGTTTCAGAAGAAAAATTTTGTACTAACACTGTGTGTGCAACTGTTGTATTAACTGTATTTGCTCTCAAATTAAAGATGAGACAAAGTGCTGATAACATTTCTCTCTCCTTAGAAAAGAGAGCCTTTTGCTGCTAAGCTTGCATGCAAGTCTCAAAGTAAACCACAACGCCGTTTTATGAGAATTATTCCAGAATTGCTGTTCCTCCTGTCCCCTTCTTCCAAGGAATTCCTATTCAAATGAACCTTTTATAGGGAAAGGTCTAAGAAACTTGATACTACATCCGTGTACCGAAAACGCAGCCAACCAATAGGCTGTGACACAGCGGGAAGCAAAGCACTGCCAGGTCATTTTCTGTTTTTACTGAGAAAGGTATGAGATCTACGGGGCTGACCAACTTGCAGTGTCTTCCTCCAAAGGTCAGGAGCAACAAGCTTCCCGGAGCAGAAAACGGGCCAGGATGACACAACGCAGATACACATCATTGTGCTGATTTACATCTCCTGAACAGAGCTACCCAGCTACTTCACTTTGCCTTTGTCTCAAAGCTGTACAAGACTTGGTCACAGCTTATACAAAGCAAGAATCACATCTCCTTCAGCTGCTGTTACAGGAAGGCCGTGTCCGGGGCCAGTGTTCTGCTGCCTCGTCTCCTCGGCCTTCCTCGCCCCCTTCCAGACTTCTGCTGCTGGGGTCTGGCTGCACAGCAACTACCTAATGAGCTCGCTGTTCAGTACACAGGAAGTTTGCTCAAGTTTGTTCAAGCACACTTTATCCTCTGCCAAAAAAACCTCTAAGCAGCTTTTCCTTTTGAGCACTCCTACCTAGTTTCTTCTACCAACAAGTAAAGATGCATTTCTGAAGGTGAGGAAGGGGTTTCCTATCAGAAAACCTTACTCTCACAGCCATTAGAGGGACCTAGTCCCCATAAGTTTTTGTAGGCTGACAAACAAAGAATAGAAGGGGGTAGTTTTGATGTGACCACTTTCATAAAAAAGGAAGTACTGCAGGATGCAGTGGATGGGACAGAGTCTTCAACTACAACCAGAGAGTATAAAAGGACTCAAGACTACCATCTTATCAGTCTAGCTAAGGCTTAATAGCAGCCTTTAAATCCTTAATTTTTAAAGTTTTCTTAAAAGTAAATATTTAAGTTTTTGAAGTATTTTTAGTTGTAATTATTGAAAAAGGAACTGAATATGATGTTACTTTCCCACAGACAATACTTTAGAATACACCAAATGGGGTCAACCAGCATGTTAAGTCAGAGGTTATTTTCTTACTGGAAGACCAAGATACTAAGATATATGATTCTATTAAGTTTCCTAAGTACTATAAAAACTGGTTTTCTTGCATTCATGTATGTATTCTGAAGATTTAATCTCTTTTGACTGGTACTAAAGGCAACTAATCAACTCCTGCCTTGAAAATCAAAAGGTTAGAAAAATGAGAAAAATCTCCCTCTAATTTGAGACCAAATGCTATTTTCAAATAATTGTCTATTCCACTGGAGGAATTTTGGAGAATTGCTTTTCAAGAAGAATCAATATTGTGACCTGCCTTTTCAGGACATGTATGTCTCTTACCTTGTGCCTTCAAACCAAAACTACCTTAGAGAGCAATGCAAAGGTTTCACTTACCAATGAAGGGTCAAGGTAGCTGTGTGCAGCTGACCAGGTCTGGGGGGCAATTAAGCTGTACAATGGAAACTGCTGTTGGGGACTGTATACTGGAGGTAAGTAAAAAGACGTTGTATAACGCTGTTGCGTGTAGAGGTTCATATCCAGAGGTCTATACCCATTCTTTGGCAAAAATGTGTTTATAGCTATTGCCTTTGCTTTTATCCTTGCCTGCAAAAGAGATTAGATTGTTTACTAGAGCAGCTTTGCAAATTAAACCAGCGTGGTTCAAACTGACAGCTCTCAAACTTGCACTGGATACTTGTCGGCCACTGTGACCTCCTTCAGGGAAGGCAGGAACAGCTGAACACTTCCTTCCTGGCCCTTTGCCAGGAGGGATATGCTGCTGCCAGAAGAGAGGAAAACAAGAGAAGTTGAACAGCATGCGCGGCATTTCAAAACTCAGATCCAGGTCAAACAGGTGCTGAGATCGGACCACCTTAATTTACAAAACAAAACTAGCAAGCCCCACAAAAAGTTGAAATATATACACACTCCCTCAAAAAACAAAGCTCTATTTACCTTAATTGGTTTCCCTTGGAAAATTTTTACTTCTTCTCTAAGGTATCTGTAAGCCTTCAAAATAAAAAAGTTATTGTAAAATTTGCCAAATATAATTTAAACAAAAAGAAACTGAAGTTTTGACAGGCTAAGCCTAAAAATAACTCTTGGAGTGTCTACTAATGTTATGCTGAGAAACAACTCATTTAATCTGCATTTGGTGAGATTTATATTCAGCACTGCTTTAGTGGCATATTTAGTGCCAACAGTAGCAACATTTAAACAAAAAATTAATTCTTATGATTGAAGCATATTTCAATTTGTCATCTTAAATACAAATATTTTTGATACAAATATTTTTGATTATAGCTTTGGCCAGGACACCAGGATATTCAAACAAGATAAAGCCTTTACAAGGTCACCTTTAGTCATATTCATAACTTAATATTAGCAAAGGACACTATGAGTTTTATAGGTTTTTTGTTGTTTTTAGCTTGTATTCTTATAAGCATGTAAGATTAATCTCCCACTCAATCTTCCCTCAATTCAGGTTACTTCCTTTTTGTGTAGGGGGGTTGGACGATGACCTCTAGAGGTCCCTTCCAACCTTAAGCATTCTATGATTCTATGATTTTCTGAAGGAATTGAGAAAAAAAATATAGCAATTACCTGCTGTGCATCAGCTTCTGACTCAAAGGTGATGAACCAGTTGTCATTATAGGCAAACTCACAGTTAATAAACTTAGGCAAATTATCTCCTTTGAAGAGTGCTTCTACCTCCTAAGGAAAGGGATTTTGACAAAAAAGGAGAAAAAAGGGCAGGAGAAAGAACAGGAAGAGAGAAGAAAACATCAATTTAAAATGCATACTTATTGAACTCCAGGTAAGAAAGATTAAAAGCACTTTACAGCTTACAAAACTGGGGCACTGAGAGCTTTTCAGAATACCTGCAGCTTGTTCACAAGCTCCCTGTTAGTAAAAAGGAAGAGTTAGCCTATCTAGGCCATACATACAGCAAGTACAGGCTGCTTACTCCTTTTAAAATAAGGGAGTTGAAAACTATTTAAGCCATAGAGATACTTAAATTCAGTAGAAAGTGCAGAAATCCACTGAAAAAGGCAGCTTCATCTTCCCAATCACCACTGCATTAAGCCACTTCTCACTCTTGTCCCTCCTTTTGCAAGGCTGCCTCCATTCACGAGGTGGCACAGACTAAGAAATTTGTTCAGGAACAAGCCCATTTCTTCCTCTCCCCAAAGTCGTTTTTGGTTAAGCGCCACAAAGAACTCTGCACTAGTGTAATGGAGTGGATAGGAGCTCCCTGCCCTCTTGGTAGAAGTTGAGGATACACTTCAGGTCAAGTGGTCACAGATTCAAATATTTAAGGACAGGATTTACATTACCCCATAAACAAAGACAGCACTACAGCAGAACAAACTTCACTTACATTTGTGCTGGTTAACTTGTATAACACAATTTTTTATTAGAGTTGACACGAGCAGCACCAAAAAGCAATGCAACCTGCAAGGCCTTGCAGTATGTTTGAACATGATTGCTTAAACAACACCTGACCATACTGAGATAACAAGTGCAGCCTCTTAAGTCTGTCAGTTAAGTCCAGATTTTTCATTCTGGCAAGTTTAAACATCTCACTTCAGATCGCCTATTTTGAAAGTGAAGACGCATCAGAAATTCTGTTTTTGCTTTAAAGCATTTAAGAGAGATTATTCAGTGCTAACATATCCAGCCTGACAAACAGACGACAGAATGGAAAAGCAACCTATGATACTAAAAGCTGGGCAGTCTTTGAAAAGCTACCTTTCATTCAGAAAGTTTAAAACAGCTGATATTTCTAAGCAATGTACTTGGCATATCTAGTCCTTTTCCCCTCCAATTACTTTTTCATGCACTGCAAACGGTAAAGTTTTAGTTCAACAGCACCTTTTGCTTTTGTATGAAGACCAGCAAGAGCAGCAACTCTTTCAGAATTTTTTTCTTACGAAATTACATAAAAGATAAAGATACCTGTCCGGTTTCAAGTATTTCTACCTTTTCCTCCTTTTTCAAGAGGATTTAACCTATGGCCTAGTCATTTTCTCTCCTAGTCTTTCCACTAGCCCGCCCCAGCTGCTCAGATGAACACTGAACACCCTTTGCATGCAAACTCTCCACCCTCGTGCTCCTTCCACAAATCAGTGAAGACCCTAATTGACACACTCTGGCACCTTCACCTCCAGAATTATCGAAGTTCTTTACCCTGAGAAGCATCCAGCAGCAGCAATGGCTTTTTCCATTCCAGGTGAGGGACATTTATGTTCACTATGTTCACTATGTTCACTAAAGCAGCTAAGAGCATATAGATAAACCATATTCCACAAAATGACTCACAGTATCTTTGACCAAACATAGCAATGTCAAATTTTCAGCCCGTTCTAGAGCTACATGTTATACTGCAGTTTTCTTACAAGCAACATGCTTCTGCCCCATAGATTCATTATCCAAGCAGACATTATAAGCCAAGATACAGAAGAAAAACGTTCTTTATTGAACTATTAAATACTTACTTCAATGGGGGTAGATTCAGGTACTTCACGTAAAATCACAATACAGCGATTCTGATTTGGCCTAACTTTTTCTCCCTTCTCATCCACTTGGACTAAAGGCAATGCTAAAAGGTGAGAAGAGAAAAGTTTTAACTATCAGCAACTGCAACACCTTGGCACAGCAAATACTGCTGCAGGCAGTTTCACACTTTAAAGTTGTTTGTGCTAAACTTCCAGCTCCCAAACATTAGGGAACAAGAGACAGAAGATTGAGGACTGCTTCAAATATGGAACTAATCAAGTGTGCCCCTGCACCTGCACACTTTTCCTGATTTTCCAGTCTAGAAAAAACCCATTTCCTTATCTTTTATTTTTAAGTGATAGACTGAGTCTCATTCTTCCTTGATTCTAATCTTACTGATAAGGTCCAGTAGCCTTGTTGAGAATTTAACTTCAAATTAATCTGATTTACACAAAATACTACTCAACATTGCAAAAGTGAAATAGTTTCTGTGAAAGATACATGAAGATGTAAACTATATGATGTGTAGCTGAAAATGTGAAGATGAAAACTACAGCCCTGTAACTGCGATAGTCTAAGCTAGAAGCTGCTTTCACTATTTAATGTTTTACAGAAAGAAGATGGCATTTCACTGCAGAACATAGAAGAAAAAAATGTGCTATGGCAGTAATCAAAATTCTGTCTAGACACGGGATCTTTACTTACATCTCAGCACTTCGACAATCAAATCCATATCAGTACTGAGTTTCTTGACATGATCAAGGTTTGCTACTGTCATTATTGGCACATACTGATCACTGTCCATCTGTGATATAAGGTACATGTCACTGGCAAGGTTTTCTCTGTTGGGAAAGAAAAATGGGATCGTGTCATAGATCTGGGGTTAATAAAGACTGGGAAAAGCTAAAACAAATATTCAGTATCATATAGCAGAAGACAAATTCCTACAGTAAAGTTTACTTCCTATGTTTGCACTAATTCCCCAGCTCCATTCACTTAAATTCACCCGTTTCACTTCCTAGTAATTACAGAAGAAACTATTTGCTCCCCCTGCCCTCAGGAAACATGAGTCAGCATCCTCCTGTTAAGGCAGCACACTATCCTCACAAAAATGCAGGACTGGTAACAGCCCACCATTTCAAATGACCACTGACTGCAAATCGTGATGCAGGAGGATGAAGTCAAGGAATTGTTCTTAGTTACTAAGATTAGCTGGTTTTGATTTTTTTTTTTTTTTTTTTTTTTTTTAAGACAAATAAATGAAGGTAAGGCTTTGATAGGCTTTCATCATTCTATACTGGAACATGTACTACTCAGAAACCTTTATTGATTTACTGATCCCTTAGAGATCTACAGAGGTGTGTACAAAAATCCTTGTGCGTATAAAAATTCTTGTCATTTCCATGCAAATTACAAAGATTAGCTCAAGACAAGACTTTCAAGTAACTTGAGAATTAAGTTTTAATTTGCAAAAACAGCAACAGGCATCTGCAGTTATGGATCAGGTCAATTTTAATCGTTCCCACTGCAAAACAGTGTTTACTTGTTTATATTTTAGGTCCAGAAGTTTCAAATGAGCTATATGTGGTACATGGATGGCACGTTCTGGAATCTGTGTGCCACATTTCCCAAAATTTCATCCTTTGCACTCACTTTTAAATGACTTCTGTAAAATGTATTAACGTTTACCAAGCTAGGGCACAGGACCCCATTAGTTATCCCAGCTAGCAACATTTTCATCTATTCATTATGTGCTACATTACATACCTAGATAAGCAGAATTCCAGTGTTTTTTTAAGCAATTCCCGTAGATCTTCCTGACCTTCCGGCTGCAACTGTTCAGTTCCACCTATTTAATAAAAAAGCTTAAGTTTGAAATTTAGTCCTGCTATATTATGGGTTAGATACTTGAATCAAGCCCTCTACTATCAGCTATATATTTAGTAACTAGCTTTCAAATTCAGTAAGTGTCTGTTGTGTATTAGTTGAGTACTTACCAAAATGCCAAAGGAACACTTATTTAAAACAGAAAAGTTTAAGAAAAAAAGGTCTCAGGTCACTTCTAAACTTTTATTCCTTAATACACAAACAGATGAAGCAACTTTAGAAGAGCGGTTATAAACATGCCCCAAAGTACCTATATGAAAAGTTTTAAGTAAATTTCAAAAAACTTAATAACTTGACTATCAGTATCTTGCATTAAAAGGAAGAGAAAAACAAAACAAACAAAAAAAACACGCACACCTCCTTGAGTTCTCCTTATCTGAAGATTTCAAGATTCCTACATCGAAAATCCTAACTACACTGGGTCTAAATCAAACCAAATGAGGCCTATAGTACAGCAAGCCTGTTGTGAAAGCTCCTAGTGTCGTCAGCAGATCTGTTCAAAGATCATAAGTTTAATGTTGTTTTTAGAGACTCATAAAATGTTCAGTAATGTGTTGCATATAACGTAAATTGATTTCACACCAGTTATTAGAATCCTTCTTCACTTCAGTGACTTATATCCTTTTCTTCAGATTTCCTTCCTAATCTTTTTTATTTCCTAAAGCAAATTCTAATCTCCTCCCACACTTCTGTCCTTCATAGTTTTTATTCTGAAACAGATAATACCTACATCTGAGAAATGAGTATATCGCATATTGACTATTTTCCCCTCATTCCAACTCTCTTCCTCCAAAGACCGAGAGTATCCTGATAGTACCAGAATGATATGGTAGACTTGGAAGCACTACCTATGTCACTATTTAACCCATGAAAAGTATCTCAACTGCTGTTTGGCTGCTGCTGTGGTTAACCATTTTGGTCAAGTAATAGATAAGCTAAGAGGTTCTAACACTAAACCTCAGAACGCTGTTCTCTTTTAGAGTGCTAGGCACAACTAATGCTATTTACAATTTGCCAGTTAGCTATTACTTACTATCCCCCAATACTACGTACACAGAAGTGTCAAAAGGGACATTCAGTTTTGAACAAAAGGAAGGATGAGGCTACAACCTCAAGTCTGATTTTTGTTCAGCTTAACATCCATACTCTCCGGGAATCATGTTTGCCATTTTAAATGCACGTTATAATGAGTTATGTACCGTCAGTCCCCCTCCCTCATCAGAAGCTTCAAAATAGGAGCGCCCAGCATGCTCCCATCCCTTCCTATTCCCCTTCTCAGTTCCAACAGTTATCCTGACACAGGCCTCTTGGAGACTTGCCCATTTCAGGCATCACACAATCATGGACGCATCTCTATGCCAGTTTCCAGAACTTTCTTATAACACGACATGTGATACAAGCTACAACAATTAACAATTACGCTGAAAATTTCATGAAAGCTCATTAAAAAGAATGTAAAGAGTTTATATTAGTTTGCTGCTTCTTTTGGCATTTTCAGTGCTTGACTGATTTTTAAAGCATTATTATATTAGTGAGAGAAAAAGGTAGATGAATCTAATCTCCAGGTCTGACCAAGCTAGAAACACTCAGCTTTGAGATGCAGATAACTAAACATAAATATCTACTCTTAACACAGACGTATTCAGAAAAGTAAAACAAGGAACATTCATTTGTTTGTTTTCAAAGGAAGTCCAAAGAAGTATCAGCACTTGCTGACCTGTCTGGGTGGTTTCATGCATAGACTCATACTCAGAAGGATCAAGAGCCAACGCGTTCATATCTGGCTGGTCGGCCACCGGGACAGCTGGCGAGGGCTCCTGAAGCTCTGTCAGCACCGCGTTCTGGTGCTTTTTGTCGCCATCACCATTGGCATCCAGTCCTGCAGCAAGAGGGACAGGAATTACAGACACATCCAGAAAACAACCCTTCCAGCCATAGTAACACATGTAGTTAAAACTAAATCTGAAAAACATAAACAACTAAAAATTTCTTAAGTATTGGCACTCATTTTTAAGCAGGAAATTAAAATTGAGAAAGTTCTGCACTGATTTTTATCCTTTGCTTGAGCAACAGCTAGAAATAATTCTTCCTACCTTCTTTACAGGAATCTGGAGGTTGGTCAGGTATTTCTTCCCACGCTTTGCTCACACTGCCATCAGTGGCACCACCTGCTTCCAAGTGTAACATATGATTTCCCCACACCTTTGCATTAGGATTTAATTCAGAAACCTTGGTTGACTCCTACAAAAAAGGAATTTTTTTTATTATGTATTTTGTGGATATGTGTATATATGCACACAGTTTCAAATAACAGCATCAGGTGTACAATTCGAGATGGTATTGGCAATCTTCACCACATCTGAATGTACTGGCTTAATCCAACAGTAATTTCAGAGCGACTCAAATGTGCAGCACAGAACACATTTCCCTGATTAAGAACTTCCAGAAAAAGCTGGCCAAGCAGCTCAAACTATGACAAACACTCCATGCTCAACCTGGTAACAGACTGACTCGGTCTGTACTAGCCACAGACCTTAAGCAGTTCTTAACATAGATGTTAATTCACTATTGATAACATTATTATATCTGTTCACATGACAAAACACAAAAGCAATTTTTTGGACCCATATAAGCACACAGAAGTTTTAAGGAAGCATTCTGAGGAAACTGAAAGCAATGAAAGGCGATGCAACTTTAAGAGAGGAATAAATCATTAACAACAAATCAGGTCATGTTTTCCTTAAACACCACCAAGAAGGAACGAACTAGCTCTGAAGCCATCTTAAGTTATTTCCTTTATCTTAGATTAGAAATTTTTACATTAAATGGTTATATATAACTATTATATAATTCATATTTGCATTTCAGGGATTACTCAGCACTACCAACATCTATAATGCTTCCAATAAGCATGGGACAGTTGTCTCATTTCACTACTGACCGAACAAAATGTATCGTTACTCCATGCCCATAATAAGTTGATGTGTTTTAATATAAAAATACTGAGAAAGAGCATTGATTGGTCTTATACACTACTTAAAAGTTGACTAAGATTTGTTTTGCAAGCATCAGGATGCTAATAACAGTACAGAGCAAGACAAACACTTCAATACTCCATGAAACTGAGCAAAGACTTAGAATTTCCGAGATTCCACAAACAACTCTCCCTGGATGAAGGCAGGGAGCACAATGAACAGCCTACAGACACCTTCCTCATCACATAACAAAATTAGTCTCAAGTTGCTAGATACTTGCTAGAAGCTAGAAACAGACAAGTGAGAAGGCAATGAAAATCCGTATTTGGTAACATTGTGAACTGCTACATGGAATGGCTACATGGCTGTATGGCATTCAGCTTGCAAAGAAAAGGGGACACTGGTTAGCTTCAGGACACAGTTAACATGACTCTTATCTGATGAAACCAAGATTTAAATTATTTAGTTTATTCCACTTCACAACTTTAGTTTCAACCTTTAACATCAAATCACATCCATAAAATACTTACAAATTTATCTTTATCTTGCCATCCCCAAATACCAACGTTTTCCGGTACTAGCAGCTGATAAGGGCATCTTGCCACTGTATATGAAGAGCATGTTAAATCTTCAGGTTGGCTCTGGAAGTCTTCACTAGCTAAACACAATTTCTCATTCTTCACAGTATTGTTGGGAATGGCATTATTCCATAAAAAGCCCATCAGATATTCACCATTATCAGTCATCACTGTGTCAGAAAGCAGCTGATTTGTCAAGTCAGCATCGCCCATCTGAAGACTTATGAATTGTGACCCTATTTCAGCCTGAGTATTTTGTCCGTCCAGTTTACAGGAATGTTCTTGGTCACTCAAAACGTCTCCCATCATCTCCAATACACACCTTTCCCTGTCTTGCCGAAATGCTGCTGCAGCAGCAGAGGCACTGGCTATCTCATATGAAGGTGTAGCAGCGTACTTGTCTACCTGTTTCGGGTCAACACAAACTCCAAGCTCTTGCCCTGCGAAAATCTTGTGATCTAACTGTATTTGTTCACAACTTGTGGTAGAGTCATTTGCTGGAGGGTTTAATGTGTCACTGGTATTTTTCTGTTCAATAGTCTTGGCTTCTAACTTCTCTAAATTCTCATTAGTTAAAGCTTCTACATTGCCAGCTGAAATGCTAAGAACAGTGAAGTTTTCCTCCTTTAAGTCAATACTGACAATGTGCTTCACTTCGCCATTCTGAAGAACAGGTTCCTTTGGACTACATACATTTTTTTCATGGGTTTCCAAATGTTCTTCAGTAAAACATTCGGTAGAAGCCAGGGCATGCATGACCTCCGGCTCTGCATCAGCATGGTTATTTAGCTCAGGCTTTTCTACTACTTTATGATACACATTAGAGTATGAATTTTGACATGATGTAGGTAAATAATTGAAAGCTTCATATAATAGATTACTATCATGTTCATAACTTTTAGAGCAGGAATTTTGATCATGAGGTAAGTCTTTATTGCAATTTAAGGATTTTTGGTTATGATTGACATTAGCATCACAATTCTGCTTGATGTTTTTTGTTTTGTCATCCACTGTGTCGTCTGGATGAGCTTCACATTCTGTCCGTTTTATAGATTCTCCCACACTTCCAAGCATTCTGGCGGAATCAGGCCCAACACTCCGACCACTTTCCACTGCAGGGAAGGAACACGCAGCCTGGTGTTCATCCTCGCCATTCAAGTCCATTTTATTCATATCCTTATGTTCCAAAGTCTCAGAAGAAATACTGTTTTGGTTATCCAAGTTTGAGTAGTTGCACACTTCATTTTTGGATGCCTTTTGTGAAATCTGAAATTCTAGGCTGCTTTTCTTTAGGAATATTTCATCTGCGCTTGCGTTATGTAGCTCATGAGATGCCAAAAGGCCGTCACTTACACATGACTGAGTTGTGCTGAAGTTACCAACTCCCTCAAGCATGCTGTTCATTAGCTGAACGATACTCCCACAGACACCTTTCACCACAACATTATGACTTGGAGCTTCGGATGATGTCTTGTTTTCAGTGCAACCCTTAACCTGAGTCTGAAGATCAGAACTGCTTTTCAAGTTTCCCTGCATTTCAGTCATATTTGAAGCTTTGCTGCTATGCAGAATTGTACCTGGGTGTTTCTCTTCATTCTTCAAGAACTCTTCCAACACACTGGAATCAGGTACAAACGTCTGCCTATCACAGCAAGTACTGTGAAGTGGCCTCATTTCTGCATCAGAGTTTTGCTTACTTTCCTGCTTTAGGAGATAGTTGTCTTCAAGTTCTTTTACATTTCGATTCACCAAAAAGGAATCTCTGTCTGTTTCATGTAACTCTGATGAAAAATTTAAGTTACTCATTGTATTCTCGACTACCCATTTAGTATCTTGGTCACCTCTAGTAGCATCCACAAGTTTTACAGCACCACAGTTTTCATTAAGTGGTTCATGCTGAATGACATCATTACCTACTGTATCAGATTCCTTTTGTGTATTCTCTGGGATCTCTTCATTCCATACTTTCACTCTTAAGCCATCTGTTACTACATTCTCAGTATTTGACCTATATGCTTGACAGCTGCTAGCCAGTAAGTTACCAAAAGACGCCTGGATGTCCGTACTACAATATTCCTTTGTATTGTTTTTCTGCATGTTTGACCTCTCCTCTTTTTTATCCAGACACAGCTCTTTCTGTGAATTAAACTCAGCTTCCACTTGTGCCGATTGCTGCACTGGAAATTCCTTCTCAGTGCCTACAGACCGTGCCACGCTGCACATTCCTTCATCAGTAACAGCTGAATTATCTACGTCTGTTGTAATCTCTCTGTGAGCGGTAGCTAGCACCTCTTCGTCTACTTTCAGATCTTCAGCATCTACAACACAAATACTATAAAATTCCCAATCTTTTACACCATTTCTGTTGTCTACATCAAGATGGGAAAAGGTTGGAATTGTCTGTCCAAATGAATTTGAAACTTTTGGAAGGCCATCCCTTCTGCTGTCTTCAGCGTTTACTACTGTTTCATTCTGCCTTGGATGATTGCATGTAACTGGATAATCCTCCAGAAAGCTCCTAGTTAAGGAAATTTCATCCTGTGAGCCTTTGTCTAGGATCTCTGGTACAGGTGAGGTAGAAATAAGATCAGATGCACAATGCTCTCCAGCTGTATTTTCATTATTAATATAACCATTAACATTTTCTGTATTGCCCACGTGCTGAGTATTAGAGTTTTTCGCTCCTCCTTTGTCAATAAGCCCCTCTCTCTTTTCTTCACTCTTCTGCAGATTGTCACATGTACCAGAGACCTTCAGGTGATCAAAGGAATTGAAGAAGCTGAACGGTCTGACATATGTTTTCCTAGAGACTCTCTCACAGGGAGCATTATCCACACCTCCGTATGAAGGATATTTCACTTTTCTATCCCAGACCCCAGATTTAGAATTTGATGCCACATGATGGTCAACACGAACACACTCAGCGCTGCTGCCTAACGTGACTGCCCCATTAACGGTCCTTCCCCCTGTATGCAGATCCTTGCTTTCCACAGTTCCTAAAATCAAAGATAAAGTTTTACTTATCCTTGACTCCGGTGCTTCCTCTTCCACAGATTTTTGTAACAGGCCAGTTTTCTCCTCATTTGTGCTGTTGTTCAATTCTTTACTGAAGCAGCAGCCCATAGTTAGTAAGTCGTGTCAAAGGAGTCTTCTCATTGCGAATCCCCTTTCCCTGAACACTAACCTAACTTTCTGCTGCTGCTGAAGAGACAAGCCAACACCCAGCCACCAAAAATAGCACATTAAAACCATGCAGGAGTTCACATGTCATTGCCACTCAAAGTCCAAATCCCAGTTGCTGAGCAATGTTTTAATATTTTATATGTACTGCAACATTCAAACCAAATGATTTTCCTAATGAAATTACAGACCATTTACAACTATTAGCAAGTCTCCTAAAGCAAGTCTCCTTCACTATTTCATTTTCTGAAGTTTCTTTCAACTAAACCATTAAAATATTTAAATATGCATGTGTGCCAAAAAGCTGATCTCCTTTAAATCTTACCTATCCTCCTATACAAGGATGAATACAATCTGTGTTCACACATTTAAGTCCGATCTGAAGACAAAATTACTAGTAGAATCTATTAGATCAAAAAAGTCCTTTTGTATTTTTTCCTTCTTCTCCCTCCCCCCATAGCTGAACCTACACCTAGTTTGCTCCTTTAGGAAAAAACAGTCTAAAGATAGATAAGACCTCATGTATTCCATTAAACAGTCATTGTACGTTATCAGAAGCTAATTCTGTTCCAAGCCTTTTTTAATCGTTATCTGAATTAAAAAAAAAAAATCCCTCTGTGAGGCCTCAGGGCCTCACAAAAATCATATAGTTATTTTCAGGTACTGTGGCAGGATTACTTATACTTAAACCCCCCCAAAATAGTGTATTTGGTTACAGAAAAACCTCTAAGGTGGGGAGAGTTAGTAAACTGAATAAAGTCTGTCACATCCAAAGTTTTCCACCTCCAACATTTTTTCCTTTGCTGTATTTGAACAGACTTCTTTTTAATCTCAAGATAAATCGTATCTTTTCAGATTTTTTCATACTTAGAAGAAATACACTTTATCATTTAGAGTAACAAACAAAAAAAAGCAACAAGCTTTTCATTCCTGCAGGCACCCAAAGAATGAGAGGAAAAACAAGTGATGCTGAACTGAAACACAGAAAAAAGAATCATACTGAATTCAAAAAAAATCATGTGGAAGAACCTAAAAGCACAGAAAACTCCTTTTATTATCCCAGACTATTCCGAGTCTTATGGTAATAACCCAATAAGCTATGATGAAGCAAATCCAGAGGCTCTCTGGAAACAAAAATGTTTCATTTGAGGTAGTCAGCACTGCAGTCATTCTGTGAAGCCCTCCTGCAGTAAAAATTAGTAGGGTCTGCACATTGGCAGCATAGAATATGTTAGATTAATCTCCCTGCAAACCTGATAAATAATGCACAAGGTGTGCTGCAGGAATAAACAGCACCCACAAACAGAGCAGAGAATCAGATACCATTCATCTTTGCTCTTTACAAAGTGTGAAATGTTTCCTTTTTTTTTTTTTTTTTTTTTTAAGCTCCTGCAAGGTGTTTGAATATTTATTTCAAGTTTTCTTAGCTGATTTAGCTATATATTTGGCCATATGAATACAACGTGCACCAAAAAATGATTACATCTGGTAACAGGGCTTCTGTTCCCCAAATCAGTCCATGGCTAATAGGCTAATAATGGCTAATAATAAATTAATTAAAAAAATATGATGCACTTTCATATTCTTAAACACAGGTAGTACAAATTTAAATGCAACAGATTCAGACTTGCACATGTGAAGGCCTATACTTCAGAGGAAACATTTTGCTTTGGCACCGATCTTTTTTTGCTTTGGCCAGTAAAAGGTTGCTGAGCTGGCTGGGGAAACATCCCCTCCTCAGCCAGTCTGCTCCAGAGAAGCAGAGTACCCTGCCTTCCAGCTTACCTAGAATGTGAAGTATCGCAGGGCCCCGCCGACATGTTGTTCTTAAGGATAGGAAGTCTGACGCATCATTGCTGCCATCTGCTGCATTTTTTTTAATTCTCTCCTGGGACTAAATTATTCAAACATACCTGTATCTAGCTTGATTCAGACTTAAAACTATGCCAAGTCACTCCTTTTCTTTCTTTTCCTTGGAACAAAGTACAGGGAAAGAGGGAGGGAGGGTGTTTATATTATTTGCTCTTAAGAAATGCCATAAGCAAACAAATTCAACTTTTCCATGGTGGCATGAATTCACATCAATACTTGCAAAGTCGTAGCTCTCACCAGGTATAAACAGTGTGATTTGGCCCCTGTGATTTAACTGTTATTAACTACAGGAGGGAAAAAAAAAGGGTTTTTAGAGGAGCAAAGTGCCTTTGAGAGAGACCAGGGCAAAGTCCACTCTACTGGGGCTCTCACCAGCGATTCTGCTAACGGATGAAGCAGCCTCGTCCAGCAGCTGCCCCTTGCAGTTCCCCCTGCTCATCTCCTAAGCACAAGGGCACCTTCCCACACACTCCGAGCTTAAACAGGCTTCTCCACTCCCTCAAATCAAGACACTCTGAAGCAACACTCTACTTCATAAAGACAAAATTTTAAAGACATGAAAGTGCTATGTCCTACACGCAACTAAGCAGGAGGCCAGAAGTCAATGTTCTTATTAACAGTATACCTGCAAATCTGCTTTTATTTCTGCATGTGCCTGTTTATCTTGTAAATGATTAAGGGTTTACGCTGCATATCTTACAAATGCTGGTTTTAAAATAGTCTAGCTTTCAAGTTACCACAGCATAAGTTAAAACAATCCCTTCCAATGTCTGACATGCAACTTCATTTCTCCTTTTCAAAGTCAAGTCAAGCAGCTAATGGGTCCTCAAGCACCACAGATCCTCTGGCATGGAGGCACTAACCCGGTGTCCTGCCTGTCACAGTTATGGACAGAGATGTCACCGCATCGCTACTACAGGTGCTCAGGTTGTTTCACTTTCCCTCTACCATACCAAGGTTAAGTAGACTGCTAAAGTTAAAGGTATTTTACACTTCAAATTATGGCCTATTAATATTAAAAGTCATTAAAACCAGCAAAACTATTCACTGTCTTCCTTGTGCTCTATATGTACATCTGTATGTATTGATGCTTAAGGGTCCCGCACGTACTCAGATTAAGGTCAAATCCTCCCATTTCTTATATTATGTTATTCATGATGTCTTGAATTAACAAATTACACTTTTAAACTGTTGCTAAACTTAGTTGGCACATACTATAATACTGTGTAATGTTAAATGATCTAAGGATTATGGGTTATACTGAATTTTCACAAAACTATTACACAGCATTCCAGGTTAAACTAGCAAATCTGGTTTCTTCAATGCCCTTTGGTTTCTCTGCCAGGATCATTCTCAAATGGTTTGCAAAAGAATTTGAGAGCAACCTGGCTTATCTTAAGAGCTCTAAAGCCAAGGCATGCTTCCCTGTGATCTCCTGTGAAAAACCTCTTAGGAAGTTCATTAGTTTCCATTTTTCTGGCTTGTCAGTCCTCAGCATGAGAAAAGTATCAATCAAGTTGACTGAAACTGTAGTTACACTGCCTACAAAAGTTGGTAAAAGTCAGCAAACCACAGAAGTTCAAATGCCCATTAACAGAAGCCCAGGATATCTCCGAATAACAAATTAGACAGACCATGGGCAATACTCTTACCACAATCAGACAGCAAGGTCTCTAAAGGGTCACAGTAACAGTATCCGCTGCAATACACCAACATTTGAAGAAATTGTTGTCACCTGGGTGACAAGAATCCTTCCTAAGGCAGGGAGAGGAAAAAAGCCACCCATCCACACAATTAATAGTTTCCAAATCAGGTCTTTGTCTCAACCAAAGGAAGAAAAATACTTGGTTCTTGAAAGAGTTATTTGAGAAGCCACATATTAATCAAAGGCAGGTATGAAAGGGCAAGAGTGTAGGATCAGTGCACCAGGAAAAAGCCTGTGCCTTCACAACTGAAGACTAGGTCACTCCTGCAGGGCACAGACAGGTCATTACCACAAAGCTAACTCTGCTGTGGAATTCAGGTCTTGGCCTCTTTCCTCAGAGGGTAACCTCAAATCCCCAACAGCAAATTGCACTAATGCAAAACAACATAGAAAGTGAGTAAGGAGCAAGTTGAACATTACTCAAGCATTGACTCTTCCAAGTTCAGCTGGACCAGGGCTTTCTCACAAAGGATAATTATCAATGAGGATATAAAAGAATCGAAGGACAGATGACACCTGAAGTGACACAGCTTGCTTCTAGGAAACAAAAACAAACCCACCAAATGCCAGTACACAGAAGTCCTACATTTATCAAAGTTAAGAGGCTGTTAGTGTCCCCTAATGCTATCGATCCCCATTTTGTGAGTGTAAGCTAAAAATTACCAAGGAATTCACAACAACTTTCAATTTGATAGCTCTTACTTCACTCAACTTGCACGTGAAGTTACAGAAATGCTACAGAAACTCTCGGGGAACTGCTGTTGGAAACCAACTCTACTACTACTAATGGCACTGGCATTAAATAGCAGACATATTCCTATTCTGACACATACTGTTGGCTAGAAGGAACGACTATCTCCATCACCATCAGGTGGCTAGAAGAAACGGCTGCCTCCATCACCATCAGGTTAAAAATTGTTGAACATTTGAAAACAATGGAAGCACAGAGATCCCTGAATGCCAATATACTGTTTTTGGGGAAAAGCGAAAATACTGGCTTGATTAACAAAGAAAAGCAAAGCACAAGTTTGATGTGTTCAGCGCAATGCTCCTCAGTGATTGTAGCAAGGCGAGTTTAAGCAAGAAGGATTTGATAGTGTATAGCACTAAGTGCCTATTAGAAGACACCTTGAAACCTCTCAAGATGGCCTATGGGGTCACATTCCCCCCAATATGTTGAAAATGATGAAAGATAAAAAACATGTTGCTAGGAGTTTACACACAATCCGAGTATTCAGTCTGCTGAAAAGATGTTTGTAACCATCTCCCACAACACACATACACAATGTCCTACCACTGTATGACCTGCCAAAAGCAACTTACTGCATCCTACACAGTAGCATGGAAGTACCAGCACGCACCATTTGCCAGAAATGACTAAGCAAAATTCCTGTTAGAGAATGCAATCTCCTATTTTATAGGTTTATGTTTTTACAACTACTGATACATGCCAAGAGCATTTCCTGTTCAGATACACTTTACAGGTTAAAGTAAGCGAGCTAGAACCTAATAGTACTGCAGATCCTATAGCCTAAAAATTTGTGTTCTCCTACAGGAGTGCTGTAACTTGTAATTTATTTATATTTCCTGTCAGGCTGACAAAAACAACGTTTTGAATCTCTAACTGGAGATGCAGCCATCTTTAAAAGCTCCAATCTGGCATTTTATGCTGTAATACAAAAAGTTAACTGTCTTCTACCAACATTCTTGAGATACAGCTTAATAGAAACTGTTTCATGTAGCACATATACTAGGGGAACATGTAATTATGATAATACTTACAAGATGAGAACCGTCTTTAACTTCTTGTACTTGCTGCACCTGCGGTTCAGCCACAACTTTAGTGTCCTGATCAGAAGTCATGAGCTGTCTGCTTCTTGGCTGCTCAGAGAGAACTTTACTAGTCACCTTTGTAAGCTGCAGAAATAAGAAACAAGACTCCATAAGTAGTTGTTTAAATTTCACAAAATTAACAGTCATTCAAAAAACTGCCATGCTGACACATGCCACAGGTTCAATAAACTTGCAACCAACACAGTTTAGGGAAAATGTTATGGTATAGGACAAGGATAAAACAATCTCCTATACCCCTCTGCTTCCAGGAGCGGGCTGGCCAGGGACTGCAGATGAAGAGCAAGCAGAACACTTGCCACAGCACAAAGCAGGGAAATTCCACAGGGAAGTTTCATATGATTCCCTCCTTAATTATGCAGATTATTTTTCAAACCATGCCTTCTTCATACCACTCAGTAGACATTTTTTTCTCTTAAAATGCATTCCTAGTCACAAACAGACTTTTGTGTTTTACAATTACTCTGACAGTCATTTAATCTTAGCAAATTAAGCAGCATGTTACAACAGTTCTACTATATTAGTAATGCTCAAAGTTGTTCTGCTCCATCATCCTGCAATGTTACTTTATTTGATTAGACAGGTAGAAAACTGAGCATCTTGAATATCTGACAGCAAATTAGATAATCTTCAAATTTCAAAGCTAATGTTGTTAAAATACATTTGATCCTTAACAAAAAAAAAAAAAAAAAAGGAAATGACTATGAGCGAATTGTAACATCCTTATTACCCCAGAAATTCTAGGGCTCCATCTATATCATCATCATCATGTGAGAGAAATTTATTTGCTCTAAGCTAGTGCCACTCGAGTTTAGGGAAATATTCTGTGTTGTCTGCTAAAATAAAGAAATAAAGTACTAATTTGCAGCATATGGACAATGAGCAGTACAATTCAAATCCTTAGAAGCTTAAGAGCCTTTTAAGGTATTCTATATAATTCCAAAAGATTGGAGATAAAAGAAGATCCTTACTCTGTGGCATTATGGACTCCATTGCTATCTCCTCTACATTAAATTTCAAAATGAACAAAAGCAAGAGATTCTTCCACACAACTGATTTAATACATTCGAAAGTATCCGACTGGAATGCCTGTATTATGGAGTAATTCATACGGTATTTTGCCAATGCTGTTGAAAAACAAGTATATTGACATCCGAAATAGGACTACTTATTCATCTTAGATGCATAGTTGGTTATTGCTACACACTATTTCAGCACAAAACTCCATATTTTTCAGAAGAACACATGGACTGTGTCACTGTTATACTCCCAGGTTTTCTCGAGTAACACCTTGCCACTCATCCCAGAATGGGAGCTGTTAAGTAAAGGAGAAATGAGGCTGAACATAAAAATTGGAAGTTATACCCACTCCATACAGAGAGCGTTACACACACGTAATCACACATAATCCAAGGAGCAGAAATCCTGGAAATCATTGGGGATACTTTATTTCATTAATAACACAGAAATACCTTCAGGATAACAACAAGTAAACATAAATAGCTACGCTCTTGTGCCAATTCACACATAAGAAGCTGTGTGCACATTAGCAAAGCGGAAGGTGTCCAAGCTTCTGGTGGAAAGAACGTTCTTTATAGCAATGCTTCTTGGCCTTTAGCATTTTTGGATGTATATTTTTCTAAAAAAGAGTGCAAAACCTCTTTTATATTTCATGATCACTATATGTAATCTGCACTGCTTTTCTTACAAACCTTGTGCAGGAACCTTAGGACAGATCTACAAGCTGAACTCCACTTTACCGAAGCACAATCAGGTTTCAGTCAATAGCGATATCTACTTTGCAGTTTGGTCCCCAAATCACCACCAAGGAGCTCCTTTGCATCCCTGCACGGTGCCCGCTTCTCTCATCCATTCCCATTCCCATCTAGGCTCAACATTTCCCCTTGGAATAAGTCTCTCCCATCCTCTGAACTATGCAGAACTTTGCAAACCCATGGATTATGAGAGGAAAACAGCCAGGATCAGGTGATTCTAACAAATAAGAGTAAAGTTCCACTACACACATGCCCTTTAAAGCACTTGCTCACATGACAGGCCATCAAGAACATGCAGCTAAATCATTCATTTCAGTTGAAAGCAGACAAGATGCCAGCCACCTTGCCAGGCAGCGCAGGACCACAACGTGCAATTTACTAGTGGCTAGTGCAAAGAATTTAAAGTTAAAATAAGAAACCACATCATTCTACTGCTTTTCGGAAGACCTTCAGGTGAGATTACACGAGAGTCTCAGACTAGATCTAGATGAACTCTGCGTGGCTTTGTTTGGATTACTCAGACTAATAATCAGGTTCTTATTAGTCACAGAGCTTTGTCATAACATACACTACATCTAAATCCACTTGCCTACCAACAGGTTATTGTTTCTCTAATAACAGTTTGGCCAAATCCATATATTCAAGTTGCATTTCCATCACTTGGGATCAAAATGGTTCTCCAAACAGACCAGATCCTTAAAGAGGATATTCAACCTGCCTGGTAGGTCCTGAGCTTTTGCTAATGATGAATTATTGCCATTCTGAAAGCAAGAAAGCCACCTTGGAAGATGCCAAACACAGGAGGGGTTTCCTCTGCAGTCTTCATTTAGGGCATCTCGCTGTTACCAGGCTGCAAAGTCCCCAATGTCAGGCTGTAATTCAGCACTAAAGCAATCGCTGAGGTGGTTACAGAGAGCTTGCCACCACAAACCTGCCACTTGCTTGTTTCCTAAAGCATAAAACCTGCACAACACCAGGCTTCTGGGACTCTCCTATCAGGAAATGAAGTACTTGTAGAACAAGCAGTGCTAATTGTGAATTAGTAAAGGCTCTGTTCATAGGATATTCTTTAGCAAGCTATTCATTATGATATTACTGTAACTATCTTCATTCCAAAGCTCATCTATAGGGATAGGAATCAGTATCTGGCAGTACTAGCAACCACAGATCAGGACTGATAGTCTACAAGACAGTTTATCCTGTTTTGATGCTAGTTTAATAGTCAAAAGAGCAAATTGGTAACTGTATCTCTGGATAGCTATTGCTGTAATAAGCAGGAGGCTTAAGAAAACACAAGTCATCAGACACAGACACTTTCGATACACAGACACCAATACTTGGACTAGAATAACGAGCAGTGGAGTTTTCATTTAAACTGTTAATATCAGAAATACAGTCTTTTAAATGGACTTTTAAAGAGCCCTTACCTACAGCAAGCAGATCGACAGAAACAGGCCTCCCACAGATGATGTTCAGTCACAGATTCTGCACAATGGTCCACATTTATGAATTTATTATGAAGCATGCATTTATGATTTTGTAATATTATGTATCATTGTGATTTTGAAAATACATACACTAACCTTATTTTTGCTGTTGGCTTATTGTTTGGGTATCATATTATTAGTCAAATCCAAAAATTTCAGATATTTTACATGAAGATGGAAATTATTGTGACATGAAAATAATTGCTTCCACAACAGTCTAATCCAAGAAGCCCTAAATGGATTTTGCTCAAGCTTATCAAAACAATTTGACCTTGGACTGTAGAGGCACAACATTTAAGTCCCTCAAAATATAGATGAAAACACGTTTCCCAAAAAAAAAAAAATATATATATATATATACATATATATATATACACACACACACACACAACCATGAAGCCCTTCTCATCCCCCAAATATAGAACACTATCCAGCCTACTTGATGAATAGTTAGAGCAGGAAGGGGAAGCGTGCACTAACACGGCTATGTTTCATTAGAACAGAGACCAGGGAGTAGCAGCCCTTGCCCAGGACCTCCACAGGCCCTGGATCAGCAGCAGTTAATCTGAGGCACTGCAGGAACCAGCATGGCAACCTCCACTTGCCCGATCTCTCTCTCCAACAGCAACAGGCAGCTCCACATGAACAGAACTTTTAAGGCACAAAATTGACACCAAGATTTTTTTTTTAAACAGACAGGTATTTTAAAGCATGTCCTATTAGAGGAATTCCAGGATTTTAGAAGCTACTGCATGCTGAACAGGCATGTGCCATGGGATAGGTGTGCCTATATACTGATACCACCAACCTTGCAAGCAGCAGGGAAGAGGCAACTGCTCGATTCTTACACCAGGCCATGAAAAATAAATTTCAGACAGGAAACCACCTGGAATGATTTTTAATATAGGCCCAAGGACAAAAAAAAAAAAAAAAAAAAAAGCAAACCCAGCCCTGCATATGGCCCGTAGCTCCTCAATTCTTCTTTTATTAGAAGTCATGCCTAATTTTTCTAATTCATAGTTTAAGGGTGCTTTTATGTGGTCTGTTCTGCTATTTCGAGTTGCAGGAGTAGGAGTAGCAGCATTCCCTCAATCAAACCAGCCAGATAGATCTGTTATTTAAAAATATGCAAGCCCCAAAACAATGCTCAGGGGCTGAGATCTTGCCTGCCAACTTTCAGGCCAGAGTAATCAGCCCTTAAAAAGAGATTTATAAATGCAAGTGCTGACAACTAACTTTAGCACAGCAAACAGCAATACCATAAAACAAAAAGCTCACCAGAATAAAAGATCTTTTCAACTGCTCTTCCAGCAAGCACAAACAAAAATAGATTGGAGCTTGGCTTTGGGCAGAACTCTTCCTTGCAAACATTTTAGAAACTTTAAACACAGATTAAGATAAAGTTTTCACAAGGCTAACACAGAAATATACTTCCAGTAACATGAGAAAGCCCTAAATGTTTGCAAAACAGAGGTGCACTTGTTAACTTAAGCCTCATAACAAGCTTCCAGTTGCAGGCCAGAAACCCTTTCTATACTGGCAGAGATAGGAGACTTTCTCACCACCTCCCATACCCTCATCTATCCCTACAGAACTAGGACACCCTGGCAGAAGTAGTCAGTAACACCTCATTTCAGCCACAAAACAAGTTCCAGCACCTGGCAAAGTTATAATACAGCCCCCTTTGTATAGTTTTAATAGAAATCATGTATTTAACAGAGAATGGAAACACAGTATTTAATCTCAATTTCACTTTCCTAATTTACCATGAACGAGAGCCTTAAGCTCCTCTGAACGTTACCCAAAATGGTGCTTAGTTTAGAAAATGCCATAGTCAATACGAGAAATAACAGATGCCTCTTCCAAAAGTATTAGTTTCACATAACAACTCACGTTTAGCAAACTTTATTTCTTTTAAAACTCAATTCCACAAGTGTTTTGAATACTCAAAGCCTAATGCAAAGTGTCAAGAGTAATCACTGTCAACCCAGGCAAAGCTTCTAACACAGGTGCAGGAGAGAACTTAAGCTCAAAACATCAGCAAGGAGAGAGAGACAAAAAAATGACATCCTAACCCTTAAGGGTTGCAGGGTTTTCCTCCACCTTAATGTTCTGAGAAGGGATATAAACTGGAGCTCACCACTGTAATTCCATGATTCTTTTAGGAAGGTTTCAAGGAAAGGTTTCAGCTGTTAATGCAGGAGTTGCAGCAGCATCCCACAGCATGGAACAAGTGTTACCATTTTACATGGAGGGAGAATGACAAGGAAACAAGAGACCCTTACAAAAATTAATCATTTTGATGGTCCTCACAGAGAGCTTGTAATAGAGCTCAAAGGGGATCATGGATTTTCATCTTCCCTTTCAAAACGGGAGGTCACTCTTTTCAGAGCAGCAGATGCAACAAGTAATGTATCAAAGGGCTGTATTATTTAAAATGAAATATAATATTAAGTGGTTACATTATCATAGCAGACAAAATATCCGTGAAAGAAATCTAGCAGCCCAGGAGAGCACATTTGTCTGCAGTGAATTCTACAACCATCATTCTTTGTCTACCGAAAAGCCCTGTATTACATAACAGCACTTAAAAAGTTGACATGACATAAATGTTTAGTCACAACATGTGTCTACAGAAGTTGAATACCGAATACAGTGTTATTTTAAAAAGCAGCACAGGGCTCAGTTTGTTTAACTGCTGATTCTCTGAACAGCAGGGGGAAAAGTTGAAAGTTTCATCCCCGGAGCTTAGCTTGACCGCGTGCCCAGACAGCAGCGGCGGCTGCCAGAGGAATGTTTCTGAGAGCACAGATATCCAGCGCGGGTGCCGCGTGAGGCTGGCAGAGTTGGCTCTCCCAAAAAACAAGAAAAAAGCAACCTGATTTGCCTCAAATTCATTCCCTGCCAGGAAGACCGAGTTTGAGCCCCCAGCCTCGCGCTTGGTGAACACGAGGTACCTTAAAACCCCACAGCAACCAGACCACGGCAAGAAACAGTGCACCTGAAAGTCACCAAATGCTGTACATTTTTACTATTCACTAATAGAAAACACTGTCTCTACGAGTTTAAAGCTGCTGCTGTGTTACTGTTGAACAGGTTTTGTTAAAAATCCACTGTTTTATAAGGCTGACAGCTTCCTAAACTGTCTGATTTCTGTAATTGTTAATCATCTCTTCAAACTTTGTAATTTTGCCTTTAAGAACGGTTGAAATGGTTGTCCGAGAAATATCAAGCAATAACGTACTAAACAACTGTGATAAAATACCAAAGAAACCTGATTTTGGTAAAGTACTCAATATGGAGGTGAATTAAGTCTTTCATTTGAATGAAAAATACTGGTGGGAGTGGGGTAGAAGAATAAAATTTGACTTACTCTATTCAATCACCTAATCTCAAACACCAGGAAGGAAGGTCTCAACAATGAACACAAGGTGAGGGGATAACCCTATCCAGCAAACCACCATCGTTTTAAGTCTTTTACCCACTGCATTTTTAATAGTAAATACAGTGTCTATTTTAATTATAAAAGGCCTTGCCCAGCTTGCCTGTGGTTGTCTTGCACACCAAGAAGATAACTCCGACACACAGGAGCCCACTCCAATGTCATTCAGACAATACACTAGTCAGCCCCTGCAGTAGCCCCTGCAGTAACATGACACACTACCTGTTCCAGGGTATATAATCAAAGAAATCCTGCCAATTAAGAAAGCTAAGAGCACCTATCAAACCAGTAACAACCAGCAGAGAAAACATTTTCGTACCAGTAACACATATCTAGCGGCTCGAAGATAAATGTAATGGTCATGAGTTCTCTGCTTGCTTAAAACTTGTTCTCAATTTCCAAACCTGAAGCAGCGCTTTCCTGACTGAGGCCTGGCACACAGCATTAAAAAGAACAGCTTATTAATTAACCGGACTTGCTGTACGCAGCACATCCATCACAAAGCCACAAACTTGTTTTCCTCACCTTAAGTGCACTAACAGCGCACACACCCTGCAGGTCATCCAGGAGACGCGTATTTTATTTCTATTATAGCTCCTGTATGTTGTATTAGACACCCATTTGTCAGGTGGCAATTTCAAAAAAACACTAATCTTAATTCAAATATACTCCTCACTCTCCTCATTATATATCACCACAGTAAACCTACAAGCAGCAGTTAAAGTTGTTAGCAGCTTAGCCAGACTTTGCCACTTCTGAAATGAGGTGAAACGTTAAGTTCACAGGAAGCATCACTGGTTGTTCTCTGCCTCATCACAAAAACCCTGTGCTCCCTTGAAAAGCTGGGACTTTTGTCCCTGTTGAACCTGTTCCACTACAGAAGCACACATTTCACATTCATTACCATGGCCTACCAAATTTATAACCATACACAAGAAAAAAGATGTTCCACTGCACTCTTTCTATTAGATACACGAGCACTTTGCAATCTCCCCACTCCCAGTCTCTCTCATTATTGTTCCTGGACAGAAAACACCACCAGCAAGGGCAGAATCAAAATAAATTTAAACAATCCCTCTTTCTACAAAGCTTCGAGCAGAGCTACACTGGCGCTGCTTCCACACACACGCTTACCTCTGAGCGGAAGCGAAAAGCAGCAAGCTGAAACCCTGCTAAGACTATTCCTCGCTGTTCTCTAGGAAACACCTTCGACAGTAGCACTGCTGCAAACAGTGCCGCAGCTCCAAGTGCAATGCGAGGCTCGGGCCCCCCTCGTTGCTGTGGCCCTTCCTCTTGCCTTGCAAAGCGCTAGGCAGCTCCTCCCGGGCGCCGGGCAGAGATGACACCAGGATTCCCACAGAAGGAGCCCCAGCTGAAAACACCAGGATTCCCACAGAAGGAGCCCCAGCTGAAAGGCAGCACCGGGGCACAGAGCACAGCAGCAAGTTGGCAGGAGCCACTGCTCTTATGCGCTGCAGCACAGGAGCCCAGGGAAGCCTGAGAAAGGGCGAGCAGCCTTACAGGCACCCACAGCAGGCTGAACTTGGGGCGCCAAAGCCCCCACAGGCTGTTAAGCGAGACCACGTGTGTTAAACGAGCTTCACGCTGGAGCAAGATGGGCATTTTGTACCATCCTTTAAAAACAGGTTTTTAAAGGATGCTAAATAAGAGCAAAGCCCAAAGATAGTCAAGTTTAGGCTTAGCATGGGTTAACAAAACTTTAGAATGAGTTGGGAACTCCCTCCTCTCACAAGATTTTTTTTTAAAATTAGTTCATATGGACACAAAACCAGAAGTTTTCACCCAAAGGCAGGTAACTCACTATGCTGACCCACCACTAAGATGAGTCTTATGTAACATACCCACCCAGCTGCCTTTACCTGTTACCCCTAAGCTATGAGGCAACAGTCTGTGTTTGTACAGGGTCCAGTACACTGGGATTCTGATCAACAAACAGAAATAAAAGAAAATTCAAATAAGTAATTTTTAGAAATTAATATTTATATCAGCAAAAATACCAAGAGTTTTATCTACTGCATAAATATTAGCTGTGGACACTTTGGAATGGACCTTGAATAATTTCTTTTTTCTCTAAAAATCAAAATGTAACAACTTGAGATATCTTTATACCTAGAATTTAGCTGCAAGACTATTCCAGACTTGTAATGCAAGACATTAAATACTGTTTACCGGTGCAGAAATTAAAGTTTTAAACTAATGGAAGCTTAAGGAAAGGACTACAAAATGCTGTTTCTAAAGGTTAGTACCGTGGAATGCAACACTCATCTAATTCATCCCCAACTGCACTGCCTGTTTGCACTGAGGTCACATGAATTAGCAATTGCACAACCTCTGTACACATACACAGCAGATGACCAAGATGCAAGTGACTAACTGGAAGCTGTAAATTGACTTGAAAAGAAAATTAAAGGAATCTTAAATCTTGCCCTGGAGCAGATGGGGCAGGAGGAGACACCTAATAGCACTACTGACTATGAGCATCTCAAAAATATTGTTGCTATTTTCATTTCTGTACTGCTTTTAAATAGACACTTTCAGAATGCCAGATGGCAGCTTAAACTCTTAAACTTTGAATTTATTTAGAATAACGGAAACTTTGCAAGAAAATCCGCATATCTTCAAGTTATGTTGCTTCACCTCTACATCAAGAGGACACCAGGTGATGAGACTAATGTGAATATAGAAGAAATAACACACATGTAAGAGTCCTCAGATTTTTCCTATAACCTGTAACTCTTTTATTTTCCTACACATTTAATTCCCAGCAGGTAAGTGCACTGTGGGCACTAAGTTGGCCTCATTTGACTGTATCTCCAGTCAGCTCATGTACTTTTGAAGAATTATCATGCAAGCCCTTCATCATCTTCCACTCTTCCCATGTAACTGGCTTTTAAAGCATGTTGAAGGGAAGTGGGAGAGATTAATTCCTCCCATTTCCATTGCTGAAGGAAGCAGCAACCCACCCTGTTAAGAGTTCACACACAGCAGTAAAAATTACAAAAGCTGCTGCATATATATCGTAAGAGGCAGTTTTCATTGCCAACACTGAAACTGATCCTGACGTGGAATAGAAACCTTCTTCCTCTAAGTAGCTTATTAGAAACCAGAAAAGATAGCGAAACCTGAAAAGATAGTGAAACCCCAGCATCTTAGCATGCCTGTCTCACAGTAAACAGCCCTGTTGTCTCACAGATCACAATTCTTTCTCAGACAACCGGAAGTTCTCAAATAATAATTAAAAAAAACAGATAATAAAGACGCAGTAATCGATGCGTTTCGTCTCTAACTTTTCTGAGAAACTGAGTCCTCAAAAAGCATGACACATGTAAACGCAACAACCATTTTAGCACTGACATGGAGAGAAAAAGCAACAAGGCTTTGCCTTAGAAGTGTCACTTTAGCAATGCTGGGACCAACGAACTTCCTCCTTTTACCACTAGATGTTCCTCCTCCTGGTCTACCAGCACAATCCTGATGTTTTTCCTCACAGCTCACTATATGACAAACCAGGAGACAGGTGATATCCCACCATAATGTCCAAAACTCTTGGTGATGCTAGGCAGGACCGTTCAAGGAAATTACAGGCTGCTAGGCACAATTTTACAGACAGTACCTTTTCCCCGCAATCCAGAGGCTGGGAGACAAGAACGCAACATTTTGATGAAAGACAAGTCTAAAAACACTACCTGAAACTGTAAGGTTAATATTTACAGCACTACCAAAGACAAGGTTAGAATTCTGATGTTATTCAACTGGTCTGAATAAATCTATTTTCCTAGAATTAACATACTGGTATTTGGATTTCATGTTTAAGCCTGCAATAGCGTGCTCTAGGTGGCCCTGCATGTGCAGGGGGGTTGGACTAGATGACCTCTAGAGGTCCCTTCCAACCTTAGGTATTCTATGATCCTATGATTCTAATAGGGGCTTTGCTTAAGCAAACTTAGGTCAAATACTGTATTTAGAATTTCAGGGATATTTAGTATTTTCAGTGCTTTGAATTGATCTTTAAGACAAATGGACAGCTTCAGAGTCTATTTGGCAAATTCTTTATCTTCAGTTAAAGCACAGTGAGTGCTTAATTCATGGAAATCTTAAATCAAAGACCTCAAGTGTAAAAGCAAGTAAAAAGAAAAGATTTGATGCCTACAGATGGGATAGCCATCACAGTGTTAGTATAATGTAACGTCAATCAGAAAAGGTCTGGGAAAGAGAGAGAAAAGTGTGTACACTTCTTCAGAGTGCAGGTGGGAGGCACATCCTGAGCCAGATAAGTCATCGACAGTGACAGCAATGAAAAAAAAGTTGTAATAACAACTACTCCTTCAATAAAAGTATATAAAATAATCCTTGGGCCTGCAAGTATTATTTTTCTTTAACGAACAGTATTTTCTGCAAGCCAGACAAACTGGGATGAGTTCCCCTCACTCAGTTGTTTAAGATAGCTTGAAAGGAATTCACTTACTTGTAATGTTTGATTTTACATTTTGAAAAAGTTCAGGACCAAATCTGAAGCGAAATTTAAACTACTTACAGAAGAAACACTATTTAACTTTTAAGGGATTGTAATAAAGGAAGCTAAACTTTTTGCCACTGGTTATTTCATTAACCTCTTTGCTGAAAATAGATATTTAACCCAAATAATCCAATCATTTTAGTATCCTCTTTTGATACAAACCCTCATCCTCACAGAAATCAGAGGAAGAAAACAAACAAAAAAACCCAAAACACTTTTACTTAGCTTTAAAGCACTAAATGAAGCACTATCATTTACCGGGGTTTGTTCATAGTCAGAGCACCCCACCTCTTAAAGCATCACTGTAATCAAAACGACTAGTAATTCAGGTTTTGACTAGATGTTAAAGAACAGGGTGTTCTGATACGTGAGCTTGGTTTTAAGGAAAATAATTTTCTTACAAGTCAAAATATCTGTGTATGTAGAATCCTAAAATACTCCTTTAGTATCTTGAATCTAGTCAATTTAAAGACAGAACTTTACCACAAAAATGAAAATTATAATATGTAAAAAATAAAGTACCCTGCAGGTGGTTCATAAAAAGAATAATGGCATCTTCCCCCCCGCCTTCCCAGCCTTTGAGACATCTGTTGTAAGGACCTGGACAACAAACTTTAACAGGAACAGGAATACAGACTTAAGATCTTGGAGACATTCCAAAGCAGAAAATGATATTTTGCCCAAAATGTTCGCCTTGCTGCTTTAAACAGCAACATGTTGATCGTTTTCTGTCCCTATCTATTGGGCAGCAACAACACTGAATGGGAATGAAACTCTGAGATGAGATAGCTGCCTACACACACAAAATTTGCAATTTCCTAAACTCCAGGCTTCAGAGCTTAAAGTAACAATATCCTGACATATTCTGCAATCTTCCTCTATTTTTAATTCATAACATAAGAACCTGAAACCAGCACAACACATCAAATCATTTAAGCACAAATGTCCAACACCAGGCTACAAGAAAGCAAACTACTCTGGACATTGGTCTGTTGATTCATCAGTTCCTTGTTTGAACAACAGTCGAGAGAATAAGACTGTGTTGTGAGGCAACCAGTGACAGCATCACAACCTGCAAAAATATGCTCGAGGACACCAACACTGACCGGGAACAAACCCAAAAAGCTCCCAGACATCACTGTAAGGCTTCTCAAGTGTTTTATTAAGTTTCTGACATTCGAGTTTTATCAAATGGTTAAATATTTTATCCTCAACACAATTACTATTTAACTAATAGTTTGTTTCTCAAGACGCCCTGTCAGATCACTGACATCTTATGATTACAAAATACTTGAAAATAGATTGCAGAATATTAAGTCTGCTGAGACACTTGGGAACTACAACAACAAAAAGTACAACTTTTATGAAGCAAATTCATAACCAGCACCAGTAGACCAGACTCAAGTCTGCCTGATGAATGTTGTCAATAAAGCATTAACACATCTGCACTGATGCCTGTGCCCAGAAGCTAGCAAAGACAGACCAGAGTGAAGCTGAGGGAGAATTAACATGAGCAACATAACTCTGATATTCACGCGGAAAGAAATGCAGTAATTTATAAGCAAAATTGATACTGTATTAAACAGACTTGTGAAAAGAAAACACAGCAGTTTGAAGAGCAAGCTCCAGAGAAAATAATTTAAGTGTATAGTCTACAACTACTCTTAAAGTACACTGTTCCTGGACAAGTTCCAGGTGAACTAGTGATACCATCTGAAAGCAAAATCAGTAAGTTTTCCTGCTGCCATCAGTTTGTATGGACTATTTTCAATACGGAGAGTGTGACAGAGACATTTTAGGGGCAAGTCCCTAACATTCAAACAATTCCAATTCAACACCTGCTACCATACCAGAGATATGTGTGTATACACACACATGCACATAGGAACTTGAGGTATCCCTGCACTCTTAGATCACCATAAAGGCAATCTAGTACAAACCTTTACTGCAGGATATAATCTCAGGGACACTGGTTCTTACATGCCAATAGCCTTATGCGAGGAATAACAGGGCTGCAGAAGGGCAGAGGCGGGATCCATTCAGCTGCGAACCACCGATTCCTTTGGCCTTACATCACTGAGCTACCCATTAAGGAGCTGGACTGACAGGATCCGGAGCGTGCCCAGCCCAGCCCTCGCAGTAAATGAATGTTAGAAAAGATTAAGGCTCAAAGAAATTGGTGATTCATCAGGACAGCAAAACAGCTTTTCCCCAATTCACTGCGATGTTGCAGGCCAAGGAGCTGGCCACATACTAGTGACCCCTGTCAGACTTCCAATTTTGGAGTGACTTGCTGTTCCTGAGGCACTCAGGCGCACAGAGAATATCTGGAGCACTGTCCTTCCCAAAGCAAACACCTTCTGCTCTCCTGACGGAAGCACTGGGCTGCAGGAAAGCTGCACCTAATTTAAATAGTCCCAGGATATTTAATAGTCTCAGACTATTTAATAGTACTAGATTGCCTTTATGGTCATCTAAGTCCCAAGCCCCTCTGCTGTCCACCCAGCTCCTTTTAAAAACAACACTGAACGTGCAAGTGTCAAAGACCAATTAAAAAGATATATATTTCTGGAGAAAAAAAAAAAAAAAAAAAAGATCAGCAACATGGTAGCCTTGACTCCATGATATCCCCAGAATCTAAGATAGATCAACTATGGACCAATTAAGAGAATCCATTGCTTTTGCAATAGTCCAACTTGGATAAAATAGTTTAAATGAGTGAGTAACACAAGTCCTACATCTAAACAAGATCCTCAAACTTGCAGATTTTAGACAGACTTTTATGATGAACTATTCGAACAAGATCACTTTTTTAAATGGGCTGTTGAATACTAAGGGGTCTCCTTCAGCTACTCAGCATCTACAGCATCAAACAAGATTTTTTGAGCAGCTGAAATATCACTGAGTTTTATATTCAGAGAAAGGGATTCAGATCAACTCTGTTTTCACATTTAATTGTTGACACCCTCACCTGCCCTAAATCTAGCAGGGTGAAACATGTGAAACAACATATGCAGAAGAAAAAAAAAAAAAAAAAAAAAAAGAACTTTTCCCCTACATAGCTAACACCTTGAAACAGCAGTATTTATAACATTCTCACCTGCTACTTTTAATAAAATAAAACATATAACCAGTTCTAGGGTTTATGTGTGCGCATGTGTGTTCTTAAGACATCACATAAATTAACCTTCATTATTTCAAAGTTCAAATTTTACATTAATTTCCCCTTTCCACTTTTGATGACTGAGCTTGGCTTGTGAAATTCTATCATTTTTTTAGTTCCTGTTTTAAATGGCCTGAAAGTTAATATCAAATCCTCCATGTATATGCCTTGCTTCGGAAATATCATTGCTCAAGTATCTTCCCCAGGCTACTACTTCAAGACTATATTTTACTGGTCTTCTACATAGTTCTCCACAGCAACCCTTACAAGATTGCATGGGGAGGAGTAAATTTTCTTTACAACTTCCTATTTTGCAACATCCTTCCTTTCCCACTCGTACCTGTGTTCCAATTCTGTATGCAAACTATAAGAGACTTGCAAGCCTTATATTAGGTTAATACCACTAACTACACATAGGAACACAATTTTCTATAGTTATTTCTGAGAGTTGTACAGAAGGCTGCTGTCTAAAAAAAAAAAGTCATTTTACCATCAATGCTCAAAGAAAGTGCATGCTATGTTAACAGCATTTTGTGACACATAACAGTTCATCTCATACCCACAAAAAAACTCACTTTATGAAGCCTGATATTTCTCAGACATAAAATTGTTTCTCTTTTGACTTCATCCAGTCTCATGCCATTTTCCCTATACCAGACTTGGTCTTTCTGTACTTTGCTTCCTCTGCAACCGCCTTTACACTGTTTCATTGAGCACCTCCACAACAAGAACACTCTTGTCAAGGCCACCGCCCTTGCAGAAATCTATTTTTCCAATACAGACACAAATAATAGTAAATCAAGTGCTTTACATGCCTTTTGTGTTGTTTACCTGTTAATTTACAGGACTGTGAAAGTCTGACGAGTATCTATGAGAACTCTGGAATTAAACGGGGGAACACTCTGGATGGTCACAAAGTTCACCTAGTTTAAAAAAAAATAAAAATATAATGAAACATATATGTACCTAACTACTTAGCTCTTTATAGTTCCTTGCCTTCTACCTTTCATTTGTCACTTCAGATTTGTCGGGCACTTTGGCTAGAAACAGGCTTTTTCTACATGCATCTGGCATGCAGATTTTGGGAGGTAATGTAATAAATATTTAACAAAGTTTATATTACCATGCTAAGTAAGCTCACAACTGATTTAAAGACAAATCCATCGCCATATATGAGATTTAATATGAAATGCAGCGCTAGATCTCATAGAACATCTAGATTAGAGAAAGCTAACTGTACCTGTTATGCATTTAGATAATATAAGTAAAGTTCACTTTAACCAAGTTAAACATCATACCTGAAAGTTACTTACTCAATTACTGTCTGAAAAAAGTATTTTAAAAGAGCAAATAACAAAATCCCTCCCTAACAGCTACCTCCAGTGCCAGCTCCTCCATTTGCAGAATATAAAATTAATTATCTAAATTGTGTATGTCTATAAACATACAGACGTATGGACACATCCCTCCGTCATCCATACCTGTGTGTTGACCTGCATTAAAACAAGCCACAAAAAGCAATAGGGAAGCACATGCTTGCACTGACCCCTTTATTCCTTTCAGGTACATGTGTGCAAGCACTTTACAGAAAGTAAACAAGGAGAAGAAATCATCTCATGTTCTACCTCCAGAACATTAAATACACTTAAGTCCCCAATTATATACCACAAAAAAAATACAGCAACTTGTGTAGGAACTTTCAAGATGTCAAATGTTTCCTAATAATTTAAGACTACATTTATATTTTTGTTTCAAATGCAGAAAAATACTTATTTCCAAATTTTAGATCAATCAAGTACAGAGCTAGTTTTGGCCTCATATATAGTTTACAAACAAATGGTAGAATAATATTTACTATAGGCATTATATATGAAATACACTACATTCCATACGTTATTTGAGGCATAATCCTACTCTTCTTTACTCCCTCCCTGTCAAAAATGTTTTAGAAAACATCAATATTATTCTAATAGTCAGAGAGAACAAGCTGATTAGTTTCATATCTCAAGAATTAACCTTAAGAAATGCTTATAAGCCAACAGGAAATAAGCAAAAGTTCAACTGATAAAAAGTTACCAGGTCAGAATTAAAACCCCAGAGTTATGAAATCCCAGCAAGTTTAAAGAAAGAAGAAAACATTCTTTGACCTTTTAAAAATTATCTAATCCATAGAAACAAGATAAGTCGCCTGTACAAGTGAAGCTACATGAAAGGGTATAAAGGCTTTTGGGAACCATCCCGAGGCACTAGGTAAAGGCGACTCGCAGGTTGCTTTTATTAATGGCTCCTAGGGAGGCCAGCAGAACTAGGCCAGGGATGGGAAGCCAGAACGCCGGGGTTTCAGCCCAACCGTGACTCAATTTAAAACGCAGTTTTGAAAGTGCCTCTTCTGCATGGCCATGGGCCACCCTTAGCCGCCCTGCCCCGACTCCCATGGCTGCAGAATGACAATAATGGCACTTTCCTGGCGCGCAGGAATCCCGCGCAGCTGCCTCGGAGCACACATGTGCCCGGGCTGCGCCGCGCTCCGCGGCAAAGCGAAACCGAGCGCGGAGCGGTCGCTGCGGCGCTGCCAGCCGAGGGCGGGCAAGGAGCGCCCGGAGCGGCCGCGGGCACCGGGCGACTACCCGGGCCCCGCC